>OY720045.1:5070592-5460592 GCA_963082485.1 Eudonia mercurella
TATCGATTTTTACGTTGCCGATTAAACACTGCAGTTTAGGATTCTGTGCACATTCTGAACCGGAAAACTTTGTACGAATAATGAGTTTTAAATCTTTTAATTTGTAAGCTTTAATTATGACGTTGTCTTGATGAAAACGCCTATCTACCATTACCTAAGGTTTTTATTGCAGATTTTTGACTTATACCAACATAGATTGCTCGCATAAAATTATCTTGAACCAAATTTTTGTCTAAAAAACTGTGTTACTATAAAAAGTATGCCTGGTAATTACAAAATTAGTCCTAATTAGTGTCAAGCGGTCCACTGGTTTGGTGTCTGTTTTATGATATACTTTTATAAGAAACAAATTCTTAGTACAGGCCGCTTTACACATATTTGGAGAGTAGCGCATCTCTTTATCTTTTAAATCAGTAAAGAACCTCTTTGTATTTACCTTCTTCGTCTAAATCGCGAGATTCGTTCTCCGATTGGTCTGTTAGACGCAACTGCAGTACGTGGTCATCCAAAAAGTCGCCAATGTTGTTAGCGATCCTTTCTTCCAACTGCATTTCACGAGTCTTCGGGTCTTCAGCGAGAGGCTCGTAGCTCCTTGCAGACCGTGCCGATCCAGTATTGATAAGAGTCATGCCATCGAAGATGCTGACATCTTTTGTGACTGCCAAGCGTTCGGTGTATTTGAGTGCTTTTTCCTATAAAGAAAGGTCGATGTTAAAACTTTTAAAAGAAAGGAACTATGTCAAATGGTCTTAACGGTTCTAGTAAGGTAATTGTTATCGCAGCAACATACATTAGGCTTGATAAAGGGGTAATGGCCCACGTATTTTATGTTCTGCAGTTAATTTGGGATGGCCTGTGCACAGAAGTGCGTAAGTTATTTAATGATGGTGATTTGGAGTAGCTAGATTTGTGTATTTAAATCAGAATTAAGCTTTTAATGTATCATTTAACCTAGCATTTACAACGGAAGTTTTAAAAAAGTCAATGTTTGTCAAGTGAAAACTGCATAATAATTTGCTGCAGACACATCCGTTTACATTGAGATTTCGTTAATCAAACTCCGCCTGTGAAAATGTTTTTATGAACTTGCGAACATAACACTTTCGTAGGAAGTTAGGCGAGACTTCTTATTAACACTTCACATGAAACCACCGATTGCGCGTCAGACAATAAAGCTACAAGCTTTCGATTTCATTCGAAATCCACGACACTTCACTTAGCACTTCGTAAATCCTCTGTATTCACCTTGAGACATAGAGACGTATCATTGTCTATACACTCTGACACCGCACCCACGAAGTTTTCGGCCACACCGTTTTGCACAGGGCCGCACTTAACTGATGCCACTATGGCGAACAAAGCTATATGCTTCCACATTTTCATATTTGTATTGTTCACTGTGCCGCACTTCGACAGACGCTTGACAGCTTATGATGGTCTCCCAAAAAACTGATGGATTTTATCCTTCGGGCCCCCACCAGACTCTGCCAGTGACGTAATTGTACGTAGCCATTTGACGACGCTTGCTAACTGAGATGCCATAAGCTTGAACGTAAGGATAAGTAGAAAAATAAATATTTGATGTTAGAAAGCGTTTGCTTTGGCCCATTCAAACACGGACTCGCCGTTTTGTGATGCCAGTGCAAATGAAACGAAAGAAAAAGTGTGTGTGCCTGTCAGATTGTTTGAATTTTCTTATGTAAACTGTATAAAGTGAAAATTATCACTCCCAACCGGTATGTTATCGGTTGCGTTCAATATCCGACGTCTGTGTGCACAATTGACAATTGAAAAGTGAAATTCTTTGCTCACTCTCGCATGAAACTCTCCTAATTTTATATGTAGCTATTTTTGATTCTCTATATTTCGAGGTCGTCAAAAAACCGGTAAGGTTTAGTGACTCGACCCCGAAACGAACTTTCTGTTGCAGTGCCCACCATGTGTTTTACGTTTCCGTCGTGCGATATTGTTCTTTTAACCGATTTTTCTTTGAGATCGGCAATATTTAATTAACACCGCGTTTGAATAAACCGGTTTAATATTTGTCAACCAGTTTCAATTGCTATTAATACAATACTAGTGGCCAGGCAACGCCACCTAGGGGGTTCAATTATGATCGAAACCATCCAAAAACCCATTGAAACACACATAAAATTTCATTAAAATCGGCCCAACCGTTTAGGAAAAGTTCAGTGACACGTATTGAAGAATTAAATATAAATATTGTATTAAACATGAATAAAATACATAAATTTACCCTGTTGTTTGTAAGCATTTTCACCAATAATGTGACAATTATTTTTATAACATTATTAATGGAAAAACGCTTACCCTTCATTTTACTTCATCATCAGCAAATTTTATGTCCCCACTGCTTGGGCACGAGCCTTCCCTATGGATGGACAGGGAGAACGGGCCATAAACCACCACGCGGGCTCAGTGCGGATTGGTGGTTGTTAACGACTGCCAATGCAGCCGGGACCAACGGCTTAACGTGCCTTCCGAAGTACGGAGGAGCTCGAGATGATATATTTTGGTCACCCATCCGATGACCGGCCTTTGTGAAAGTTGCTTAACCTCAGCACTCGCAAACCGAGCGCGTTAACCACTGCGCCATCGAGCCTCAATACCTCAATACCTCATTTTACTTGATGGTAAGTAACAAAAATCCGAAGGATCGCCGGTAATTTTCATACATTGTAGTACAGTTATCCTTTCTTACAGGAACACAACAATGCCACTTATATTTAATTATGAAACGCCAGAGAATCTAATTAAGTCAAATTAAATCGAATTATATCCTCTAGGTTCCTAAAACTTGCGCACAAGCTGCTCGTACCCATTATCTGCCACTTGACTAATCTCTGCTTTCAATTAGGTATTTTTCCTGTAGCTCTAAAGAGGGCATTAATTACTCCAGTTTACAAGAGTGGTGATAGGGACAGTGTCAGCAACTACCGCCCAATATCAGTCTTAACGTCCATTTCAAAAATTTTGGAAAAATTAATAAACAATCGATTGGTTAACTACCTAAAAAAATTTAACATCTTATCTAACTCGCAATATGGCTTCCGACATGGACTTTCGACTGAGGATGCAGTTACATCTATAACCTCCTTAATAGTGGAGCATGTAGATAACGGTAAAAAATGTCTTACAGTATTTCTAGACCTAAAAAAGGCATTTGATACTGTCTCTGTTCCCATTCTTTTACATAAGCTGGCGCAATACGGTATCAGAGGTATGCCTCTTGCACTTCTGACTAACTACTTGCAAAATAGAAAGCAACAGGTTAAGATAGGGAACAACATTAGTGATATAGTTGACATATCCTATGGAGTTCCACAAGGAAGTGTACTGGGCCCTACATTATTTTTAATGTATATAAATGAGCTATGTGCCCTAAAACTGAACAATGCAAAAACCTTCTGTTATGCTGATGATACAGCCATTGTATTTTATGGAAACTCCTGGGAGGGTGTGCGAAAGACGGCAGAAAGCGGATTATATACTGTGGCTAAATGGTTAAACGTGAACCTCCTTACCTTAAACATCTCGAAGACTAACTACATTTGCTTCTCTATAGATAAAAGAAAACAACCAAGTGCTGATTTTCAAATTAAAATTCATAGCTGCGATAACTCCAATAACCTTACATGTTCTTGTCAATTAATTGATAAAGTAAACTCAACGAAATATCTGGGAGTCTTAGTTGACCAAAGCCTCTCATGGCATTTACACATTGAAATGATTATGGGTAGAATTAGAAAACTTGTATGGGTTTTCAGCAGGCTGAGGCATGTTGTGAACAGAGAGTTGTTAAATAAAATATATGTTTCTCTGGCTCAATCTGTACTAACTTACTGTATTCCTGTTTGGGGTGGAGCTTCCAAAATAAAATTTCTGGAATTAGAAAGAACTCAAAGGGCGTTGCTTAAGATGATGTACTTTCTACCATACAGATTTCCCACAAATTTACTTTATACATATGGAGACCTTCTGTCCGTGAGAAAACTTTATATCCTAAATTCTATACTCAAAAAACATAAATCTACTAATTATGATATAAATATAATAAATAGAAGAAGAAAGGATATAGCTTACCGCACCAAACCTGTTAAAACATCATTTGCTGCTAAACAATATCACGTCCAAGTTACTCACCTATATAACAAACTTAATAAAACACTAAATATTTACCCATTAAATCTATATAACTGTAAGAAGGCTGTAACGGTTTGGCTAAAATCGATTAGTTATACAGATACTGAAAATCTACTCAATACTGATAAATAAGTCAACATAATTAAACGAGATTCAACGCAAAATATTATATAAGTTGAACCTAAATATAATGTATTTATTAATAATATTTTTTACTATTATTATTTAATATTTCACTATTACAAATATATAATACACTGGCATGAACTAATAGAACTTTAGAGTATTTCAAAACTCACATGACACACATACACGCACACACCCATCCACACGCACACACACACACACACACACACACACACACACACACACACACATATACACGCGAACACACACACACACACACGCACACACAAACGCGTACACACACATACATTTATTTTTACCATTTGTCAATTTTTTATTTTAATTTCACTTTTTGTCTTTGCTTTATTAAAATTTCACATACCTGTAGTTAAGACAAATTGGAAGAGCGGTGACTCCCTTATACAGGTATTTTATACTTAACAGGAAAGTCACCTCACCATTGTAAACACCTGGTTTGTTAATGAAATAAAACATTTTTAATTTTTAATTTTTTTTATATAAAAGTTGAGGAGCTCGATGGCGCAGTGGTTATCGCACCTGGTCTGTCATTGGCCAGTCATTGGATGGGTGACCAAAAGTTTATGATTTGAGTTCCTCCGTGCTTCGGAAGGCACGTAAAGCCGTTGGTCCTGGCTGCATTAGCAGTCGTTAACAACCACCAATGGCACTGGGCACGCGTGGTGGTTTATAGCCCGTTCTTCCTATCCATTCATAGCGAAGGCTCGTGCTTCAGCAGTGGGAACATAAAATGTTATGTGTGGTGTGGACTAAAAGTAAAAAAGAAACATTGTTCTGCTTTTTAAGCACATTGTGCTCATTTGGCGCGATTTGGCATAGTTCAGACGGAGAAGTGCATAAAGATACAATTTCGCATAAGTATTACATTACAATGTATAAACATTATAAATTTAGTGAATTATGATCTTATTTCACTGGACGATCACTTGTATTACTTTGTAGCATATAAAGCTGTCTAGAGCAGCTTATATGCAACAAAGTAAAGGCACATCGCTTACAGAACTGCTGGCATTTGGGGCGGAATAGTCCTCGAGTTGTGACCCCGTACCGGAAGGCGCAATGTGGACAGGCTTCCAACAAGGTGGACCGGCGATCTGGTGAAGGTAGCGGGAAGCCGCTGGATGCGAGCAGCACAAAACCGGTCGTTGTGGAGATCCTTGGGGGAGGCTTTAGTCCAGCAGTGGACGTCTTTTGGCTGAGATGATGATGACGATGATATAAAGCTATCTATATCAAATAATCAAATCAATATCATTGCCAAACTACTCATAAAAAGTATTATATGAAGTCAAATAATACTTTTTTGTAAGTATCGTTTCATTACTATTAGCCTCAACTCAATCCCAATTGATTGACATACACCTGCAACATCTATTCAAAACTGTAAAATATCTTCAATAAATATTCAGCTATATGCCATATCCATACAGTTCAAAATCTATTAAGGAAATTTGAAAGCTTGTAGTCTGATATGATATGTAAGTGTGTACCTTAAGTGGAGATTGATCCGCAGCTTACAACTCGTATGCCTACTGACGCATGATGAAGCTCGATGTAATGATATTTGGTAAACCATGCGAAAGTTACTTAGCTTAATATCGTAATCAGAACAAGTTTCTTTATTTCAGCATGTTTTAAAGTTCATTTTTGCTTGCGAAAGATTTTTGGTTAAAATTAATAAAAATATACCACACTTACAAAACTGTTACAAGCTTATAGTGTTGCTAAGCTCAAAGCATAGCTACTACACTAACATGAAATAAGTTAGTAGAAAGCATAGATAGATAATAAATAGTACTTATAATAATAAAAGGTATTTGAAAAGAATCTATTTTAATCATGCTTCGGAGGGCACGTAAAGCCGTTGGTCCCGGCTGCATTAGTAGTTGATCCGCGACCGTAGGTTCTTCAGACCAAGTAATTAACCGCTAGATAGTTAAAAAGTGTTTCATAAAACCAATTTCTTAAGATCTTTGGAGATTTTTTTTTAGTGAATTGAGCGATAATTATCGTAAATTGATTAGAGAGCAATAGTAAATGTGTGAGTGTTGTTTCTTTCAAAGTTAACAAATAAATTTCAAACAATTACATTTATAAAGTTAATAACATTTCATCAGAATTCAAAATTCAAAATTCAAAATTCAAAATTCAAAAACATTTATTCAGTTTAGGCTACAAGTAGCTCTTATGAATGTCACTATGCCATCGGTTCGTAAGTCTACTCTGGGCGGGAGATCTTGTACTGAGAAGAACCGGCAAGAAACTCAGCAAGTGTCCAGCTCTTTTCTCCCTTACAGCGTCAAAAATATTGGAAAATGCCCTATCATAGCAGGACACTTTCCATTACAATAAACACAAAAAATATAGAAGACAACCACAACATGTAAAAAAAGAAAAAACACAAAATAAAAAAATATACGTTAACAAATTTCCATCAGGCATTTGACGTTCCATAAAAATACATAAAGATAATAATAAATATCTCGTAATTTATGGCTGTCATTCAAGCACCTTTGGGCTAGAAATAAACCTGTACCTTTATCAATTGATAGAAAGCCATCATGACAAAGGACAGATTGACTGAAAGCTGAATGTAGAAAACACCATTAAGTTCTCTCTCATAATGCGCAGCGTACAAAGTACCCTCGCTTATATCCATAGAAATGACAAATGGTCTACGGACAAACTTCAGTATTGTATCCACATTCTGTTCCATTTATAGTATAGACTTGATTCCATAGCGCGCATACAAATTCGTCGACTCGTTTATTTGTTGCACCTACAGATGGAATGGTCTATCAGCACACGTTTTCCCTCCTACCTATATGAGAGGTCCTTCAAACGAGGCGTAGAGGCACCTTGTGGGCCGGCAGGGTGAGGGTGACTGTACTGCGTTATTTCCACGTTGCACTAGTTGTCCTCGTTAACCACTTTTTATTGTCTTCTTCTTCATCCTGTCGCCACCCAATGCTGAGTGTAGGCCTCTCCCTTTGCACGCCACATCTCTCTGTTGGTAGCCATTCCAAACCAGTTCTTTCCAGCGACTCCATCTATATCGTCTCTCCATGGAGCCGGTTGCCGTTCTACGTTTCTACGTCCAGTTCTTGGTCACCATGTTAGGACCTTGAGTGACCATCGTCCGTCGTTACGTCAGCAGACATGTCTCGTCCATCTCCACTTCAGGATGCTTACGCGCTTTGCTACGTCAATTAATCTTTTACGCCTGCCTATAACCATTTTCCTATACCTTAAATATGTCTAATCTACAATCGTACTTTTTATTACCAGAAAATCTTTAAATGTAGTCTCTGCCAATCATTTTGCAGAGCTTTAGTGGGATGAAGTCATTTGCAGAGATATTTATTTTGAAAACACATATAGATCTATCGCTTATAATGCGCATCGTACAAAGGGACTTTTCTTATAGTCGGAGAAATATGACAAATGGTCTACGCACATGCTTTAGTATTGTATCAACGGTCTGTCCATTCAGTCCATTTTATTGAGTACTCGTATGCGCGATTGTGTTGTTAACGAACTGTTAGTTTTCTTAAGCCTTCGTGAGTTGGCGCTTTTTGAAACCTTCTAAGCCATAGGTACTCTTTGATCACCGGATCACTCGTATCCCGTGAAAGTTTTATCGACTCATATACCTATAGAAAATCTCGTTTTCGTTAACGTATTCGAATAATAAGTTAAACCATCATCATCAGCTCATTTTATGTCCCCACTGCTGGGGCACGAGCCTTCCCTATAGATGGATAGGGAGAACGGGCCATAAACCACCACGCGGGCCCATTGCGGATTGGTGGTTGTTAACGACTACTAATGCAGCCGGGACCAACGGCTTTACGTGCCTTCCGAAGCACAGAGGAGCTCAAGATGATAGGTACATTTTTGGTCACCCATCCGATGACCGGCCTTTGCGAAAGTTGCCTAACATCAGCACTCGCTGACCGGGCGCGTTAACCACTGCGCCATCGAGCTCCTCGTATCAACAGTTATCACTTATCAAGTTTAAGTATTTGAAGGTTCATTCCTTTCTGATGAAGATACATACCTACATACATACATACTCACGTCCTTGTCGGGTGGACCGAGCATCGAAATCACCAATCACCAAGTATACTCGCATTTAGTGTCCTGACGCTACATTTAGCCTATAAAGTAGGGCCCTAGCAACAACCTGGTTGAGACTATTTCGTAGGGAATTTCCACACGTAAAAATAAAAATCTAACGACACCTCACATGTTGAAATCCACCATGCTGTTTGTGCTATAGGGCGTGCCAAAGAAACAGATATACATACATACATACATACATACATACATACATACATACATACATACATACATACATACGTACATACATACATACATACATACATACAAACATACATACACACATACATACATATGTACACTCGAAAAAAACATAACCTTCCTTCTGACGCAGTCGGGTAAAAAGGCATAAAATCTGAAGCAACAGGGTCTTAAAATTGTTATTATATTATATTATATTAGACAACACTACATACATTGTTCTGATCCCAATGTAAGTAACTAAAGCACTCGTTTTTATGGAAATCAGAAACTACGACACCGGTACCGTAACCCCCAGACCCGATTCAATAGCGAAAAGCTTGTTTTCGACGTCGACCTGATCGGGAGTCAAACCCGGTACCAGAATTAGCGCCGCCCAAAGTCCGGCGTGCAAGCACTCGGCTCGTCATAATAAATAAAGTTATGAAGATATTACTGACATTTGTAAAAAGATTTGGGGATAGAGAAGGAAATCTATTTCTTTTTATTATGAATAATTATCAAAAAACAGAGACATCAAGAATACAGCATCATCTAGCGGTCATATAAGATACCTATACACCTGCAGCCATATATAAATATTTCATCTCATCACATCACATCACATGTTTCTTCTAAGCCAACAAACTCCTAACCGCAAAACAGATCTTTATCTCCAATGCTGTCTCACTAATATTCGTCACAGCTCCGCGACCACATTACCTTTCAATGGCCAACCGGATTATTTAATCTAACATCTGTTGCATAATGAAGATGTTATAGAACCATTAAAGCAGAGTTCAAGTGTACACACGGGTAGCATACTCGATGTGTCAGTGAAAGTGCGTTCGCCATTTTGGAAACATGAAACCCTCTTTGGTAACGTTTAACGCTCCATAAATGGTATTGTGCAGTGAGAAAAGATTGTCGTGTGTCCTCAATTTGGTGGCGATGAAATTCTATAGATTTATCGGACATGCTATAAATTTAGAAGAGCGGAGTCAAAGCAAATATTTTTTTAAACATACTTACTTAACATACTTAACACTAGCATGCACTTCATCATCATCATCATCATCAGCCTATCAGTCCACTGCTGGGCATAGGCCTTAACAAGTGCACGCCACCGATCACAATCCGCATGCACTTATTGATGTCAAAACTTGAAAATTCTAAATAGTAAAAAACTCAAATATATAAAAATTTAACTGAAATAATTTATGTGTAAATCTATAGATTAAGCGGGATTAGCGCTACATATTATTTCAGTTTTTTTTTTGGTACCATGGATTTTTGCAAATCGTTCGATCGTGTCGACCTAGCCGGTTCTAATGATACTACCATCTTAATATCAATTACCTACAAGGCAGATGTTATTTTATATAGTTGGAAGGATAACTCGTACAAAACCCATTGGAATGATTGAAAAATTACACAATATTATCATAAAACTGACATTTCATCAGAAATGAGGAGATCCGCAGAAGAACAAAGGTAACCGACATAGCCCGAAGAATTGCTAAGCTCAAGTGGCAGTGGGCAGGACACATTGCTCGCAGGACTGATGGCCGCTGGGGCGGAGCAGTCCTCGAGTGGCGACCGCGTACCGGAAAGCGCAGTGTGGGCAGGCCTCCAACAAGGTGGACCGACGATCTGGTGAAGGTCGCGGGAAGCCGCTGGATGCGAGCAGCACAAAACCGGTCGTTGTGGAGATCCTTGGGGGAGGCCTTTGTCCAGCAGTGGACGTCTTTTGGCTGAGATGATGATGATGACATTTCAGGAGTACAGATACTAAATTATGTACGGAAATAATAAGCATGGGTACATAAATAAAAGATTAACATTTTATTTAATTGATAGATCCTTTTTTACAATGTTAGTGCCTTACAAATAAACAAAGAATAAGCTCCGAAGTTATTCAATGTTTTGTTCCTGTCATGTAAACGTCATTTCAAATTGGAGTAAGAGACAAAACACGTAATAACTCGTCGGAGCTTATTCTTTGTTTATTTGTAAGACCTCTAATGTTTGAATCCAGTCTACTAATTCAATTACGTCTCAACAGTGTTGCAGTGACCTAATTTAGACATTTAAGACTTTTAGGCGACAATAATTCTGATACGGTTATCTCACCTAACTAACATGCTTGTAAAAAAGGACAAAGCGTTGAAAAAATTCCACGAGCGGGATTCGAACCCGCTTCTAATTTATGGCATCATCATGAGCACATTTTTATGTCCTCACTGCGGGGGCAGGAGCCTTCCCTATCCATAGGGATAGGATCATGGATAAGGAGACCGGACCATAAACCACCACGGGGCCCAGTGCGGATTGGTGGTTGATAACGACTGCTAATGTAGCCGGAACCAAAGGTTTTACGTGCTTTCCGAAGCACGGAGGAGCTCGAGATGATACATTTTTGGTCACCCATCCGATGACCGGCCTTTGCGAAAGTTGCTTACTGCTCGCTGCGCCATCGAGCTACTTATATAGAATTTATACCAACTGTGCTATTTTTTCCAATTGTAATTTGTTCGCAACAAAATTTACGTAAAATTATAATAACCAAAATCATAATATTTTGGTTATATATAATTTCACTTTTATAATAATGCTTGTGTTAGGCATGGGTTCAGTTTCAGTTCGTCAGTAATGGGAGCTTTTGGGATAGAACCACGGTTTGTCGCATTCAACCCGAGTGTCTATCCTTTCGGCTATTGACGCTTTAATTGATACTAGAGGTCGCCCAGTTGTCGAAATTCGACCGAATTAAGGCTGCATGGATTGTATCCTAAGCAATGAAAAATTAAAAAAGATAGAATGTGAGTTTGGATTGGCATTGACAGATTTCGGCCGCTCCTCTTCCATTTTTGAAATTTTTAAAAAGAGTATATGCGTGTGTGTCAAATACATGGTAGTGTGTGTAATGTTTGTTTTATTGATTCAATGTATTTTATGTGCATTATTTAAAAACAATATTAACATTCTCCAACCCTTCTCTATATAAACTATAAGTGTGCGAAATTTCATACTCCTCCGTTCGCGCAATTTTCGTAAAAAGGGGTACAAAGTTTTTGCTTCACGTATTAATATATGGATTATTAATATATGGATTATTAATATAGGATCCTAACACAATTGGAACTATCATTCATAGGTAATTTGGCTTTCGGTATTTAGAAAAGTTCACATTAGGCAACGGGGCTTGAGTTTTCTTTTTGGTCCTACTTTTTTTTAAACTTTCTATTTGTCTGAGTTTAACGAGCACTTTAGATTATGCACTCTGCCTTAATAGACTTATATGTTGGCTTTCAACTGTGGAAAATTACAAAAATACTTGGGGTAATGGAGAGGTCAAAATGAAGTACGTCTATTCTGATAAGTCATATTTTTAAATGTAACAGGTGGCAAACGAGCCAGCGTGAAGTAAACACCACCATAGACATTCGCATCATCAGAAAAATTGCCAACCTTTGAGGAAAGACTGGACAATAGGGCGGACCGACGATCTGGTGAAGGTCGAGGGAAACCGCTGGATGCGTGCAGCACAAAACCGATTGTTGTGGTGATCCTTGCGGGAGGCCTTTGTCCAGCAGTGGACGTCTTTTGGCTGAGATGATGAATGATGAATGGTGTGAAATGTCCTTGTTACTGTCACAGCTAGGTGCTTGTAAGCGGTTCGATCGCAGTTTAGATCCTAGCTATAGAAACATGTTTATTCTGTTAGCTCAATAATTTCCCTGCTATTTTAAGTCTAGTAGTGAGAATCTGTCATTGGTTTTCTGATGTATAACTGCATAGCTACTCATTTTTTGTTACTGTTGATTCACTTAAGAAAAAATTATGATGATGATGATGATGATGAGAAAAGAAATAAAGTCTGTCGCCATAAAAGCAATGTTAGTTTTTAGAATCGTTGTTGTATAAGATAGCCAATGCAGTAGTTGAGGATTTCAGGTGTAGTAAGCTTCTTTATTTGAACTTATCGCCACTCTGATCCGATTCGAACCCCTCGGAGAATCTAGTAGGGCGCGAAGACACGCACTAGTTCGTGATTTCGTTCCCTCTAGGAAACCTCTGACGGTGCTTCGTTTCACAAGGCTTGGTACCATTTAAGTGTCTCGCCGCCCTCAAAAAAAAATTCACCACTTACGTCTTTTAAATCTATAGCACTATAAAATGACAGCTCACAGTGTTAATTTAAGGTGCAATATTCTTTAAAATAGCTACTATTCTTAAAAAAAGCTAGAACAAATACTTGCTCTAGCTTTTACACTGAGACATAGTGACCAATATCTCTTTCATATACCGGATATTACTCGACTTAACGAAATTATTTAATTGCAGACCGGTTGCTTACGTAACTTTAGAGTTCATAGCGATTACTAGCTTTCAATGGCATTTGTCTATCAGTCAGTGGGACAGTTTGTAGGCTGATTATAATTACGTTTTTCAAGAAACTTATTTAATCGCTAACATAATATTATAGTTAACTAATGGCCCGTTCACGACTTCGTCCGCTTAAGAACACCTGTATCCCGTATCCCATGATGGACCCCTATAGCAGCGCCTTCTACCGGGTCCAATTGTATTTTCAACCCATCCAGGAACCTATTGAAATATACACACAAAATTTCATCCAAATCGGTCCAGCCGTTTAGGAGTTAGGAGTTAGGACAAACATACGTACACAAGAATTTTATATATAAAGTTAGGTAAAGATTCAATACTAAATGAAAAATATAAATTTTAATGTGCTGACATATTTTTATAACACTAGTTTGTGTTAATATTGAAATGCCTTTGCAGTGCCCATTGGTGAACGTTTAACCTATTTCCATTAACCAAGATCATGTAAAGCAAATGGATCAATTAAAACTAACGATTATGATTAAGGCGAAGGGTAAGGCACGCTACCGCCACCAATTGATAATTTGACAATTACTAGCGGACCGGATCTTTTTTAAACATTGCGTACCGTCCGACAACAGGAAAGCATCCATAGTATTTATTTAATAATTGTGCACTACTTTTTGTTGCGTGGTTTATTCAAAAAACGGGCTATAGCATTTATTCACAAACAATGGCCACTGTTGGTGTAGCAAATGAATACAAAAACAAACCTAAAAGTAGTGCACAATTGTTAAATAATAGATGTTTGCCTAGTGTCGGAAGGTCCGCAATGTTTGAAAAAACATCCAGTTTAGCAGTTATCAAATTAAATCCATTAGCGGCGCTAGTATGCCTTACCCTTCGCCTTAACACATAGGTAACAGTTCTTTTAACATACTTAGAAAGCTTTTATGCTTAGGTTAGGCGGCTTAGTATACCGCTAGCTCTAAAAAATGTATCCCATTAACTTTAAATTTATTTCGATCTGGTCCTGCCAACTCTAAAAACATACTTAGCTTAAAATCCATTATTTTCAACAATTTTGAAATTCATACATTATGGCCCATCAGCTCCAAAAATATCAGGATACAGTTTCCAAAAAAGTGTTACCGTCGGCCTAGACTCAAGCGACCGAGTCATAATTTTGGTGTTTAGATTATAAATTAAACAAACGTAATATTGAGAATAATATGTATTATGTAGTTATTAAAATCAGTCTTTGTTTTAGTTATTATCGAATCACAGTTGGACTGGACCTGCGAGGCTGCGACACTTCCACCCCTAGTTGCTAGCATGAGAGCGATTTCCTACTTTGTAGGAGTAACATCGTAACACCAGAGACAAAATATGAATCGGAAAATATTTACAGATACATTTTTCAGCTTATTGTTTTAATCATTGCATGGGTTCGCGTTAATTGACTCACGGAGCTATGAGGCTTGAACCTTGATTCCACGAAGTCAAAACGAGCAACAATACTACTACTTAAGGTCACAGGAGTCTCAGGAGGAGCTCGATGGCGCAGTGGTTAACGCGCCCGGTCTTCGAGTGCTGAGGTTAATCAACTTTCGCAAAGGCCGGTCATCGGATGAGTGACCAAACAAAGTTATCATCTCGAGCTTCTCCGTGCTTCGGAAGACACGTAAAGCCGTTGGTCCCGCCTGCATTAGCAGTCGTTAACAACCACCAATCCGTACTGGACCCGCGTGATGGTTTATGGCCCGTTCTCCCTATCCATCCATAGGGAAGGATCGTGCCCCAGCAGTGGGGATTTTAAATGAGCTAATGATGATGAGTCTCAGGTATAGGGTACAGCCACCAAAGATTATGCACTACCGCAGTGCTACGAATTAAATAATATTAAATCTGTTAGCAACTATTTGCCTGTGACATAACGTGTGCATGGAGTCAATATGGTATGTAGTATTTAATAATAGAATTGTATTTAAGAATACTTACTTTTTGGTAGTGCGTACTCTTTGTTGGCTTTACTTTACACGATAACCTTCTCGGTGATAGATGATTGCAAGTGATTGAAACCTTTTTTCATATGTACCTCAAACTAATTTTTGACGTCTCGATGGCCGAGTGGTAAAGCGCTCGGGTCGACAACTGGAGGTCCGGAATTCAATTCCCAGGTGGGACAAAGTGTGTTTCCGTCTTTTCGATACATAGCCTATAAACATATAGGTGCATATTATCATCGGCTCATTTAATGTCCCCACTACTTAGGCACAAGCGGTCACTGAGAAAAATGTAATTTTGGCTTAATCTTAAAATATCGTGACGTTGGTTTAAAACATATGCGCTGTCCTAAAATATGTAAATAATAAGTCAATATTACGCTAGAACTGAAATGTGTTAAGATGGAATCGAATTGTTTGGGTAAATAATGCAATATTATGACACTTATCATCGTAAAAATTGATCATATAAAATAACATTGTCTTCTTCAAATAATAACACTATGTAATAGAAAATGGTTCACTGTCCCATAAATTAGTATGATAATTATAAATAAGATTCTAATTATAAAACACAATGACAGTGTCACCGTATACAAATAGATTTCATAGTTTATTATGAAGAAGTATCTCTAAAAATACGATGACCTCCCCCTAATGTAGTATGATCAAATTAAATGCTATACACGTCATCTTAAATGCCGTTATCATCAACATCAGTATTATGACCGTTCTTTTTGGCGAATCACTATGCTCCGTCTTTGGAGTGAATTCATCTTTCTCTAAGCTGAATTCACGTCTTTTATGATTGCTAGTTTTCTCCATATGGATAGAGAGTATGGGCCTTAGACCAACACGCGGGTCCAGTGCGGATTGGTGGTTGATAGCGACTGCTAATGTAGCCGGGACCAACGGCTTTGCGTGTCTTTCGAAGCACGGAGGAGCTCGAGATGATAAATTTTTGGACACCCATCTGATGACCGGCCTTTGCGAAAGTTGTTTAACCTCAGCACTCGCAGACCTGGCGCGTTAACCACTGCGCCATTGAGCTCCTCCGCAAGTGTAGGTGCTTACAAACTAACATATTTCTTCATATTGCTATTTCTGTTAGGTAATAAGGTTCTGTATAATTTTTAAATATTTTTGTTTCAGGCAACATTTGCTGATAGTGTAATATACTTATAAAGTTGCTTACTTACTTTCTTCGACGTTCAGAAGTCAAAAGTTTCAACAGATTCTCAACCTGTTTTTTGAGCACCTGACGCCACCCTTTGCTACATACATGGGCACGTTCATAAAAGAAAGTGTTGGATGATGAGTCAGGAGGAGAGACTGCGACCTTGATGTAACGGCACTATACGCTCTCAGGTTGACAAACACTGGGTGATTTTGACAAAAGCTTTTGGGACAGTAAAAATATTTTCAAAAGTTAAAAATTTGTGAGATTTTTTAAGTCTTTTTAGTATTTTTTAGAGACACAAAACATAGAAAAAGTTAATTTAGTCATTTATTTATTTACAACTACATAAAACTTTAAAAATTAAAAATTAATTTGTGCAACGTATTCTGTTTTTAAATACCCGACAAATACATTGGAATTAAATATTTATTTTCAAATATACTTGCGCTGCGTTATTTAAACATAATATTATGTATCCCGACATTTTGAACCCCTAAAGGAACTATCCGAAAATAAGGAGAAAGAACAAAAAAAAAATATTGTCCGGTATTTCATTCAACACACTTTCGAGTAGTGTGTACCGATGGGTATGGAAAGGTATGGGTGCGGTCGTACTTTCGCACAAGCGCGCCTACGGAACACGCCCTGCGTTCCGGTTGCGTGGGTCGTTACTTAGACGCTTTACCGGACTTTTTGGATACATACCTGTTGCTTACATGTCTCCTGAGTTACTAGGTAGTACCATCACGCCAAAGCAGGTGCTTGCTTTGGCGTGATGGTAACATCTATCTATATCTACGAGTAATAGAAAGAGATAGAGTTTGTGACTTTGTTTGAGGAAGGTAATCTCTGGAATTACCAATTCCAAAAATTTCTTTCACTGATCGACGTCGTCCGATTGGATGTCGGTCTTTGGGCGGCGCTAACTCTGAGGTCCCGGGTTCGATTCCCGGTCAGGTCATTGCCGAAAACGAACTTTTTGATATTGTGTCGGCTCTGGGTGGATGTGGTACCGTCGTTGTTTCTGATTTCCATAAAACGAGTGACTTAGCTAGGTACCTTGGGATCAGAACAATGTACCTATGTGATGTTGTCTAATATACTAATATTTAGTTGAGATATTTTTGTTTGCACTCTTGTCGTTTCCTCTTAAACATGTTGCTCCCATTCCACCTTAGGTTGGCTGGAAGAGATCTCTTTTAGAGATAAGTCCACCTTTGCTCACCATTGTTTGTAAACTGTTCTCTGTATTTGTGTTTATGTGCAATAAAGAATATATATATATATTTTTTACTGATCATCATTATCAACCCGCTTCCACCCGCTGTAGGACATAGGCCTCCCTCGCACACCACACCTCACGGTCCTGGGCCATCCTCATCCATCCCCTGCCCACCACACGAGCCAGGTCGTCCAACCACCGAACGAACGACCTAGTCTGACCTAGACCTTACACTGATAGAATACTACATTCCTTGCGGGTAACAAAAGCTATATTTTAATTTAATAAAAAAGTTCCGTTTTTAAAGTCTCAAATCCACACGGACGAAGACGCGGGTTAAGTACTAGTATTAGTATAAAACTGACTATTAATGAATTAATTAATCTGTTTTAATCATAAAACGTATGCAGATAACAACTTTTTAGCATAGGAAAAATTACACCCGTATCATTTCGCCGGGTTAGCTCGAAGTTGATTGATGGCGGTGATGGTTGATTCACTAAAAACCTAGAGCACCAGTCCATCGCATGGGTAGGTATCGTTTTTAACATAAACTTATTAATAAAAAACAATAAACATCGTCGTTTAACATAAACTCTAATTACCTATTAAATCTATTCTATAGTCGAAAATGTGGCTGACGCTACTAGGCAACCAAAACATGATTAAAGCTAGGTATCTAAAAAAAACACAATTGCGTATCTATGCTTACTCTAGCTCCATTTATTCCCTCTGTCACTTATAAACGTTTAAAGGCATAATTGCAACAAACTTATTATTAATAAGGCTAAAGTAGTATTTATCGTTTTAAGACATTATATCGCTCGAAGCAAAATATATTTTGCTAATTTCAAATATTTTGAAATTCATTGAACACTTAGCGGTCAAAACGAGCTCGCACACAACTGAGACCCGCTAGGAACAAAACTCAGCTAGGTTACATTACCATAAAACCGTTCAAAATAACTCGTAGGCCTGAGTAAATGTTTAACATAGTGCCGGCAAGTGTGTACAAACAAATCGTTTGAATGCGAATAGTTTCTACTGAGTGGCGAGAATGTCCGCGTTGCTTTCCATGTCAATACTCATTGTATTGGAGTAGGTAGGTCTTTGTAGGTCTTAGGAATTGGCATAAGGCCTTATTTTAGAACAATTCTGTCCTTTTTTCCGTGCAAAACTGAAATCAAATATTTAACGCCTCTATGCCTGAGTGGCAAAACACTCGGCGTGATGCCAGAAGGTCCAAGGTTCAATTTCCAGGTCGGGCAGGGTGTGTTTTTCGAAAGTTTTTGATGCATACTCCGGGATATGATCCAAAATGCGGGTGGGTACCCGCATTTGGCGAGCATGAATAGGCCAATACTCATCAATGGTAGCGTTGTCTTGATTTCAATGATGGACGCCTTTGCCTTGCAGTAGGATAGTAAATAAGTTATATACCTACTTACATACTTTTACTCATTTTACACACAAATATTAAAATCATGTCACTGAAAAATGTAAAGACATTTTTCGTAGTAGCAGAAACGTAAATATGGGCAGACGCATTACAAGTACGCTAACCTTAAAGACATTTGGATTTGAGTCAACTATCCTGTGAGTGGAGCAACAGTCAAGTGGTAGATCGGTGACTGCGATCGATTTATATGACTGGAATCGACCAATAGCAGCGAGAACCACTGGCTTAATTTAATATGCCGACTGAAGTTCACTGACGAACTTTAACGAATGTTCCATAAAATACAAGATGTGCGTAGGTACTCTTTGATGGTGCATGCTCTTTGTTGGCTTTAGTCTTATCTTTAACGAATGTTTCATAGAATGCAAGAAAAGTCAAAGTTAAAGTTTAAGATATTTATTGCCAACTAAGTGTACATAGAGGTCTTAAAGTATTTGGTGCTAACTACTTATTTACCCTATAATTCTTATTAAAGACTGGCACAAAATAGACAATATCATCAGAATAGTAAACTACTATATTAGTGCCATCTTGCGACAACAGCAGAAACCAACAACAAAGCTTTGAAAAGCACAAATTTCGAATGCAGTGCTTTTCTTGTATATGTCTTCTATCGAACGTGGATCTAAAAGTACCAACTTAGTTCTTCTCCTAGCCTAATATCTATATAATCAGGGACCATTTTGTTTACAAAATGGTGCCACAGGGTCATATTTATTGCCTGCTATTTGTGGTTCTGGTGCCTGCTATTCGTGGTCTTAAGCCACCTCTGCGCAGAAGTGGTTCTTTAGGGTATGCCTTCCGGGTGTTAACTCTTAGGAATTGAATGAGGTGGAAGAGAGATAGCCTCACATAGTTAATTTATGAGTCGTCCCAGACCTGCCAATAGTTCTGTAGTTTTTAATGGGTATGTCGTGCGCCCTGTAGAACTTTTCGGAGTTGGATGAGGTGCGGAGGATATAGCCTCATATAGCCAGTAGGTATACCTACAGTGTTATCTTATTTTTCCACAGGCAAAATAAGAAAAAAATCTACCTTTTGAAAGTAGACTTTGAAACTCAAGAAAAAGAAATTTTGCGTCATGCTGTTTGAGACCAGAACAGTTTTTATAGTAACAGGTAATCTTTGAATACTGAAAGTGTTCAAACGATGGGCCAAAAACAAAGTTTAATGCTAGCATTACCTTATTTTACTTACAATAGGGTGCAATTTGTAGCAGGCTACTTTTATACCCTATTTGGTATATGTCATGGACAGTTTTAAGACCACTTGACCACCTCCTTTATTTATGTCTGTATCTTCAACAATAATAGTATTTTTGTGTTTCGACTAAAGAATTATAGACAGTGCCTCAATGGTTGAGGAATCTGGTTAGAGTGCGTTTCCATAGGCGCTAGTTATTGCCTTACGGTCACTTTCCATAATGTGAGATGAAGGTTTCTACAATTACCATTCGTATGCTATTCACATTTAGCAGCTTTCCGCGAGAAATAGCAAATCGTTAGTTTTTATAATTTTTTAATATTTGCAGACATCATGCTAAGAAGAAAGGTAAAAAAAATTACATAAAATATAAAAATAACTCGTTTATTACACTTTTACGTGGATCCATCGTAAAATAAATTACTTATCGTAATAACTTTCATTTTAATAAATTAATACATTCGGACATAAATAAATGACTCAATAGTTTCAATCACACAATAATTCAACTAAAAGTTATAACCATACATAGATAATTATAAATAAAATAAAAAATATATCTTTGGAACTGAAACTTAGACATATTTGGTAAACAAAATTAAATCTCGTTATGTTCTATTAAAACGCTAAAGTAAAATATAATAATAATAATAAATAAAATAAAAATAATAAAATGAGTATAAAATATCACATATACTTATATAAATTAAATAAGTAAAATAAACAGAATGATAAAATATCAGTCGGTAAACTTAAATAAAATCTAAAACAAAAATACTGCATGTATTAATAAACAGTCAGACAATCATGCGACTCACACTCATCCATAAATTGAACCATATCATCATTGAAACGGTGGTTAAACAAATAAAGTACGGATAGTAAATACAAGTTAAGAACCTTCAATCGTGGAAGAAGTCAATAAATTATGATTGAAGACAAATGAATTAAGCGAAACAGGTGAAGGCGCTCAAATCCTTGGAGTAAAAACAGAAGAAAAGCGTGTTCAGAACACAGTAGACGGTTGAATAAATACAGTATTCTAATGAAACCTATTCTTGCTTAGCGTGGGCGCCGTAAGCCAGGGACTGGCTATCCTGTGACCTTCCCCAGCCGCCGCCACCACCGCCGCTTTCCCAACCATGCTCTTCATGAGCGGGCTCAGACCAACCACCGCCGCCTCCGCTCTTCTTAGAATCAAGGAGTTTCTTCAAGGCTCCTAAAGCAGCCGCGATGAAGGCAATCTTGCCGAGGAGGTAGGCCTTGAAGACGGCGAAAGCGATGATACCGAGGAAGAGAGGGACGAGTGCAGCGAGCTTGAGCTTCAGGAGAGCAAGGATGGGGAGGAGTTTCTTCAACTTCTTCTTCTTCTTGCCACGGCCTGGAAATAAAGAAAATTGGTTGTTGACACTACTTTTAATTGATTTTAAGAGTTGCTTTGTTTCTTTAGTAAATGAGCCTGTCGGCACATAGTAGCTAGCGCCTTTACAACGTTCTCAAATTAGGAA
Organism: Eudonia mercurella; assembly: GCA_963082485.1. Lineage (NCBI taxonomy): Eukaryota > Metazoa > Arthropoda > Insecta > Lepidoptera > Crambidae > Eudonia > Eudonia mercurella. Next base: position 5,092,152 of record OY720045.1, read on the forward strand.
ACCTAATCTATTTTTGCAATAGAAATGGTAATTATATTATTCATACTAACTCCATCGAAAAACCTGTCGCGTAATATGGCAGTTAACACCCTAGAAAATAGCACGCAATGAAAATTTGTTTAGTTGGTTTTAATGCCATCTATCTTTAATGTACTTATATTTAATAGTGAAAACCTATGTTTAGCAACAACCGAGTGCTTCAGTTTATCAGTAATACACTGAGTACGATCTCGTCTCATTCTTAGGAAGAATTTATGAAATAAAAATTTGCCTTCGTTACTCAATTACTCAAGGAGACTACATCATCCGCGTTAAGCTTTTGCGACGTTTACACTGCCAGCGTTATATTTCATGACGCAGTATATAAATCACATCTAACCCCATATTAAAATTTAATGTTGGTTTAAGATGGTATCTCAAAATTTAAAGTAGTACAAACTCTAACAGTTTACATAAAAACAAGCATTGGACATAGAAACGTACTACAACAATATGGTAAAAGTACGATCCGGAGAATGATTTCGCCAAACAATCGTGTAGTGTTTGAACAAACAAGCAAACATGGAAACAATGATAAGACGAAAGGACCGCATGAAAGCGAAAAGTACCAAAGGTATGTCTTAGGAGAAATCTGTGAAAGTAGGCAGGCATGTAAATCACGTTTCATATAAAGGTTATGCCGAAATTGCAAAAAGGCTTGAATTACCATATTTTCTGCGATTCGAGATTCTTTGGAGATAGGGCCTTACTTACCTCAGGAGTGTACAAAAATATAAGAAGGTAAGTAAGTGATGAGCCTATATTTATCTTCTATTGCTTGGTAAAGGGTTCCATGATTGAAATCAAGTCATCGCTATACTAATTGTATCGATGACTTTAATGAATGTTGGTTTTATCACCGCGCTTGCCAATTACGGGTGGCCAATCTACAGATTTAGCTGACCTGGAAATTAAACCCAGACCTCTGGATATTTGACCAAGCGCTTTGCTTTACCATGCTTATTACTTTGCTTTGCCACCTAGGCATTCACCATAATGAGTGAGTGTAATAAATTAGTATTTTTAATTTACTGCGTCCCTAAAATTCGTTAGAAATACTTAAATTCAAGGTTCGTCAAGGTAGCGGGGAAGAGTTGGATGAGGAAGGCACAAGATCGAAGTAAATGGAGTGCATTAGAAAAGACCTTCACTCAGAATTGGGTGGATAACGGTTGAGAAAGAGAAGAGAAGACTTAAATTCAAAATGCACATTGTTATAGTTACGAATTTAAAGAAAACCTACAAAAAAACTGAGCATTTTCATTCCTACATCTTACAGTTGACTGAAACTTCAAATGATTTCTATCAATTCAGTAAATTAAGAAATACATCAAAGTCACTACTCAACAATCGAACAATTAGTTACACTGCCCGACATTCATGTCTTAATTACCCAAAAAAACGTATGGCAATGGAACAAACCATTTAAGTTTCATACTGTCATGAGAATAACAAACAATAAGACTCTCTAGACGACGCCGGCAAAGAGCACACAAAAGATGACTCTTAAAGTCTTAACCGGTTTCATGAGAAGTCGGTACCGAACGCTATAGAAAAGAAATTAAAACTTCAGTAAAGCTATGTGCGCATTGGATGTTTGCTTAAACTCATCGGTAGAGAGAAGAGTTAAATGGCGCAGTGTTTCACGTCACTGAATTGGTGACGGAAATAAAATATCTTTAGCAGCTCCGTACTTCAGAAGGCACTTTAAGTATTTGCTTGATTCCGTTTGTTGTCATAAAATGACTGTCTTTAAAATCCAAGTTCCCACATCGGGCCAGCTTGGTGACTCAATAAAGTGTGTACCTACTTTGATTAATTAAGAAGGCCAAAACCTGGCAGTATAGCGTTTACACGATGATGATGATGATCTATCAGTAGAAGAGGATCTCCATGATAAAGCTTTAAGCACGTTTAAAGTAAACTATGACATCTTTGCAACTCATTTGCGGCTTTTCAAATCGTGTTGCCTTCACTGAAGTACCATATGGTCACGGACACCCGTCCGTGACCATATTGTGATTGTGATTAAATTTACTTTGTAAGTTCTAGGTGCCAAGTGCGAGTTTCATTCGCCATCCGTTAACGTTTACATAAACGAGAATTTGTATAAAAACACAAATGTTGAAAAAATTTCCACGAGCAGGATTTGAACCTGCACCCTTCTGACATTCCGGGTCAGGTGCTCTTCCAATTAAGCTATCGTGGTTCTAACCAGCCTAATCTAATCTAATTGGAAGAGCACCTGACCCGGAATGTCAGAAGGGTGCAGGTTCAAATCCTGCTCGTGGAAATTTTGTCAACATTTGTTTTTTTGTAATTTGTTTGCAACAAAATAAATTTGCGTTAAAAATTATTTTGAACATTTTAGAGAATTTGTATGGCAAAATGTTAACTTTTCTCGCATGCCGCCAGGATAGGAAACAAAACTCACACTAGGCACCCTGAAGGTACGTTAAGCTGTTTATCCCAGTTGCTGTTGTTACAAGGATGCGGACGCGCTGAGCACGAGCAAGAACGTTTGAAGGTCTAATATGAAAATGACTAGCTTGAAGGTCGACCTTATTCTATAATGCTTCATAACTGAGCAATTATTCCCTTGCGATGTGCAAGATTTGGTGTTAAATAGTAGTTGATCACCCATCCAAGGCTGACCAACACAATCGTAAATTGGCAGTTTATATGTAACTGCCATATCATGCGAAAGTCGAGATATGAATTATTTATTACGACTATTAAAGGTCAACTATTCACAAAGGCTGTAGGAGTTTCGAATTTTCACCTTGTTGCGGTACGTATAGCGATATTCTTTATACGATTCATATTACACTAAGTATTCGACGTGACTCATTTTATTTTCACATAAATTATGAAATGTGGAAAGTTGTGGTGACACCGCACAGTTTCCAACGCTTCAGCTATTGTCGTCGCGCTCCTGAATAAGTTGTTTTGACTTAATGTATTTTCTGTTTTGAAGCATTTGTAAAGAGGTTAGACCTAGCGTTTTTTGTTTTGTTTTCAAATTTGAACTGACGATTTTCGCTCTTGGAGATATATTTCGTACGGTCCTGTAGGCTAGACTTCTATCGAAATCGTATCGTATACACATATAAGTCATGATAACGTTATAAATTCTATGAAATGATGTCCGTCATTTGTTAGTTCCATTTACGGATTATGTGGCGCTTTAAAAATGTCCATACAATATTTATATTTTACGCTAGCGAGTTCTACGACACGCATTTGATAATTGTTCTATCTAGGCCTACTAGTAAATCGGTCTGTCTCATTTTTTTGACGAATAAGGATCTGAAGTCTACTTTCAAGGCTTCAAGCTTTTATTGTTTTATTTGTATACATTATTATTCGTATTTATTAAGTTGCTAACAAACTATTACAGTGTGTGTTAACTTATTCGAAAGAACACTTCTAAAAATGATAATATGTAGTGATAATTGGATGTTGCCAGTAATCTTGCCTACAGTAATTAAAACTTTGAAATCTTTAGGTAAATCCACCTCTACCTACTACTACATCATCATATTTATAAGAATTTAAAATCATAGACGACTTTTTTAATGTTGAAAGTCAGAAATAAAACCTTTTTTCATCTTTCCGTATCAAAACGGATAAACCGAATTACCGAACTGCACATAATGTTTAACCCGGTTATCAAATGTGATTCAATGGTAGCACGAGCTTTGGCTCAGTTTAAAACTTATGTTCGTGCATAACTGCCTTTAACAATCTCCGCAGAATCTGTGGGTCATGTGAACAAGATAAATAGACTCACCGTTAGGAAAACAATAAAGTTTTATGTGGTCGTTGTCGGGTATTAAAAATTGCTATGATTTTATAGTTATATAATTGAGAATTAAGATTGTGCTAAAATATGTTTCCGGGTATTTCTCTATTTACGTCGTAACAACTCGCTATATTCTTGTAAGCATCATTTTTACTTGCACAGATGATCATCACTATAATCTCATGTTATTATAAAATCATTCATATCAATAAGCGTATGATTTATTATATCAACGTCTTATGGTATTTGTTGAACATTTAGCAGGTTCATTGGCGGTTCATGAATAACTCACTAGGTATTAATTTATACTATTCTGAATGGTAAATCAACTTCAATTAAATCTTTGATAATTTTAACTACTTTGATTTTTTTTTATTAACTAACTGCTATTGGAGTTGTATGAATCGAATTTATAGGCAAAATACGCTTTAAGTTTTTCGCAGTGAAATAAGTCTTGACGTCTTTCTTGATTATCATAAGAACTGGGTTACTACACTAACCTTTCTGACCTCTTTAGCAACTTCGTCATGTACTTTACATTTTTATCAAAGAACATGATTTATTAAGAAGTTTTTATCAAACCTTTAATTTCGAACTGAAACATATCTAAACTATTTTGAAAGATTTTAAAATAATGCTATCTCACCTTCCTCGTCGCTGACCGAGTTGTCATCTTCAAATGACTTTGGCATTCTCAGTTGAAGGACATGACCGTCAAGGAAGTCGACCACGTTATCAAGAATCCTTTCTTCTATCTGCACCTCTCGGGCCTTGGGCTCTTCTGGCAGAGGGTCGTAGCTACGAGCTGACCGAGGACTTCCAGTTCTGGAGAAGGTGATGCCATCGACGATGTTGAGCTCTTTGGACATCGCTAGGTTTTCAGTGTACTTCATCGCTTTTTCCTGTTGGAAAAAAAGGTTTGGTTAGTTTTTTGTGGCGGAAGCAAAGGTCTTAGTTCGTTTTTAAATTGAAGTATGTAGGAAGTGATTGCAGACTTGGACTAATATAGGAAAATTGATTTTTTTTTATTTTCTGAATCTAGCTACCATTCCATTTTCATTAATATTTAGTAAAAAATTAAAAAGTTAATAAGTTTTCTGTAGAGTTCCCATTATTGCAGAAGTAATACGATAATTGAATAAACTGACTTCAAACTATATATAACACAGAATAAAACCGGGTGTTTTATTATTACATTATAATTGATTGATAGCTTTAACCAACACAATTACTGCCTCATTATAACTAACGATCTATCTGACAGACGCCTAACCGTTTTAATTAGTCAATCACCTGCCTGACGGACAGGTGAAACAGTTTAAACTTCAACCTCAGGATTCGAACCTGCGACCTACTTTACACTAAGCACGTCGTTAACGTCACCGCTTTGAATAATTCATTTCGAGGATTCCGAAATGTATCCAGTCAACCTATTTTCGAAAAACCACTTTTCTCTATCCCTAACCAAGGAGTCCTTAACACTTCCTAAGTCACATCACTTCAAAACACTTCACTTCACTGCACACCTTTAAGCACATCATGGTATCCGTTTCGACACAATCCCGGAGTGTTGATATGAACTTCTCCATGACTCCATCCTCCTTGGCAGTTGGCATGGCTGCCGCAGCCACCGCAAGACAAAGTACCACGAACACTTTCATCTTCGATAGCTAAAGACCAATTGTTGGTGACGCCCGCAAGCCGTTGAGTTTTATTTTGAGTTCCCCCCCTCTCAGATTTTCATATGTCACGCCTGAGCCTCACGTCTGTCAATATGTGACGAAACAGCAAACACTAGAGCTTAAAGCGTAAGCATTAAGCGATTAACACTCCTATGCAACCTTTTTTATGGTTTGTTAAGTATGTTAAGACGACATTGTAAAGAGGACGTTGTGTTTTGAAAATTTTTGACATACCACAAATATTTCTTGGCGGGTATGAATTTAAATGAACTTAGTTGTTAGGCAGTCACATTTGCAAACTCCCAAAACTGGAATAGTTTCACATTTTGAGTTTATGTTGTCCTGATGACGTTGCTGCTTTCTTTAAATCAAGTATATCAAAATTTTAATAAGACACGATTCAGGATAACTATTAAATATATTGAGGAAGAAAGCTGAATAGAGCAAATAGTTCCCACATGTCAATTTAGTTCGAATGATAGTATTTTTGACCTTAATCACTAATACTGGCACTCATTGTGAGACGACGTTTAAAAAATATTATCAAACCTTAATGACAATAGCTTTTCACTCAAAATCTAGACTTGAGTTAGGCATACTAAATCTAACTGTCGTCCTCATGACTTGCCGACTCATTCAAAGTTTTCTCTTTCATCTTCGAAATCGTAATCATTATTTCTCAAAAATTTTGTTGCCCAAAGGCATTCCATTCATTTCCACCATAACGGATTTCCTGACACAAGAATGTGACGCGAAGGTTTCGCAAAATCACTTTCTAAAATTATGTTTTACCTATCAACTCTTTTGCTATGCACAACCGTTTCCTATATATTTTATGGGTCATTTGTATTCAATCGTTTATAGAATTTAATCTATTTAAAAGCGATGCGTTGAGCGAAAGTCCAGCAACAAATAGTACATCTTTACGGCATATAAAGTACGGAATTATGTTACCAAGTCTTTTCGGAATGACCGCACCAAAGAAAAAGTTTCAGTAACGTACTGTTTTTGTTAGGTACCTTGTGTTACATAATTGAGAGTTTCTTTAATTGTACGTCTGCAATTTAATGAGGTTACAAGGAACTGGGTGATAACGCAACATCTAATTGATTCCCTTACCTCATGTTTTATTCATGGACCTGTTAATGTAATTCATTAGGTGGAAATATCGCTTTGTAGAAGTATTATATTATGTCAGAGCGCCCGACGACACGTCGGCTAGTATGTTCGCGTTGCGATCTTGTAAGTTATGCAACTTTCGGAATGCGGGTCAGCGGATGGGTGGTTTCATTGATATATCTCGTGCTTCGGAAGGCACGTTAAGCCGTTAGTACCGGTTGTTATTGTGAGGCAGACGTTCAGAAAAACCAACACGTATTGGGATAGCGTGGTTATGACTTTATCTCCTTATGTTCTCCTGATTTTTTTTAAACCTATTTTTTTAAGTATTTTTTTATCATGTGAAGACGACAATCTGACAGTCTTTTGTTTATGTGAAAAAGTCCCAGCAGTGGGACGTTGGTAGACTGACAATAATATTGAATAAAATTAATAACAAGATTTTAAGTAGAAGGATATTTGAAAATGTTGGAGATGGAGTTTAACAACTCCTGCGGTAGATCCGTGAAAGTTGTTTCATTTCAATTCATTGTGATAAGTTTAGTTCTTCATCTTTTTCCTGCCCTGGTCCCATATTAGGTACTTGGTGTCGGCGCAAAATTTGGTCTCTCCAAAAGGTGGTCTCTCCACCAGTTCTTTACTTACTATTCTATAATATATAAAAATAACTAAACATATCACCGTCCGTTTGGCCTCGGACGCAAAGGATAGCACCAACTCATCTCTTCTCATGGCTTTCGTAAAAGGCGACAAAGCCCCGTGCATATCAAAAAGCACCCTGGGTCGTCCGCGCGGTGGCGGCTAAATCACCACTAGAATGCCCAAGGAGGGTTAGTGTCAGGCAGGCAGCCAGCCGTAACTAATTTGCCAAATCCTTAGCAAAGGTGTATGAGAAAGAAACGGAAATTTTGCGCTGACATCAAGTAATATGGGACCAGGGCCAGGACCAGGAAAAAGAAGAAAAACTAAACTCATCACAATAAATGGAAATGAAACAACTTTTACGGATCTACGCGCGTTTATTTTACACATTACTTTTTAATGGAAGGGAAATCTTGGTTTCAGAGAGCACGCGGCATCTGTGACACCCAACACCTGGCTGCTGAGCTTCATCATGTCAAGCACGTACTACAGGGTAATAAACTGAAAGTATCACGGCTTCGTCACAGAAAACGCAATAAACCAACCACAGTGGAGCACTTACCTGCTGTACTTCCATATATGAAAGGTGTCACTGACAGGATTGGACATATCTTAAAGCGAGCATCAATCAACACTTACTTTAAGCCGCCGAAGAAGATCAACCAATTTTTACGACCTGTCAAGTGCAACATACCCCTTCAAGATACAGGCGTGTACAAACTGGACTGCGACTGTGGGCTCTCTTACATCGGGCAAAAGAAGAGAAGTGTAGGAACCCGCATTAAAGAACATATAGCCGGCGTCAAGCATAGGCGCGAAAATAAGTCTGCAGTATGCGAACATGCTCCAGAGGGGCCCATTACATCAGATTTGATAAACTACAAATACTCGCTAGAGAACAACGATTCATCCCTAGAATGAGACGCGAAGCTATTGAAATTAAAAAACATCCTAATTTCAATAGAGACGATGGTTGGAATCTACCACCAGGCTGAGATCCCATCATACAAAATATTAAATCCCAGACCCAACACCACACTGCCAGACCAAAAGATACTGTAAGCTCTTTCTGCGTAAAACGGAACGCACCCGATTAAATTAAATGAGGGTATACAAGCTACTAACTAATTATGAGATGACCAACACCTCAGTCTCCCTGTGACCACGGACCCTGCAAAGGATTCGTCTAAATCTGATAAGTCATAAAACACCCTAAAACAAAAGCTTCAGAAACATAGACAGACATCAGAGCATTCAATTCATTCATCAGGTTAAAGCTTTTGTTTGAAAGCAAGCTCTTGAAAATCGATACGTCATTGATACTTACCACACAAACACAATACAATACAGTTTCAAATTGTACTAAACGCACAATAACAGAACTAAACAATGCAATTTAAATCGGAGAGAGTTCATTGTACATATTCATTGGGTTTGACAATTTTCATGAACTGAAATGGGTCTTACTGCGTTGAGTTAGAGGTGACGTGATCTTTAGTTTTCTTGACAAAGTTGGCGTCTAGGTACGGAAGGAGTCTAGTCACCATCTGAATGGCAAGTGTAGGGAAAATTCGAAGTGCACGTAAATGATTTATGAGCTGTAGTCGCCGTTTCCTTAACTGTCTTGTTTTCTAAGGGCCTTCGCGAAAAATTATTAGCATAAAGACGTGGAGGATGTTGTAACATTGTTCTGTTCTGGTAAAGGTGCGTATAAGTTACGCCCGGTCTGCGAGTGCTGAGGTTAAGCTACTTTCGCATAGGCTGGCCATCAGATGGGTGACCAAAAATTTATCATCTCGAGTTACACCGTGCTTCGGAAGGCACGTAAAGCCGTTGGTCCCGGCTGCATTAGCAGTCGTTAACAACCACCAATCCGCACTAGGCCCGCGTGGTGGTTCATGGCCCGTTCTCCCTATCCATCCATTGGGAAGGCTTGTGCCCCAGCAGTGGGGACATAAAATGAGCTGATGATGATGATGATAATGATGATGATAAGTTTCCACCAGTGGTATTGCTTTCTAAAGTTAACTGAATCATTACCAATTTAAATAAAAGACCTTTTATTATTCTAAACGCATTTTTTATGTATTTCTTATCAATCATCAGAAACTAGATAAAAATGATTTTTTGATTGTACTGTTTCTTTAATAAGAACTATTTATATAGTTTTATTTTTTTATTTATTGTTTACGGGTAAGCACTTGGTTTTAAAATCACCTGATGTTAAGTGACGAAAAGGCCGATGATGGAAGTGCACTTCACCCAAAATCATCAACTACTGAGGCACTGGCTATCTTATCTTTAGCTGCCGGAACACAACAATGCTAAAAATTTAGGTGTTATGGCGACATATTTAGATAAGATACGTATAACCTACCTACCACCTAAAACCGAGTACACAAACATGTACACCCCGCTGCGAATCAAACCTAGGATTTCTGGGTTTAAGAAATGGAGACTGTTTTCTAGACCACAGAGGTGCGGTAAACAATGTGATAAAACAATAGCATTTAACTCAATATCAGCGCAATTAATAATACAATTGAGAAGGCTTTTATTAGATTGTTTCTGAAACAAACATTATTACTAAAAGCAAATTGTTAGAAAAACCAGCCTTCCCGCGGTTTCGATTAGTTGAAAGGAAAGCTCAGATTTTTGCTATACACGTCTTGTCTATCTGATAGATCTTTTGTAAATACAATGTTGAGAAAATTTATAATTAGTATAAAGTGGATGGCTAATCATTTATTCAATGGCATTTCTGTAAAAACAGTTTGAAAGTATAAATTGTTTTTAAGATTTTTCACATACCTAAATTATGTCTTAGAGACTCTTCTTCGTCTCTTTTGGGCAGTGGCCCAAACATTGTAAAAGCAACTTGTTTGGAGCAGGTGAGTTAAAGTCAAATAATTGGTACCTTTATAAAACGGTACCGGTCGACGAGTACTAAGATTAAGCAACTTTCGCAAAGGCCGGTCATCGGATGGGTGACCAAAAATATATCATCTCGAGCTCCTCCGTGCTTCGGAAGGCACGTAAAGTCGTTGATCCCGGCTGCATTAGCCACCAATCCGCACTGGGCCCGTGTGGTGGTTTATGGCCCGTTCTCTATATCCATCCATAGGGAAGGCTCGTGCCCCAGCAGTGGGGACATAAAATGAGCTGATGATGATGAAAAAACACCGTTCAAGCACAGCAATGGCTTATAAAGTGTTATCTGGAATCTGCTCCATCTAAACCAACCATTTGTCGGTGGTGTGCCGATTTTAATCGCGGTCGTATGGACACAAAAGACGCTGAACGCTCTGGTCGTCCAAATGTAGCAGTGACTCAACAAAACATCAACCAAGTCCTGAAAATCGTGAAGGAAGCTCAAAAGGTAAAAGTGCGCGAGATAGCTGAGATAGTGAAGATTTTAACTGGTAGTGTTTTCACTATTGTACATCAAAATTTGGCCATGAAAAAGCTTTTTTTCCAAATGGGTGCTGCGTCTGCTAACAATTGATCAAAAGCGACAACGTATTCATGATTCAGAGCGCTGTTTGGCGTTTAATAGAAATATAAAGGATTTTTACGTCGGTATGTAACAATGGATGAAACATGGATTCACCATTTCACTCCGGAATCCAAACGGCAGTCAGCAGAGTGGAGAGCGGCTGGTGAAAGCCGCCAGAAGCGGCCTAAGACACGACAACCTGCCAGGAAGGTTATGGCCTCTGTATTTTGGGATGAGCATGGAATACTCTTCATCGACTATCTTGATAGAGGGAAACATATAAATAGCGAATATTACATGGGATTATTGGAGCGATTAAAGTGCGAAATCGCGGAAAAACTCAAATGAAGAAAAAAAAAAGATCTTTCACCAGGACAATGCGCCGTGTCACAAGTCCATGATAACAATGGCCAAACTAAACGAATTGGGCTTCGAATTATTTATCTGGCCTCCAGTGAGTACTGACTGTTTGCAGACTCAAAAAAACTCTCCAGGGCAAGAAATTTGACTCAAATGGTGAAGTAATCGCAGCAACGGAGGCTTATTTTAAAGCCAAAGATAAATCTTTCTACTCTCATGGAATAGAAAAGTTAGAAAAGCGTTGGAAAGACTGTATTGCAGTTAAATGTGATGTAAATTTGTTAAACTAGAATTTTTTTATTTTTTTTACATGTTGTGGTTGTCTTATATAAGTATGTTTTGTGTTTATTTGTAATGGAAAGTGTCCTGCTATGATCGGGCATTTTCCAATATTTTTGACGCTGTAAGGGAGAAAAGATCTGGACACTTGCTGAGTTTCTTGCCGGTTCTTCTCAGTACAAGATCTCCCGCCCAGAGTAGACTTACGAACCGATGGCATAGTGACATTCATAAGAGCTACTTGTAGCCTAAACTGAATAAAATGATTTTGAATTTAAATTTGAATTTGAATTAAAGAAGACTATGTTGATGAATCTATACTTAATATTATAAAGCTGAAGAGTTTGTTTGTTTGGTTGAACGCGCTAATCTCAGGAACTTCTGGTTCGAATTAAAAAAATATTTTTGTGTTGAATAGTCCATTTATTGAGGAAGGCTATAGGATATATAACATCACGCTATGACTAATAGGAGTGGAGCAACAATGAAAAATGTTGCAAAAACGGGAAAATATTTTTTTGAGAGCTTTCCTTGCGTGCGCTGCGTAGATTGTTCGCTAATTAACGCAGGTGAAACCACGGAGCACAGCAAGTACTATATATAATAATAAAGACATGACAAAACTATAGTGTGACTATAAAAAACATCAAGTGTCGTTTTGTCACCATAATGTGACAGTTACTTCCCACTATGCGTTCTGGTAAACGAAATGAGATTGTAGTGTTTAGTGTTTTTGCATATTTGTACTCGATTGTGCAATGAAAAGTACCTATTGTCAGCTGAATTCTAAGTGCTCTTTACCTGCGATAGGTTGGAATTTAAAACACTCACGTATGTTCCTATAGAGTAACCACACACTGGGAGAGATTATATAACATTAAGAGAAAATCTTAGTATTCGTTACGCAGAGTCCCTATTATTTAAATTAACAACGGAATGACTTCTGCAAAAATCATCAAGTATCCAATTTATTTTTCTTTAATAAAGGATAAATTAAAGAATTTAAATAATAATTCCCAAACTGGGTGCACAAGACTCAAAACAGACACACATGGCGTAGTTTGAAGGAGGCCTAAACCAAAATGGTTGAGGAAGGCTATGAAGAAGAAAAAGAGAATTCACAATTCACAAAAAACCATGTAAAAAAAGGATAAACAATGCTAATCGTATAAATGGAAATGGAACGAAATGGATGAAGAGGAGCTCGATGGCAAAGTGGTTCACGCGTCGGGTCTGCGGTTGCTAAGCAAAGGTTAAGCAATTTTCGCAAATACCGGTCATCGGATGGGTGACCAAAATGTTTCATCTATCGCTCCTCCGTGCTTCAGAAGGCACGTAAAGCCGTTGGTCCCGACCGCATTAGCAGTCGTTATCAACCACCATTCCGCAATGGGCCCGCCTGGTGGTTTATGGCTCGTTCTCCCTTTCCATCCATAGGGAAGGCCCGTGGCCCAGCAGTGGCGACATAAAATAAGCTGATGATGATGATATAAATGGAACGGGTTTTTGTGATTTGTTCCCAACAAAATTTGCGTTAAAAATTATTTGAACATTTTATAAATAGCTTGCTTATTACTTCTTACCTAACTGATATTTAATATTTGTTGTTGACATTGAATGGGCGCCTTTGGCTTTTAAAGTAAAAAGTATTGAATAATTTCGGCGGGCTAGTTAGAACCACGATAGCTCAATTAGAAGAGCACCTGACCTGGTATGTCAGAAGGGTGCAGGTTCAAATCCTGCTCGTGAAAATTTTTTCAACATTTGTGTTTTTGTAATTTGTTCGCAACAAAATTTGCGTTAAAAATTATTTGAACATTTTAAAATTAAGAAACATTTACTAGTTACAATTCTTAAACTACGGGTTCAAATTATATGAAATTTTAAATATACCGTGTTTATACAATGCCTGTTTGGTTACTTAAAATTCAGGTTTCTAGTTTCATCCACAACGAAGTTATAGGGGGTCGAAAATGGCCTGAACTATTTCGAGAAAAGGATGGTACGGCCGTGCCGCTTTTTTGCTCGACTTGGCGGGGGCACTGCCGTGCCCCAAATTATGTTACTTTTTAATTTTCTTTACTTTTAATTTTATTGTTTTTGTTATATCACTACATAGTATAAAGTCGCTTCCCGCTGTCTGTCTGTCCCTATGTATGTATGTATGCTTAGATCTTTAAAACTATGCAACGGATTTTGATGCGGTTTTTTAATAGATAGAGTAATTCAAAAGCAATGTTTATATGTATAATACATGCATAGAATTGGACCCGGTACTCAAGCGGACGAAGTCGCAAGCGGTCCGCTAGTAAGTATTAAATTGTAGTTTAAAACTTATAATAATTCATTTAAAAATCTTGTTTGTGTTTAAAGTGTTAATGGCAAATGTTGGGCGTACCCATTACAGGTGTACACTGTAAATATTGGGTCCTTACCTGTGAAATTGAAGTTTTTTTCTCACTTATTAATAGGTGTATTACTTCTAAAAGTCAATAACGGTTATTAATATTATAATAAACCTTTAATTACGACTATGTTACTTAGGCTTCAGTAATAACAACGATTATTCATTTTGTGACTTTATCGCCCATTTTTTTTAATTGACTTCTTTTGTTGTTCGTGGAATTGACCTTTTGTTTCATTGTGGCTTGGAAGATACTTGATTTTTTTTTCTTTTTAATGTCTGCTATATTTAGCTATTGAAACAAACACACTACTCTACAATTTTTATAGTGTCAACATAAATAGTAGCTAAGAAATTTAAAAAAAACGTTAGTATGAAAAATATAATTCATTAAAAATAAAAATAAAAAAATTAATAAAAAATATTCATACAAAACGTCAATTTCATAGGTAAGGACCTAATATAAGAGTATATCAATACTCGCACTCTGTGTATGTCATCATGTCAATATAAACTAATATGTTGGTATCTAAACTAATATAATAAAGAGGAAACCTTTGTATTTTTGTATGTATGTATGTATGTTTGCAATAAATAAAATCAAAAACTACCAAACCCATTTTAAAAAAAATTTCACCATTATAATGCTACCATTAGCGCTGAGTAACAAAGGCTAGGTATATAAAAAAATGTCCACATCAAAAAAAAATCTACAATATTAGATAAAGATAATAATAATAATGCGGAAGTGGGCTTATGATGATGATGATGATGATGATCAATAATAATAATTGTTCGATAGGAAAATACTAATAAATAGGCACTGGTTTGGTTGGCAAACTATGTAATTAAAGTATATCAAAACATATGACACATTACGACATAAGAGAAAATATTCCAAAAACAAATTATAATAAAAAGTATAAAAACATTAAGTTATCTAAAAAGGTATGTACGCAACAATAATGTCCAATAAATTAGTAAATAAGAATAATTTAAGCCATAAATTAGATTACATAGATCACAAACCTAGCATATATAGTATATCCCTAGCAAGTGAAACTACGCATCATGTTGCTTAAACAAGTGAAGACTATATTAATATACCAGACTGATATTGTCCAAAAATTTCAGAAGTAAGTGTCGTTATAGAAGGTTGCATATGCACCGCTTCACTGTCTCAAATATCCCATCGCGTACAAAGAAATTTGGAGACTCGTTTCTTTGCCGCACCTCCAAAAGATGGAATAGTCTACCAGCACACGTTATCCCTGCTTCCTATGATATGTGGTCCTTCAAACGAGGCGCGAAGAAGCACCTTGTGGGCCGGCAGAGTGAGGTTAACTGATGCTGCGTTGTTTTCACGCTGCACCAGGTTGTCTTCGCTTCTGGACTCCAGGTATGGAGTACTATAAAAAAACATAGATTACAAGCCGCTTCAGCAAGTACCTACTGACCTAACATGTGAAACTACGCATGTTGCTAAAACAAGTGAAGCCTTCACACTGATATTTTCCGAAGATTTAAGACGTAAACGTCAACATAGGAGGTAAGTCAGTAAGTAAGTAACTTTTATTTCACACCACAATCAACACACAAAATAATATAATTACAAAAAAAATAGAGTGAAAAAAAATTTATTGTGGCGGGCCGATACCTAAACTAGGAAGTTTCCCTTAAGTACACCTGTATATAACCTTATCGACTCGATAACCTTATCGACCCTCCACCCCAAACAATGGTCAGCAAAAATAGGTACTTATGATTAATCGTTACAATCGTTTTTTTTTCCTTTTCAAGGAAGACTATAAAACCACAAAAGCCCCCTTATTCATAAAAACTATTTAAGCAAAATTTAGTTAATCATTGTTTTGTCTCTTTTTTCCAAATTCAAAATGACGTTTGTGTGACGTTGACAAAACAATATTTAACTAAATAATGCTTAAATAGTTTTAATGAATAAGGGGGTGAGTGTACAAATGTAATTTAAATATCGGAAGTCTTTATGTTTATAATTAATTTTTTGTATGGCTCACAATGCCAAACTTTTGAAAAATTATAGATACATTAATCTTTTGATAGTAGAATATACGAATATAATGAGTGAATGAATATATAAGTGAGAAGGTAGAAACAATTGAACAGATAATTGAATACTTTGTCGTGTTGGTGAGTGTAAGCTGGTAAGATCTGCTTATAACTAATAACCGATACATTTTATGAATATTTTATGTTTTTATTTTTTATTTTTATTGGATAGGTGTCAGAAGTTATTCCGAAGATTTAAGACGTAAACGTCAACATAGAAGGCGGGATATAGATTACAAGCCTTTTCAGAAAGTTTTGACCTAACAAGTGAAACTACGCATGTTACTAAAACAAGTAAAGCCTTACCGAACTGATATTGTCCAAAGATTTTAGACATAAACGTCAACATAGAAGGTGGCACATAGATTACAAGCCGCTTTAGCAAGTACTGAACTATCAAGTGAAAAATCGAAACTGATTAAACTGCGCATGGTGCTAAAACAACTGAAGCCTTACCGGCTGATATTGTCCAAAGATTTAAGACGTAAACGTCAACATAGGAGGTGACACATAGATCACAAGCCGCTTTACCTAGTATCCTAAGTACCTACAGAAATATCAAGTGAAACTACGCATGTTGCTTAAACAAGTGAAACCTTACCGGTCAATATTGTCCATAGATTTAAAACGTAAACGTCAACATAAGAGGCGTAGATCACAAGCTGCTTTAGCAAGTACCTACTGAAATGACAAGTGAAACTACGCATGTTGCTAAAACAAGTGAAGCCTTACCGGCCAATATTGTCCATAGATTTGAAACGTAAACGTCAACATAGAAGGAGTAGATCACAAGCCGCTTTTGCAAGTACCTACTGAAATGACAAGTGAAACTACGCATGTTGCTAAAACAAGTGAAGCCTTACCGGCTGATATTGTCTGAAGATTTAAGACATAAACGTCAACATAGGAGGCGACACATAGATCACAAGCCACTTTACCAAGTATCTCAAGTACCTACAGTAATATCAAGTGAAACTACCTTAGAGCATTAAACCAAATGGAGAGGCCATGCGCACTAATTTCTATGAAAAAAAGTCTGTCATTTTCTGCGGGGGACGAGGTAACGCACACAAATACAGTTTCACACTGATGCATTTTACAATGACGTCTCTACGCACGCAAACGACAAAATTATTAAACACTAGCATAAACTAGACGCACACTAATAAATTCACACACAGGGATAACCTGTCCGTGCACGAGTCTGACGGCAACTTTATGTAAACGTCGATAGAGACTATCGATTTAATTTGTCGATGCCAATAATAATGACATAGCCCGAAAAGTTGCTAAGATCAAGTGCCCCACATCGCTCGCAGGACTGATGGCCGCTGGGGCGGAACAGTCCTCGAGTGGTGACCGCACAAGCCGCACAAGCCGCTTTTGCAAGTACCTACTGAAATGACAAGTGAAACTACGCATGTTGCTAAAACAAGTGAAACCTTACCGGCCAATATTGTATATAGATTTGAAACCTAAACGTCAACATAGGAGGCGGGACATAGATCACAAGCCTTTTTAGCAAGTTCTGACCTAACAAGTGAAACTACGCATGTTGCTAAATCAAGTGGAGCCTCACCGACTGATATTGTCCGAAGATTTAAGACGTAAACGTTAACATAGGAGGCGGCACATAGATCACAAGCCGCTTTAGCAAGTTCTGACCTATTGTCCATTGTAATAAGTAGGCATTGTATCTGCCACGCCTACTACAAAACGTGAAGAGCAAAAGAAAGTTGCGTGTCATAACATGACATGCCCAATGTCTTGGACACAGTCGCGAACATAAATGGACTATGGACTATGGACAAATGGACAACAACATTGTACATGAGAAGTGTACAACAATTTCAGTTTTCACGATTGCAGCTATATTTATCCACCTCTTACGTCTAGTGGTTAAGACCGCTGGTCTTAGATCCAAAAGTCTCCGGTTTGATTGGTTTGGTTTGGTTGGTGGTGGGTTTGTTTATCCACCTGGCTAGTGACCACCATATTTTCTAAGTATATCGCCATAACTTAAATGTAAGTAACATTGTTGTATTCCGAGAGTTACATATGAGATAGCAGGGTATCTATAGTTTGTTCATTATAGCTTGATACCTGTGACAGAAGTCATCAAAATCGAAGCCGTGACTTTGTAAAAGTGTATAAAATTATTTGACTACCTATATTAATGATTATATACATATAATTTTACGCAAATATTGTTGCGAACAAATAACAATTGGAAAAAAGACAAAGTGATGAAAAAATTCCATGAGCGGGACTTGAACCCGCACCCCATGACATACCGGGTCAGGTGCACTACGAACTTTGCTATCGTGGCTCAATCCAACTCGCCGAAATTAATCAACATTACTACATTACTACATTTATTTTGTAAGCCAAAGGAGCCCTATTCAGCAAAGAACAGGATAATTATATTAGAATAATTATATTCAATTGATAACTTCAATTATCATTTGATTCAATTACCTCAGTATTGTCTCAACCCTAGGCATGCCAATTTGACATCTGTCACGGGTATCAAGCTATGTTGAACAGACTATAGTGTGAGTTTCATTTGACATTAGATCACGTTAACTAATACGAAAATTAGTATGGCATTGAAGCAGCGCCTTCTGACATACAAAAAAAAAACTTTTCCTTTTAAATTTTTGTTTTCGTAAACATGATCGATTTTTATTTTTTATTTATTTGATAAAATTCTAAGTAATATTGTATTAAATGTTCAAAATAATTTTTAACGCAAATTTTGTTGCTAACAAATTATAAAAACACAAATGTTGAATAAATTTCCACGAGCAGGATTTGAACCTGCACCCTTCTGACATTCCGGGTCAGGTGCTCTTCCAATTGAGCTATCGTGGTTCTAACCAGCCCGCCGAAATTATTCAATGGGCGCCTTTGGCTTTCAAAGTAAAAAGTGTTAGCGGCCTAGTGCGTGTCGGACCACGCGCAGTGTAGGGTCCCAACTCAATAATGCGGACTCAGAGAAGAGGGCTTTTATGAACATTTATTTAACGTCAAGAGTTCCGGCGGCTCATGACGTCTTTTTAAACGACTGTAACTGGTAAACTTGTAAATCCTACTTAGCTGTGATAGTTTTCCTTTTAACTTCGTCATGTATACAACTACCGTGAATTTTTTCACGTATCCAAAAACCACCATTTGGCTGGCAGGGGGGGGGGACACTTGACTCTAACAAAATTTTACACTTAAAAGCTTAATAGTTCACAAACGAATGCCTTGATCAATAGGGGAGGTAACCTAAAAAAATATTGTTCAAAATTTTTACTTCACCACTTTGTTGGCGTGATTAATATGTATATCCATGCCAGATTATAGCTTTCTAGTACTAAGAGTCTATCAGCTAGGCTGGGGATGGACAGACAGACATGGCTAAACTATGAGGGTTCCTTGTTGACTACGAAACCCTAAAAATCTCATTAGATTTATTTTGTTTTTTTTCTTTTATAGCTAGGGGTACAATAGTTTTTAAAATTCATAGTTGGAGGTTATAAATTTTATTTAAGCGGGTTTTACACGTAAGGCCGTAGCTGCTAAATCCATAGCCTATAATGATTCTCCTAGTGCTTTGTAAAGCCTTATAAGAACATCATAATGGATCTTAAGAAAATCTGCGAGTACCGCTCCAAGTCTATAGCACACTGTATCTATGTGGTCCGTCCATTTCAAGCAATTGTCTATCACCAATCCAAGATGGTGATAGACAATGGCTGAGGAGTTCGATGTTAAGTGGTTAATGCGCCCGGTCTGCAAGCAACTTTCGCAAAGGCCGGTCATCGGATGGGTGACTAAAAATTTATTATCTCAAGCTCCTCCGTGCTTCAGAAGGCACGTAAAGCCGTTGGTCCCGGCTGCATTAGCAGTCGTTACTAACCGCCAATCCGCATTGGGCCCGCGTGGTGGTTTATGACTCGTTCTCCCTATCCATCCATAGGAAAGGCTCGTGCCTCAGCAGTGGGGACATAAAAAGATCTGATGATGAATCCAAGAAATTTTTGTGTCCTAGCTAATTGAATAGGTGGGCAGGAGCAGGAATGTAAGGTCCTGGCCGGAGGTTTGTACCATCATAAGGGGGAGTTCCCATAATCCCCACGCTGGGCATGCGGGTTGGGGATCGCAGTTCATTGTGTGGTGATGGAGTTGTTCTACAGCGGGCGCTGCTACTGTTTGCTCCCCGGTTTTGTCCCTTTGTCGCCTCTTACGACACCCACGGGAAGAGTTGGGGTGGTGCAATTGTAGGCCGGCACCACTCGGCGTAAAAAAAAAATAAATGCAGATAGTAAACAAAACTCTAGGCACTACTTTCTTAAGTAGTTGAGGATTCCGGATGAAATGCGCTTCCACATTCGGCCTTATCATCACTTAACGTCAAGTGAAATGCATAGCTGGTTTGTGATCCTAGCGTCAAAAATATGTGAAAAAAGAAAGCAAAAAAACACGAGGCTAACTCTGCCATCATAAGATAAAAGGGCGAGTTTGCAATTTAAATGAAATATTAGTTTAACTAGAGCCCGCTCGTGACTTCGTCCGCTTGAGTACCTACCGAGTGCAATTCTATGCATGTATTATACATATAAACCTTCCTCTTGAATCTCTATATTTACTAAAAAAACCGCATCAAAATCCGTTGCGTAGTTGTAAAGATCTAAGCATACATATGGACAGACAGACAGCGAGAAGCGACTTTGTTTTATACTATGTAGTGATATACCTACCTTTGGACTAAGAATGAAAAGAAGCATCAGCTTTTTTCTCCGGTATTCATGAAGATAACTAGTATCTCTAGTAGCAGTATCGGAAGATAAAAAAATAAAATAATTTTAAAACGCAAAAACGTATTAAAAAGCTTATTTAGTCATTTAGATTATCATCAAATACTTTACAATTCATAATAATCGACGCTTTTAGCATCAGCAAAGTATTAAAACAAAATGTGACGTTTTATTATTTTCTAACTTTTCAATTTTTTCAAATTTATTTGTCCTGGTAACATTACGCTTGTGACTGTACCAAGTATTGTCGTTGCTTTTTGCTGCATCATCGCACTGTACATTGTAATAATAAACGCATTCGTATGTACTACACGTTTAAATAAGATATCTATGTCACTTTGTATATTAATATGTTGCTAACGCTTTCGTTACTTGCCGGTTGGAAGGAAAGTTTGCGAGGCCTGGTTAAAATGTAAACATATGTAAAAAGTTGAGTAATAGCTTATTATACGACTCTAACTGCTGGACAAAGGTCTCCATCATTGAAATCAAGTCATCTCTTTATTTGATGAGTTTTCTTATTTAGTCTTGTCAAATGCGGGTTGGTGATCGATCTTGACCTGAGCCGTACATCGAAAATTACGAAACTTACATTGCCCAAAAGGGTAATTGAACCCTGGACCATCGGTTATTGAGCCGAGCGCATTACCGCCACTCAACCACCGAGGCGAGGCGCTTAAAAATGTGAAAGAGTAAAAAATGCCCATGACACACTGTTTCGTCTTTTTGTAGAGATGGTGATGATAGGAAAAAAATAAAATCATGACTGTTGTCCTAGTATTTATATACAGCGCCACCTAGCGTAATTTGCTTGAACTTCTATTTGCGGCAAGGGCCTGCTGCAGAAAATGTTTCTTTTCACAGTTATAGTACTGTTTATATTTATAATATCGACTATAGTTTCATTTAAATTATTATAAACTATAAAATTATTCCTCCATTATGGTGTTTGGAACTAGAGCCATCTAGCGGCGAAAGGCGGAACTACGTCTTCAAGGCCAGAATGTTATCGATCGCAGCGACACAAGTAGCATTAGGGGTGCTTCTATGTACTGTTAGACGTAGTACTTTCTTTGTAAATAAATAGCTTCGAACTTACTTTAAAGTTCTATTTGAATGTAAATTTAAATACAGACAGCACACCAGACTATCCAAAACTGTCAAGTTTTTTGAATAAATGTTCAACCAAATGCTATAGACATAACGTTCCAAGTCTAGCGAGCTGTTCGTACTACGGTATGAACGGCCCAATTATATTAGACCGTTTATATCGTGATACGAACGGCCTAACGACCGACGCCATGATATGCAGACGTGTGTGTGTACTTGGCATAAAGCTGATCACAATGTAAGAACATTTTGTTTTGGTAACCAGTTCTAGTTGTTAATTAGATTAATTTACAATCTAGTCTGTAAGTGGCATATTTGTATACTTTGTATTTAAGACATCTTATTTAGTAATCTAATACGATATGCAATAAAACACAATATAGGTAAAAAAAACACAATGGTTATAATTTAAGTCAGTTTTTAATTTGTACGATTGAATTTGTTGTTTTTTTATATATATATATATATATATATATACAAAACATAACTACTTACATACATGCATAGAACGATATATAAAAGTATTTGATAGAGTATAAATATAAATAATATATATATGATATATTATACAATAAATATGTATATATATATATATATATAAATAAATAAAGAAAATAATATATATTTTAGAAAATAAAAAAGGTTTACTTGCACAAATATAAATATAAAATATGTTTGCAATATAAAATTCATACACAAATACAGAACTATCAAAATTATATATTATTACTAGACATACATAAATATAAATATCACATTACGTTTTCATTAAAATAATAAAGACACTGAAAGAATTGGTGGATAAATGTATATATAAATTGGATGAGATAGATAATAATATAAGCGTCAAGTAGCAAGACTTAGAACAATAGGACTAGACAGTACAAGAATATACTTATTTACAAAATATACAGATAAAAATAAAATAGATTTAAGGAAACCAAAATACACAAATACGGATACCGTATAGGGTGAGAAAAAAATATACTAATATAGTACAACATATTAGAAGAATCATACAAACTTGGAACAACTATTTTTTTAACAACAACAACAACAATAATCTCCTTCAGTACCCGCCCCTCACAAAGGGACGTCATTTAATAAATATTAATTACATCAATAAATAAACCTAATTCTATCAATAAATAAACACGATATACACATGCCATGAACGAGTTTTCGCTATTCTGACTATTTTATACATTATTTTGAGACGGGCCTAGAATGCAACCCTGGGGGATCCCAAAGATGATCAAAAGCTTTAGTCAGACTTAATGTGGGCAGCGTACGCCAAGTTCTGCGCATCATCGATTGACCTGCCCCAGCCGTGTCCGCTGCTGGCGTAGTGTTCCTCGTGATGTGGGTGAGCGACTACCTCATAGCTGGTTTCATGGTGTTTGCTAGCCAGGAGTTTCTTCAGGGCAATGATTCCGGCTACAAGGAGAGAGATCTTCGCAAGAAGTAGGGCCTTGGCAGCTGCGAACGCGATGATGCCCAAGAACAGAGGGATGAGAGCGGTGATCTTCAGTTTAGCGATAGCCAACAGAGGAAGAAGCTGCTTGATCTTCTTTTTCTTGCCACGAGCTATAACAAAAACATTACAAAATATGTTAATAACACTAATGTTATGTCGGCAGACTTAGATAAGGTGATACTAGCTAGCTACGCGATTTGAGAACCAAACTGAGCATAAAATATACGTCCGCTAGGAGTCGAACGCGGACTTTCTGCTTTAAGACTGGTGAGGTGGTTATAACACATATTCAGTCTTATAAAAATAGACAGTATTTGTCTTGTCTTCTCATTTTAAATAATCAATTTATCTAAGCTTTAATCAATCAATCTGTTCAGCCCATCAAAACAAATTATGATTTGATATGCATAATTCTCTAAGTTTAATTACATATGTTTTAAGGGATATGAGCATAAACTTTACAGTCGAAGAAAAAATCATTAGCCAACAGTTAAGATAAATGAAAAGAAAGATTGACTTGGAACACTTAAAAGCTTAGAGCATTAAACCAACTTAAAAGTGATAATTCAAAATGCAAATCGATTATAAATATCCATATTGATTATAATATTCGACAGTTCCTGACATCAGCTGAAGATTGTCATTTAATTTTGTAGTGTGATAGACTAGCTGTATATTTCATTTGTATAAGCGCTCTATTATCAATCATAGTTATCATTAGTTCCGATCAAGTAAGTACAGTGACCTACACACGCTTGTTAGCGGTAAAAACATCTCGCGTGCTTTTTAATTGTGGAGGAGTTTTTGTTTAAACGTTTTCTGGTTTGAAACAAGAAATTCCTGTACTATTAGAATCCGCCGTTGGTCCACTAACCTTGTCCGGTTGAGGTGTCCCACATTCGATCATTGGTTGGCGTTAAAATATGATAATTTTGATGACATGATTTATATTCTCATTCATTAATAAATTCTGCGGGAGTACTTAGGTTATATTTAGAAGAAAATTTAAGATTTATTTAGACAGGGAATACTTTTTTGACTTCTGCATTTGGCCTTCTTCTCACCTGATGCTAAGTGACGATAAGGCCGAAAGTGGAAGCGTACTTCCCTTGAAATCCTCAACTACTGAGGCACTGGCTATCTTATCTCTAGCTGCCAGAACACAACAATGCTACAAACATTGATGTTATGGCGAAATGTTTAGATAAGCTGTAACAATGGTACCTAGATATTTTATACATTAACTTTTGGCATTGAATAAGTCGTTAATCATCATCCGTCTTTAAAAATTGTAATAAGTAATTTAGTTTCGATTTGAAGCACACTACATCAATCTTAAATAGTGAGGGTTAACGGTTCTTGCGTCAAAATGTAACTTTATCATAGGCATATTATATCTCCGATCAGAAAGTGTCAAGAATGTTAAATCATTCGTAACTACTCGTACTTGAGTAACAGTAGGCGAAGAATTTAAAACCTTATTACAGAACGTGACGATTTTGATACTTCATTTAAACAATGTTACAATTTTTTTTGTAAAAGTTTGCTGATTGCCTCAGACGGCATTTTCAGCTTCACCAGCCTCTTTTTGGGGCGGCGAGAAACTTAAAGGGTTTCTCAAGCCGTGTGAAACGAGTCACCTTCGGAAGTTTTTTAGAGGGAACGGCATAATGCACTAGAGCGTGTCCCCGTGCCCTACTAGATTCTCCGAAGGGTTCGGATCGGATCGGGGAATTTAATTCGTACATTAAAATAGCGGTATGCTTTACACATAGTTGTTGTTGATAATAGAACGAATGCGGTCGTAGTAATGTCAGGTTTATGTTTAGGGATTAGAAAGCCTTTTAGCTAAATGGAGTTTATTGACGTCCAATAACTCTTATATATCCCGTAATAGATTTTCTTGTTTTGATAGAGTTAAAGTTTGTTTATTATTAACTATTTACGAATGCTCAAATCTACTTTCGAAGTCAAGTCAATCCGTTTATTCATTGTACTTAAGCCTCCACAGCAAACGACAAAAAATAATTTAAAAAAATCTAAATATAACTAGCAAAAATTTTGTTTAAATGAAACTAACTACTACTGTTTGGTTTTGCGGGGTCTATGGGCGGCGGTGATTACTTTCCATCAGGTGACCTGCCTGCTCGTTTGCCTTCTTTTAACATAAGAAATAAATAAAAAACTACTGAACCAACCAAGTCGAATTTTGGGAAAGCCTTTAACCGACAAAAGCTGTCTAGAAACTAAGGATATTTCTTGGCCTATGTTAGTTGCTTCGTAATGTAAATTAAGCGTTTCTTATCAAATAGGTAGTAATTTCATTGGATAGCAAACAGTCATCAACAAGGCGCCCTCAATAACATTAGAACCAGTACCAACAGCTTTAATGGAAAACTCAAAAGGCAGTAATAGTAAGTACCATTGGAAAGGCATTACAACTTTCTTCAGAGAAGATGCCTGAGAGTGTCTCGTTAAGGCTCGGTTTCACGATGACTGGCTCGGACATGGTAGAACTGGTTTTCTTGAAAGTTCAATACTACACTGCAGAAGGACCTTACGAAACTTGTCTAATGGCCATAGCAGGAATGCAAGTGCCACTTTCCTGACCTAGTCGCGGCTGCCGTCTTATAATTATTTCTGTTTGTATGCTCTCTATGATGCTTGATAAGAATATAAATCAGGTAAAAGTAGAGTTTTTGATAATAGGTCGTACCCTTGATACGTGGAACGATTGTTTGCTTGGACAAATCGTGGTGTGTGTCTTGTATATTTTAAAAATGAAAGCTATTGTCTTTTGACGTGCACGACTTTTAAATTGTTAGTCTTGGTTTTGGTAAACTACGAACTTAATAGTGGTAATCTTTGTAATTTATGAAATTATTGGCAGTGATATGACTGATGCAGTAGTTTAGTAAAACAAAGTTTTACTTTAATATTATTTGGATTTTTAAAAGGGTTATATTTAATCGATCACCAAACTAACCTAACCTAACCCACAAAAATACTAAGTTAGCACTTAAAAATACAAAGTTAGCACCTAAACTACTATTTAGATGCTATCTTAGCATTTAAGGTGCTAGCCTACTATTTTTTTGTGGATCAATTTATTATTTCTCCTTTTAAAATATCTAGTTTTGACGTCAAAAAGTGCCTGTGAAGGCTTATATTAATTTATTTTATTTGGAAAACCATCAGCTTTATGAAATTTAATATGTATAATTATAAACACTGATAGCCAATAAGAGGTCTTCGCTTTTACAAAACAATTTAGAAACTGCTTTTTAGTGAGAACATTAACAAACCTAGTCTAGTACTTACAACAATATATCCATATATACAACAATATGTTGTGATGGCTAGCATGATAGCATTTTATCAAAATTACTTTTAACTTACAAAAGGTCAGTATATTAGGATACAGCCCTATCTCCCCATGTGCTATTGTTCGTATGGGAAGTCTTTATTCCAGTGGAACCTTAGTACGCTGATGATGATAAGAATACTCTAGTTAGCTATTCAATGTATGCAGAAAACGGTTGCATGTAATTAGAATACTGTTTGTAAAGACTAAAGTAGTACCGGTAGCTTTAAAGAGCGGCGTTATTATGTTATGAGTGTGTTTACTCGACTGCGCGTTCACTTGTACTTTACAAGTAAACATCACGTTCGTAAGTGGAATAGTTTGTTTGTACACCTTGATAGTATTCATATTTTATGTTAGTTCCAATGAATTACCTAAAAAATAATTATACTAAAGAAAAAACAAATAAAAATAAGATAACTTAACTAAAGACAAAATAAAAGCTGTAAATAAAAAATGTCCTAAAAATTACGTTATAGTGTAAGTGGGGTGGATGACTTGGATTACTCGTATTGGTCTGATGTGTTATAGCTTTTATAAAGTTATTATATGCTCTTTGATATCATATGGTTTATTATTACAGTAGTCATTATTAAGTTTAAAGTCTCTTCATTTTTCAACGGGTACTTTTCTATAGAAAAAAAATTCTTAAAAATACAAATGTAAATTAACAATATAATTGTAATTAGTTACACAGTGTGCGTTTATTTTTAATTTTAAGTTTTGTAGATACTATGTTTTTAACATAATATTTTTGCTTTTATATTGTCGAGTTAATATTTCAGTGGATTCTATTAGCTGGATACTATTTAGCTGTTGTAATGAGATATTGTTATTTATTTCTAAATTTTCTGTTACTTTATTTAAATTTCGATACAAAAACTTAATTCTAAATAATTGTGTTTTTTTTACTTCTTAGTTCTTTGATTTATTTAAGTTAACTTAACTAATAAGCTTAGTTATCTTTAAATTGATATTCCAGCAGACTAAAATTATTCAACCATAATATTTTGCACAGTGAAATCGTATGCAAATTAACTGATCTCATTATTATGCCACGACTAATCTCGCATTCCATTAACTGTTATAGATTGGACTAACGATTCAGAGAAAATTTCTTATCTGTTAATGCGATATATATATATAGCATTCTGTTCATAAATATATTTAGAAATTCGGCGCAATCTTTATAGCGAGCAAATTTTAATTAAGAAAAGTTTTTGAATAAATTTAAATCCGCACTTTTTGACAAGCGGTGTCAGGTTTTCTAAACTCATATATTTTACATAATTGAATGATTACTTAACGAATATTTTTTACGATTCAAAAAGCAAAAGCTGTTCGGTAATCATAACGCCAGATCAGTAGAAATCACTTAACGAAATGAAAACATCAAAATCGTGACCATTTATCTTGAAGCCACAAAAGATTTGCTCTGTTTGTTCAAACAATATCATTGCATTATTACACGTCTTTAAAATTAGACTCAGTCATTGTTAGATTATAAAATATCAATCTTTCTTTTTTTATTGTCTTTAAATTTAGACCCTATCATTATTAGATTATGAACTACACTCCATTTTTTTCTACTTGCAATATTTGTTATTTCTTTTGGCTAATACCGTGAGTTAAGACCTGAGGTGACCTATAGTAACGATTACCCGTTTAAAGCACCAGTCTCACACAAACTAGGTTTTAATAATGTTTGTAATATAAATAGGTTATAATCGTTTAAGTTTTTTGTATCTTATTGTTATTAGAAAAATAAATCGACATTCTATTTTATTCTATTTTGATCTAGTTTCTTTCTTGTAACTGTATTATTTTATAAGCGACATCATCATCAGTCTACTAAAGACCCATTAGGCCTTCCCTGGAAGATAATAACACACAAGGAGATTTTACCAAAATCCACTAGCTGGCCCTAAAGTTGATTGTTGTTAGCAATTATGGCTATCTTAAGATGACAAACTTTAAAATACATTTAAATGCGCCTTCCGGAGCATGAGATGAGGTCGAGATTTTATTTAACTTGATCCATCCGTAGTTCGGCTTTAGAAGACGTGCTTAATTTGCACAATCGCAAACTTAACGCGTTAACGCTTTAATTGAAAATTACACTCTATTTATTGAATTATTAATTAATCGAGCGTTATTAGTAATTTAAACAACATAACGACATTGTTTATATAACAGCGAAGTAAACTATTTGTAAATACACGAACAAAATATTAATTACGTGTTATTAAATTTATCAAAGTCATTAGAAATTAATAGAACTTTTAATTAGAGCAATTATCTTTTCTCTGTTCGTTATTAGTCCTTGATGATTTCTATTTTATAAATTATATTTTATTTAATTAATCGTCCAATAAAAAGTAATTGTGGGACTCATAATTTTGTCAATTTGTTATTTTGAACAACACTTCGAAAATACTTAATTAAAAAAACATATTTACCTTCTTCAAGTGACCTCTTCATGCCTTCGACAGCTGACGACGGCAGCTTGAACTGGATGACATGGTTCTCCAGGAAGTCTGCAGCAGTGTCTACCAGCCTCGACTCCACCTGCGCCTCCCTCGCCTTAGGCTCCTCAGACAAGGGTTCGAATGCCCTAGCAGACCTTGGCGACCCCGTACCAATTAAAGTAACACCATCGGTCAAGCTCATCTCCCTCGCTGAAGTAATACTCTCCGCGTACTTCAACGTTTTCTCCTGCAACCAAAACATACAATGAACTTAGTGAAATCACAATTTGTTCTCCATCACAAAACACTTCACAACACTTCACGAGTCCCACCTTCAGGCACAGAGACACGTCTCCATCGAGGCACTCTTTGACCACGCCGAGAACGGAGCTGACCAGTCCTGGGTCGTTCGCGTCCTTGTCGATCGCAGGCATCGCCCGCGCCGACGCGACCAAAAGTAGGGCAACTACGTAACGTTTCATACCGACGGTCTTACTACCCCTAAGGAAGCTCAGCACAAAATGTGGCGGCAATGTATAGAACGGAGTGTTTTAAGTCGTTCACCCCACTACCGCGCGCACGTCCAAGAAAAGCGAGCCAGAAAACCGACCGATTAAACTGGTACCAACGAAATTGTTTTATGTTAATAAGAGTAGTTGCGTGTACGCACGATTTTTGGGGTTCATTCACACGGGTGCGGGCGGCTGTGTGCGTCGGTGCGTGTGTGCGTAGTCGCGGATCAATGGTCGGCCGGAACACTTGCGTCTGCGTCGGAAAGCGTCTCGATATATTTTGTTACAGGTGTCACCGTTGCGTAACAGTCTGACCGTAGTGGTATCATTAATTTGATGCGGAAACTTCGTTTTAATCGTTTTGGTCTATAAAAAAATTTCACATTTACCAGTTTTGGTGTAGGTAGTAAACAAAAGCTTTCTTTGAGTAGTTTCGTTGGTAAATCTAGTTTGTAATGAGATCAGTCGGTAGATTAATGTAACGGTGAAATCTAAAAGTTTTAGATTCTATGCCTGTATATATTATGCTCTACGTATAACTTTTAAAGAACTTGTGTGGGTACTTTTTATTGCAAATACTTAAAACTGAACATAAAATAGTTTGAATTTTAAAATTAAACCTTTGTTATGTTTGGCGGAAGGTAAGTGCAATCAGCTGACTGACAAACATATTTTCTCTTATTGTTAAAAAACACCATATACACCGTTACTTTTCACACAATTACCCTACAATAGAAATTAGTAATAGGGCTAATAACAACTCACCACATCAATGCAACCAAGGGAAAAATAAAAGTGTACAAATAGACATTGTGATATCCAAACCCAACATCAACTGCATATCTACCAATTTTCCCATAGAAAATAAAACAATGATGTGTAAAAACACTGATGGCTATGCTTTCAATTTCTCCCAAGCCACAAATTTATGTTCGCATGAAAAATCTTAGTTGCTGAGTAGAGAACCTTAATGGCCGCTGTTTAATTATAACTAAATGTTAATTACAAATCAAGAGAAAGGTTTTACCTAATTTCATCTCATAATGTCCAAAGCTGCCGAACGAATTTGAAAGCAGACTGTGACTTAACGTCTCCACGCAACGACACGTAAGCCAAAAATTATACAAAAATTATAATTTAAATGTTTTTTTTTTGTTAATTTGGTATGTCGCTACAACTTATCCGAAATGTCATCAGTTATCAGTGTTGTACCCCTGAGGTGAGAAACCTCACTGAGCCTTAGCTCAATAATGCATTCGATCAATAATGTACTAGATAAAGGATCCGGAACAAAAATGTATCTCGAAAGTGGTTCTGTTTGCTCATACCTATTCATAAATAGTATCAACTACTTCAGCTTACTATGAACCTTAAATCTTCAAAATAAGGATTAAAATATCTTACTCTCTACCGACCGCTCTACTTTTTATTATCGGAATCAAAACATACAACTTTATATTATAAAATTCTCGTGTCACAATGTTAGTTGCCTTACTCCTCCGAAACGGCTCGACCAATTTTTATAATTTTTTTAAATGTATATTTGGTAGGTATGACAATTAGTCATAAAGCATATTTCATACCGCTAGGTGATCAGGGTGTCCCTATGCAGTGATTTTGATGTGTAACATCTTTCCGCTCGCTTTCTATAATATAATAAGCAATTTGTGGGAGTGATTTCGTGAAATGGGACGGAAGTATACGTAACAGTGTAACAGGAAGTCAGGGAAGCGCGCAAGCGCGCGCCATTTTGTGAATTTTAAATTGATATTATGAACATGACATATTATTATTATATGTGACATATTGTGTCATTTGACTATCAAAGGTCATTTTGATATGTCATTTTTTAATGAGTATTTACTGCATTTATTTTATAGTTATAAAATGATGTAATACCTGACCCATTTTTTTCAGAATATAATGTTAAAATCGTTTATTACTAAGGTGAGATGTCAAATGTGCGACTACTGTAAGGCTCGCTCGTTTTTTTTAAAAATGTATAAATAAATACTTTCCTACACTCACACCAATTATCTAGCCCAAGAGAAGCTTCGTTATGAAACTCGTTAAATGGTTACTAGACAACGGATAAACATACTTAAATACATACTTATTATACATAGAAAACACCCAGACCCGAGACAATTTAGAAAAACAAAAATTTCTAAATTGATCCGACCGGGGATCGAACCCGGGACCTCAGAGATGGCGACACCATGAAAACCGGTGTACAAACCACTCGACCAAGGAGGTCGTCAGTATATGGCAGAACAACGTTTGCCGGGTCAGCTAGTTTATTTTATAATAATGTGGTACCACCTAAGCCTCTTGATGTTAAACAAAAGCAAAGTCCAGATGCGAGGACGGCTAGTGGAACATGATTGTGCCTCACAGTCGTCCTCACCATGGTGACCCGCACAGTTACTTCTTCACACTTCGTTTAAAGGACCGCATGTTGTAGAAGAGAGGAAATAATATGTGTGCTGGGAAGAAGATAAATAATTTATAAATACTGAGTCAAATACCGCTCCGCTCGATGGTGCAGTGATTAACGTGCTGCTGCGAGTGCTAAGGGTAAGCAACTTTCGCAAAGGCCGTCCAACTGATGGGTGACCAAATATTTATCATCTCGAGCTTTGGAAGGCGCGTAAAAGCCGTTGATCCCGGCTGCATTAGGCGTTAACAACCACCAATCCGCACTGGGTCCGCGTGGTGGTTTATAGCCCGTTCTCCCTATCCATCCATAAGGAAGGCTCGTGACCCAGCAGTGGGGTCATAAAAATGAGCTGATGATGATGATGATGATGATAATGATATTGTATGATATATGTTAGTATGCTGTATTTGTTTCTCGACACACTTATTGTTCACTTTTGAGTTCAAAATGTACAATGTGGGATAAGCTTGAGTTTTAGTCCGAGATTTAGATTATAAATATACATATATATAAGAATTGCTCGTTTAAAGGTATATTAGATAGATGGATTAGATATGTGTAAAGGCTAGTTTTGAGTTGGTCTGGTTAGCTACAACGATTTTATCTAAGTTATTCGTCATAACAGTAAAGTTATAAGTTAGCCAGTTGATGTTTTTAGATGGAGTACGCTTCCACCTTCGGCTTTATCTTCACTTAACATCAAGTAAAATGGAGGCCAAACGCTACACCGTAGAGCTACTACTTGTAGGTACTAAAATAAGAAAATGCAAATTACTTAATTAATTAAATTGTGCTCACCACGTTAATCCATAGACATACTGTTACTATTACATAGGAGGGTAATCTCTGGAGATACTGGTCATATTCCTTAAATTATTTCACTGATATAATGATACATTCTCTGCGGGTATATGTTGTTGTTAGGTAATATATATATTTTATTTTGATAAAAAATACGAAATCAACATGTATGTATGTATGTATGTATGTATGTATGTATGTATGTATGTATGTATGTATGTATGTATGTATGTATGTATGTATGTATGTATGTATGTATGTATGTATGTATGTATATATGTATGTATGTATGTATGTATGTATGTATGTATGTATGTATGTATGTATGTATGTATGTATGTACTGGATTACTGGACTGATTTAAAAAAAAAACCGACTGGTTGCACTCTGGGAGTGCCGGCAGAAGTGAAAACTTGAATATTAACGTTGTGCATTTTTGATATTTTGGAATGGTTAGGGAATAATTTTGCACGAATTGCTTTAATTATCGGTATAAAAGTACTCTCATTTATGTGGTAGAATACAATATTTATTTATTGGGCTATCGTACACAAACATGACAATTTATATTACATTAAAAAGTTATTATTATAAACTTTGCATGTCTACATGGCAGAATATGTGAAACTATAAAAATATGACCAACTTTTTGTAATACCAACCATATTCTTAGCAAATAAAATAAAATATTCTATTCTATTTTATCAACCGCAACTATAAGTCGCGTTGCTTTTTTCGGTAATATATTTATATATGCCTATAGTAGTATAATAAAGTCCTTTCTAAATACTAGGTATACAGTAGACATTTCAAAGATTCATGCACACCAAAGAAGAAGTCGTTTTGGCATTTCTATAGCTATCAAAATAAAAAAAGTTCTCTTTGATCGTATATACAAACCTTGTCATTCATTTTTTGTATATTTTCTATAATATCAGAAATTGTAATAGTTTTGTTCGTACAAGAGATAAAAATAATTGAAGTTTAGAGCCATCTGTCGGCAGCTGGGATAACCTTATAAGATTTGTAGAAGCACAGTCATGCTTGGAGAACTAGCAGCGCCATCTTTCGAACGTTGCCTGAAACAGTCGCGCCTGACGGTCACGTGTCCTGACGCGAGTTTAACATTTTTAACCTATTCCAAAAAAAGTGCACAACGCCGCTAAAGAAGTTTTCACTTCAAAAATTCTTTCACCATTAGAATGCTACATTAGCGTTGAGTAACATAGGCTATATTAAATATATATATATACAATACTAAAAACGAAATTTAATTTTACAATACAAAATGATTTGTTTGTTTTGTTGTCATGGAAATGATGGAAACTGTCAATTTCTAGTAGTTTTTGAATTTATTCGTCGCAAATATACATACATACAAAAATACAAAGGTTTCCTCTTTATAATATTAGTATAGATTAACGAGTGCCGTGTCCTGTCAAAGTAAGTCATCAAAATTATGGCGTAGACTTTCCCTTACAACCATGGTGCATCTACCCTCACTTTACCTACACATAGAGGACACACCACTACAATAGTCCACAAAAGGATATAAAAGTACATAAAGAAAGAAAATTAAAAAGTCTATAAACTGTCCCACTGTTTGACGAAGGTCTTCATCATTGAAACCTAGTCATCGCACCAATTGATGGATTTTTTTTTCCCTATTCTGCTACTGATCTTCTCCCACAGTATGGGAGGCATTATATCCTAATTTTCTCTTTCATTCCAGTTCTCGCTTTTATTCCTCTCGTACTTTCATTCTTAATTCTCTTTGTCATTCATCATCAATTGATGGATATTGGCTTAATCACCACGCTTGCCAATGCTATAATATAAACTATAAATAATAAATTTCTACTTGCCTAACTTTTCAATCTGCGGAAAAGTCTCTATGATAAAATTTAAGGACCTTCGGATATCGATTTAAAAGCTTTGTCGTTTAGCCACCGAGGTGTCACCTTATAATTTATAAGAAGGGCCGGCTGTGAACCCATCAACTACTTACCATCAAGCGTACCCTCAAGCTACCAGAGGAAGCGCGGAACCTGTTCGAACGACAAGGGACCCTGAGGACCAGTAGCACCCCAGAACGACGTCGGTTCAGGCCAGTGTTCCCCCCTAACCTATCTCTCAACAAGACGTGAGGCGGCCATAAGAATATTAGGCTTTAAAATAAACGGTTGTTATTAACAATAATCGTTTCTTTTCGAACCCCTATCTACCTGTGGTTGGCTGGCGAAAGTCAAGTGCCGCAGATGAATCGAATATGTATTACCAATGATACCAAATCAGATAAATTATGTTACTAACAAGCAAAGTAGATTATGACGTAAACAAGAGAGTGTTGACAAAGTCATCCGTCGAATTCCCATTTTCTTTTGTTTTGTTTAAAAGTCATCTGTGGAATTCCGCGATCTTACCTACTGGGGCAATTGCCGGAACTATAATCCTCAAACATGGTCATCCACAAACAATGAGCTTCTTGTCTCGCCTAAACAAACTCACTTCACTTTCTCGAAAGATCTGACCGCATGCTTCCATGACGTAACACCTTTTTTTACCGGCCTGTCGTTCTTTTGTTATTCATGTTTCTACACGGCGGTGGCTGCCTATTTTTTTTTCTACATTGCATAACATTCCATTTTGTAGGTCATTATCAATACCGAAGTCATGTTGTGTTATTTATTCTGTATTCTTTTTTTCCTTTTCGGTATTACTCGATTCGTTCAAGCTTTTTTACATTGGCCTGTTAAAAACTCTTTAGTGATACATAGATACAGATTTTTTTTGTTCTTGGTTCAGACGAGAAGCAGTCAGTGGCCCAGTTAAGGAAAGCCGGGTTTGATTACTGTAGTATTGTTTTCTGATGCTAATGAAAACTGGTGTTTTGATACGACTTCTCTCAGGAGTAAGGACTTGGCAGTTGATGCTAGGACCTGTTTATATTTTTTTGCTCCAGTGTGAAAAATAACCTTACCATAATCTCACTTGATGGTAAGTACGGCCGAAGATGAAAGCGCACTCCACCTGGAATCCTCAGCAGCTAGCCTGGTACATGGTAGCAATGGTCGGTTTGGGGGACTTATCATTGAAACTGAATATTGTATTAGATGTAAACTTATCTATCACATCTCAAAGCCCGAACACCTGCGGATATTTCATACAATTATAACGGTGGAATCTTGACCTGCCCTAAGTGTGACCGCACCACTTTTTTCGCAAAGATGTGTTATATTAGTCATTAGAAAAGGCAGATGAATAGAACCTCCGTGACGGCAGCCTATAAAGGCGGTCGGTGTAGCCGAAATCAGCTACGAGAGATAGATCTGTCTTATATTTGAGAGTGATGAAACTGGCCCTTAGTGCCTGATAGTTTAAAAACTTTTTTCTGCTCTATAGAGGCCTCATTAAAATAATTTTACTTTTATTGATCCTTGTCAGTCTTCCACTATCCAAAGTGTGAAAACGTAAGTCCACATACCAGGTGACATCCTATTAGTACGTCTTTTGTTTTGACAGTGCCCGAAAACTCGTCGCCAGTGTACCATCGTGCTCGAGGTGGCGCAAATGGTTATATGGGATTTGAGAGGAGGGGCCTACCCACTAAAAATCACTGTACATCCCAATCACATGCGGCTAGGGTGCCTGGGATCATTGGGTTGGCAGTCACCAGTGTTCACTCTAGCGGCATCCTACAATTATGTCCTGCCCAGTCCCACTTGAACCTTACTTTTACTACTAGTATCGACAATGCCTTTGACACACAAAAGCATTTCTCCCAACCCATCGTAACCACCACGGGTTTTGATAAGTTTCCGCCATCCTATAAAGACATCGAGATCATTCTGCTTGACCTGGACGACAAGAAGCTTACTCCTCTTAGGCGTCTGATGTGATGACGTGAACTCACTTCTTGGGTAGTAGGTAGCTTTGCTGTCATACTGCCAACATCTGTAATGCCTCTCATGGAATGCAGTATGGTGTTGTATGCTCGATGTATGCCCTTGAAGCCGAGTATATCAATACCAAGTAGTATGCAAGTTACACATTAGTTATGAGACGTCTGGCACCTCATTCTTTGACCGATTGTAAAAGGTAATAATAATCAATAATAAAATAAATACTTAAAAATGTAAATTTATATATGAGAGAAAATAAATAAAG
Organism: Eudonia mercurella; assembly: GCA_963082485.1. NCBI lineage: Eukaryota > Metazoa > Arthropoda > Insecta > Lepidoptera > Crambidae > Eudonia > Eudonia mercurella. The sequence continues at coordinate 5,129,210 of OY720045.1, forward strand.
AGGATAATAATAATAAATCTTTATTTGCATAAAACGCGGTACCCAGAGATGGTTAACAATAAGATAATCCTCATGCCTAGCGATATAAAATTGCATGCAAATATTCATTGTGTCAATTAACTTATTTTTTTACTAGTTCTCTCACACCATAAAAGTTGTTTTCTAATAACCATTTATACAATTTATTTGTAAATAAAATGAAATTTAATTGCTTTATGTCATCTGGAATCTTATTGTAGATCCTAACACACATAACAAGACAACTTTTGCTATATTTATCAGAATTGGGAACATCATTAAGAACCAACCTATTAGGATTCCTTTTTAATCTGGAGTTTACGGGTACAAAACGTCAATACAGAATAATGTGCAAAAATGTTACTTGAATAGAGCGGACTCTTCGAACCGTCACAATAGAAAAATAGGTAAAACCAAAACTAGGTGCCATACTTATCGCGAGTGTCTACTCGCGTTAAGTTTTGCACCAAAAGTGTTGCATAACTATACCAATTAGCTTTATTAACTAACTAATTATCTACTTGTTCTAACCAACAAAATACTTAGCACAGGCACTTATTTTTCGAGATCTTATTAGCACATTAATAGTAATGATAATGTTTTAACATCCTAAAAGTATTACGTGTGGCTACGAGCCGAGAATACCTCGGATAAGGATGCCAACCAAAAATTTCGCTATACAAAATGTGTCATAACTTTCGCTGTGTTCCGAATACTTGTGTTACTCAATAGGTGCTACTTTTTAAGTGGGTAGGATATTGTCATTCGACACAAAGGTACACATTCATGCATGCGTGCATGCTGGCTCATGCATAATGTATTTGTGTAGCCAAAATGGTGTGTATCACTAAAAGTTATGTCAATGTATTCAAAATGTGTACTTCTTTGTCACATATACGAATTCGCGTTGTTACAAGGTGAAGTGGAATGGCTCGGTGGCTTGAGCGTTCAGGTTGTAAGCTTTCAAATACAGCAACGTTTACTGTGCCGGGTCACCGAACGATGACTAAATTACGTTCAATTTAAACTTTGATTAATAAAAAATAGGAAGAACGGGTCATATACCATATACACACCGTCATATACACATTGGTGGTTGTTAACGACTGCTAACGCTACTGGGACCAATGGCTTTACGTGCCTTCCGAAGCACTGAGGAGCTCGTGATGATACATTTTTGGTCACCTATCCGATGACCGGTCTTTGCGAAAGTTGCTTAACCTTAGCAATCGTAGACCCAGCGTGTTAACAACTGTGCCATCTAGCTCCTAAACTCTGTCAAAATTGGACAAAATTTTTTTTTCCAAGTTTTAAAGCATGCCGAAATGTATAAGTAATAGCTGTTTATTCTTTTATATTTTTTTATCTTATCTTATCTTAGTGACGCCACACTGCGAAAGCAAAATGTTGTTACCATGTCCACAGCATTAATGCTCGCTAATATATTTACCATAGCCATTTGCCATATATTTCGCTTTCGCTAAAGACAGACGTCAAACTGTATATAGCGATAGTACATAATTGTATTGGAAAACTGAAAGTGACCACCACTTGCTTTCTCACCGTAATAATATACTTAGTGGTTGACTGTAAGTTGTATGATTAAAAATATATAATATACTATTTATATTTTCATCTTAGTAGAGAATTAGTTGAGATTTATCGGTATGATGTGATCGCCGCTGCCGTTCCACATTAAAATGTAACAAAATGTACCGTCTTCATTTTATGCTTAAATTTTAAAACTTTTTATACTATTTTAATGTATAACTAATACAACAAGTTGGAGCAAATTTACACAAGCCGTTGCGTACCGCTTATTGCTAATAACACAAATGCTAGCAAAACATCAAACCAACTGTGACAAAAACCAAAAAAACTTTAGAACACTTTTTTTGTTTTTAGAAATAAAAGAATATAATAATGTTTGCATTACAAAAAATGTAAGCTCTCTTACTCAACCGAGAAGTAAAAAACCCTATCACGTCTATTAAACCCTACGCGTTACATAAAAATAGTATGAACGTAAAAAGCATAAGGCAAGTAAAAAAAAATATGAAAAAATATCCACAAATAGAACAAAAAGGTAAAAACGTGAACCTTAAAAAGAAAAAAATAACCTTGAAAATATGACCCTACGTAAGAACGTATGAAATTTTTTGATGAACGTATGAAAGATTCCATTCCTTTACAATATACTGTACATTATTCTACTAGTCAAGCTCTCTCATTTGATACTTACTCATACTGAGGGAGTTGTGAAAAAAAATGTAATTCGCCATTTCGTGGTGGCGGCCATCTTGGATTTGAAATTTGTCATAGTGTATAGTATTCTACTAGTCAAGCCCTTTAATCTGATACCCATATTGAGGGAGTTGTGTAAAAATATGTAACCCGCCATTTTGTGGCGGTGGCCATCTTGAACATAGACAGAAACACACACACACACACACACACACACAGAGAGAGACACGTCAAACTTATAACACCCGTCGTTTTTGCGTCGGGCGTTAATAAATAATACCTAGAATAGAAAAAGGTTTTCAAATAAACACGAATATCGCGTAACCAACAGTTTATTGATAACATTGGGTTATAAATTAAGTTCAATAAATTAATGAGTTGACTTGCATTGCGTATTAAAATAAATTAGAAAATAAGTTTATAATATGTATACAATTATTATGCATATTTACATTACATTAATTGAGCACCATATTTCAACTACAAATTATGATTAAAACATAAAAGAGAATATATATGAGATCAGTCTTACGAGAAATTTGGTAATATTATTATTTTAATTATATATTATATACAATTATTGTTATAAAATATTATTACATCATAAAATACTTCTGATATGTAAATAATTATATATATATATATATTTTTTATAATGCCGTATATATTATAAATGCAATATTTATTTACATATGTACAATATTTTATTATAAAATTACACTTTAAATATATGTAGAATAAAGGTTAATTATCTGCAGGGATGTGTTATATGATAAATATAATTATTAAATACTAGAATATAGTCTTATGTTGAGTAAATATACATAATAAAATAGATAAATAGGTAAATACTATAATTATGTTCACTTTGTACATATTATACTTTTGTATATAACTTTTTGATATTTAAATTATAACGTGAATATAACACACATATACGTGATATAATTTTATTAAAAATATACCATAATTATGCATATAAAATAGATAAAATAAATTAAAGCAAAATCCAAAGGCTCATTCTGTTGTACATAAATAATATTTATAATTGTTAAATACGCTTATTATTTCGCTTTACTGTTGGCATATCTATAAAATCAAAAAAAATAAAGATTTAATAAATAACAATGCAACTTCTAGATTATTTTCCGTAGAGAGTATTGAGGTACTGTCAATTTGGTAATGCTTAGAGAATCGCATCTCCAACTCATTCAGTTATATCGATGATCCATTTTTGACCGGCCATATTGCGTCGTAACATTTTTTTTATTCATTCAGTTCTCTTACAATCTCATAATACTGACCACTGTGCACCGTACCACACTATGTCACATCTACAAACAGCTCGTACTCCAGCCTTTTGACAGATAATTATCCAAGAGTAGTATAATTATCTGAAATTTAAAAACCACCGAATGTCGGTACTATGTAACTGTATACTCTTATAATTATAACAGTTTCTAGTTAATAATATAGTTAGGAAGACATTGACGGTTGTTCCTCATTTATCGCATTATAAATTAATATAAATTGGTGGGGTTTCTTTGTTATTGGGGTTTGGCGTACGCGTTGTACGCTAAGTCATTTGCTTTCTCGAGCGACCTGAAATGTAACAAAATAATATATTAATTAAGTGCCACAATAAGCTATTTTGCATGTATTGACACAGTACAGACGGCTGTACAAATTTCCTCAATGGTTAAAGTCCATTGAGGAAATTTGGAAACTTTAAATCTATGTCCATATGGTTAAACATTTAATAAAATAAATTTTACAGTTTTAGTGTGATACATTAATAGGAAAGTATAATATTTGAAAATTATTTGTCGCATCCATCCAATCGTAGATCAGTATTAATATTCTTAAAAGAACAAGCATTGCCATTCAACGTGGAAATGCCGCCAGTCTCTTGGGTACTTTACCAGTCGACTGCGATGCGGAGGAATTTTTTGACGCCGTATTTTAGTTTTGTATTAGTTTTAGTTACTTTAAGTTATTATAATCTCAGATTTTAATTTTGTAATTTTCAATAATAAATAAATTATCTTTTACTATTACTTAAAGAACAATGCGTTACTTTACTTATTTAACACACCAGTGACATACCAATCTGTATCTATAGATATATCGAAGAGGCCATTATCAGCTATTCATCACCACCAGTTCATTATATGTCATTATACTGCTAGGGCCGCGGGCTTAGTGCGGATTGGTGGTTGTTAACGACTGCTAATGCAGCCGGGACCAACGGTCTTACATGCCGAAGCAGATAAATTTTTGGTCACCAACCCGATTACCGGCCTTTGCGAAAGTTGTTTAACCTCAGCAATCGCAGACCAGGCGCGTTAAACACGGCGCCATCGAGCTCCTCTTATCAGCTATTAGATTGATGTAATACTCGGGGCTCGTTTTATCAGAAGAAACCACGAAGAAACCACGAAGAAACCTCCTTTTGGTAATAGAATCTTCATAACACGAGAGATTATTCACAACGGGTTAGCACTTGGATTTCGTCTCACCTGATGATAAGTCTAGATAAGGCAGAAGATAAAAGCGTACTTTAACCCGGAAATCTCAGCTACTTAGGAACTGACTATTCTACAGCCAGCTCTTGTCACTGAACAGCAATACTACTAAATAAATCTAATTTATAGAAACGCAGTCATGTATATTCGTATTCATAACAAATGCGTTATGTTATAAGTACTCAAACTTTTTTACAATTACCAGATGTTAATAACGGTACCGCTTCGGCGATATTGTAAAAAAATAAACTGGTAAATGGTGTTTTTGTAAATTTAACTAATTTATTTATTTATTTTATCTTTTTTGTGTTTTTTTTTACATGTTATGATTGTCCTTTATATTTGTGTTTTTATTTGTGATGGAAAGTGTCTTATTATATAATTTATATATTTTTGACACTGTAAGGGAGAAAAGAGCTGGACACTTGCTGAATATCTTGCCGGTTCTTCTCAGTACAAGGCCTCCCGCCCAGAGTAGACTTACGAACCGATAGCATAATGACGTTCATAAGAGCTATATATTGATTTTGATATCAGGAGGTCCATTCCTTCAATTTCCTGTACCAGCAAAGCGTGTTTCGTATTTTTTGATGCATAGCACGCATTCAGGTCATCACCAACCCGCTTTTGGCAAACGTGGTGATGAAACGAATACATTACAATTGTAAACTTGTTGGAAGCTTTTCCAACAGTGAGACAGTAAAGTATCGTAAGGCCAAACGAATGCTTGGTTTTATCATGCGTACCACCAAACCTTTTAGAGAACAGAAATCTTTAATAGTTCTTTTTAACTCTTTAATGAGCAGAGCATGTTAAAATTTTTCATTGGTTTTCGACCTTATGTTAAGGTAATAAAGTTAAAATTATGGTGTCCAATATATCGACAGAGCCCTATTAAGGGTCAATTATTTAGTTCGTACCCAATTAGAATACTGTTCATCTGTGCGGTCACCAATTTATAAAATAGATACCAACAGAATTGAGTCTGTGCAAATGCAGTTCTTGAGACAAATGTGTTGTAAGTTCGGCTTTAGGTGTGAGCTTCCAGATTATCTCGATCGCCTTCAGCATTTTAAATTTTATATTTTAGAGAATAGACGTAAAATCCGGGATCTCTGCTTATTACATAAAATCGCAAATGGTTAAGCACCCTTAAACGTATGTTTTGCAACCCTCGTTTGTTCAACGTTCCACTATCCAACAATAATGTTTCTCAAAACAACCCACTTTATCGTATGTGCGAAGCCTATAACAGTGTGAGCACTGAGCTCGATATTTTTCATCAGAGTGCTAATTACTTTAGGAATAACTTGTTTAAAATACTTTTAACTATAACACTGTATCTATTTAATGCTGCTTGTTGATAATGTACTTTATTTTTTATTTTAATGCCGTGTAGAATATTTAGGTTAACAAATTTACAAAGAACTCAAAATCTAAATTTATGACAAATTGAATGTTACAGTTTGTTATATGGTTTTGTACCTGTCTAATAAATAAATAAATAAATAAATAAATAAATAAATAAAAAAAGATATTATTTTACTTAAAAAAAAATTTTATAGTAAAATTATTTGTATTCCTAACATTACTTAACTAAATGAAAATAGGAAAATGTCACTGCTAAAGACGTCGGTGCGGATGTTAACGATTTAAAAAGTTAGAGTAAAATCAACTTTCCCGGCGAAGCCATGGGCACCGGATGAGTTTACTCTCATTACTCTAATTGGTAGCTTAGCCATGATACAAAATAAGTAGACTACAGAAGGTAAGCTTCACACAAACGCACTCGAGCAACGCACTCATAAACAACCTCTCACGGGTGTACCACATGAGTAAATACCTAAACGCGTACTGCAACCAGCCCCCCAACCGCGTAACACTCTCGCTTTCGATCGCTTTGAAGGCGAGGCCCTCGCCTCGCTTTCTAATATAATATCGAAATATAATATCGAATAATATCGAAATCTATAGCCTATAGCTTTCGATATTGCTTTCATATTGCTTTCGAAATGACAAGATGACGCCTTTTCGTCGCCTCGCCTTCAAAGCGATCGAAAGCGAGAGAGTTAGGCGGTCGACCCCCAGGACTTGATACCGGTACCAAAAATACCGATAAATACCGGTAAATACCGGTATTTACCAGTATTTACCGGTATTTTGGTACCCCGGACTCGATTATTATGCTCTTTCGCTCGCACTTATGTAGGTAAATACCGGTATTTACCAGTATTTACCGGTATTTTTAGTACCCCGGACTCGATTACTATGCTCTTTCGCTCGCACTTATGTAAACGCCTATTTGCTCTCAGTATTAGAACACCCACATTATACAGACCAAATGGTCAATACCTGTATTATCGATACCGGTACCAACTCGAGTATCGGTACTGTATCAAGTTAATTGGAACCGGTATGTGTAAAGTACCGGAATATTAATACCGGTACCAACTAAAGTACCGGTACTATATCAAGGTCTGTATTACCGGTATCTGAAAATACCAGTATTCCAAGCCCTGACTGCAACAACTGCGCTCGGATATGTGCGTTCCTTATTTTGTGGCCATGACTTGTGTGGTAAACTCAATCTAAACTATATGACGGAAAAAAGAAATCTTGCTTAAATATTTCGTTTTTAAAACAAGTCGTTTCTGATTATTATGCATTTCGGGTAAGTACTCTTAGATTTGTACACTAAATTCCGCGTACGATTTCGCCCACATGAAATAAATTATATTTGTAATGAAATCTCTTTATGGCTTGACCCCGAAAACTCCGGTTTGCGTAAAGAAATGACAAACAAACAAACTCACTTTCCCAATAAAAAAATATTTACGATCTGTAAGAAAGAATTACTAACAGGCATTACTATCCTTACTGAATCTCTCCTATTGAAATTCCAAAAAGGAAATGGCTTTATAATAAATACTACTTTAATTTGTTTAACTTAAAGAAATCATTTTTATCATTATTTACAATGTATATTTCATATAATTCAATTTCTGTACTTTAATTATATTTTATCCCTTTAATTTTCATCATCATCATCATCATCAGCTCATTTAATGTCCCCACTGCTGGGGCTCGAGCCTTCCTTATGGATGGATACGGAGAACGGGACATAAACCACTACGCGGGCCCAGTGCGGATTGGTGGTTGTTAACGACTGCTAATGCAGCCGGGACCAACGGCTTTACGTGCCTTCCGAAGCACGGAGGAGCTCGAGATAATAAATTAATGGTCACCCATCCGATGACCGGCCTTTGCGAAAGTTGCTTAACCTCAGCACTCGCAGACCGGGCGCGTTAACCACTGCGCTATCGAGCTCCTCCTTTAATTTTAGTTCATTTAATTTATTAAGTTATAGTATTGTTTTGCAATGCCCTCACAGGGCGCTGTTCGGCATATCATAGATAATAAGTAAGACCTCTGTATAACCGGTATAACTACATGTAATGCAATGAAATTTTAAATCTGAGTTTGAAACTTTACAAAATTGTCAAGCCTAGCTACTTTTAGTCAACTGTGTCACAACTCCTGTTCTTTGAAGTTATCCTCTATCTCTACGTGAAACCTATGGTATCATTCTAGTGGTACCTAGACATGCTAGAAACGACACGCAAGACTTTGTTTAACATGTCATACTACATCTTACTACCTAATGAGTATTATTTATAAGTAAATAAATGACCAATACTGACACAATGCTACCCCTTTATCATTGGAATCTAATCATCGCTACAATTGATAGGTAATGGTATAATAAATCAGTGATAATTGCAAACCTTAGCTGCGCATCGAAAAGGCCGAAACACACTTTATCAGACCTCAAAGTTGAAGCCAGTACCTTCGGATGTCGGAGACAAGTATTAAATTTAATAACGTTTTAATAGTGGTGTATTACCTGCTCCACCCAGAACCTCCATGGCCAGCCGACGAGACGACCACCTCATGGGCCTCGCCACCACCAGTCGGCGACAGCAGCTTCTTCAGCCCGATGATACCAGCTAACACCAGAGCCAGCTTGGAGACGATGAGGGCCTTTCCAGCGAGAAGGGCGAGAGCTCCAAAAGCCAGAGGCACCAGCATACCACCGATCAGCAGTGGGATGGCCAGGAGTGGAGCGAGCTTCTTCCTCCTACTGCGACCTTCGGCGCTCTGCAGCTCTGCACCGGTTGGGAATTTGACCTGGAATTGAAAGGTTAGGGTTTTTTTAATAATATGTCGGTAACTGAGCCTTCCCCGTGTAGTGCCGGGGGTAAAGAATTGCACCACCCCGTCTCTTCCCGTGAGTGTCGTAGAAGGCGACAACGGGACAATTCCAGAGGATGGGCAGCAGCGTCTCTTTGTGATTATTCTCACCTTACTGCGATCGCCAACCCGCCTGCCAAGCGTGGCGATTATGGCAAATTCCCCTCAAAATGATTTATCCTTGAGGGAGGCCTTTGTCAAACAGTGGACGTCTTTTTGGCTGAGATGAGAGATGAGAACTGAGCCTTAAGTTTACTAACTCAACAATTACTCATAATGTCAGTTGACAGATTTGAGTTTTATCCCAAAGTACACATTGTAAAAATCAGGCTATTGAAATAAGATTGTAGATGTTTTAAAATAGCATCCAGGGTCTAGTATGTTTATGAGCGAAAAGCCATTGGATGCGGTCAAAGACAGCAAAGATCAAAGTGGAAGACAGTGAACATCAGTTTGTGTAGCAATCTTGCAAGTTTAAGCAACTTTCCCAATGCCAGGTCAGCTCGAGATATTTTAATATGGTACCCATTCGCTGAGCTCTTTCGGGCTTCGGAAGACATATTAAACCATTAGTCACAGCCCCGAATGACAGCAGTCGTTGATCCTGGAATCCCCGCTGCCATCCTGGTGTATTATGGTCCAATCTCCCCATGCGCTATTGAGAGAAGAATTTACCCAGACACTGATATTAAAGGCTTATGAAGATTTTTTCGATACAAAATACATTAATACAATTTCCGATTGGATTTTTTTTAAATACCTAGGTGAGTTTTTACATAACTGTAGTAACATTGTTCCAATATTTCCAAATAGCTGCTAATGTAGACGATTGAATACTGCTAACGATGTTGTTTGGCCACACGCAACGGATAGACCACGCTAGAAGAAAGTCCGGAAGACTAACTTCTTTTCCTTCCCGAATTCCAGTTGCTCATTACGATTCGTTATTAAAACCATTATCGCAACTTAGATATCTAATTATAAAATTTTGGATTCACACCTCTCTATATATATCTCTATATTTTTGTGTTATGCTTACTAATAAATAAATAATTACGACACAAATCATCAATAAATATTAGAGTGGATTAAACAATCTAAAACATTGTCATATTTTTTATTGCATTTGGTCAGAATTTAATTTAGTGGTTTTCGAATACTTAAAAAAGACTGATTATTATTTTTGTTATAAATAAAACTTTAAAAAATTAAAAAGATAGTAAAAATAAAAGGCTATAAAATAATGATGTTTCTATACATAAGAATACAACTACTGAACTCTAACAGAACAGTAAGATCATAAACGAAGGCGTTGCATCAATTAGCATTTAGCAATGACAAAGTCCCGCGTAAAGAAGATGACAAGAAAACACTAATAAAACTGTTTAACAAATCAACGATGCACGCACAGAGCAATTAGCAAAAGAAACTGTTAGCAAGTAGGGTGGACTGAGAAAAGTGCTTAATAGACTGTGTCTTGTAAAAAAGTGAAGATGAATTAATTGCATGCAATTATAGAGATGCACTTAGAAAGCCGTCACGGTGCGTCGATGTACGGTATGTGCACTTTTTGCGATGCATTTCGTGTAAACGATTATTTTATTCGGTTTGCTCATGGCAACTTTTTTGGTGGGCTGATCTGCTAATACTTTGGTTATGTAGTTTATTGTATAAACATAATATAATTTTGCAACTTCGGATTCTAATTCAAGCATAGTCATGATCTTTTCAAAATTAATTAAAATGACGGGTGAAAATTTTCAAGAATTAAAATAGTAAGATCATTCTGAATCATCGGTTGGCAAATTAAAAAAATATATTTTATCAAAAATATAAGATGAGAAAACATCAAATGCATATAAATTGTGGCAAACTAACTAATTTGAAATGGATTTGCTAAAACAGTTGAAAACAGAAACAAATATTCCATCGCGCACTAAGAAATAAGAAATTTGGTGACTCGTTTCTTTGTCGCACCTCCAAAACATGGAATAGTTTGCCAGCACACGTTTTCCCTCCTTCCTATGATATGGGGTCCTTCAAACGAGGCGTGAAGAGGCACCTTGTGGGCCAGCAGAGTGAGGGTAACTGATGCTGCGTTGTTTTCACGCTGCACCAGTTGTCATCGTATCTGGATTCCATATTCACTTAACATCAGGTGAAATGGAGTAATTTGCCGTGCTAAGTATAAAAAAAAACAAAATAAATATGTAGATTCAAAATTGTAGTAAGAAAATTTTCAATAAATCTAAATATTATCTCTGATTTTCAATTCAAGTTACAACTAAGCTAAAACTTTAGTTTGACTTTATGAGCTTATTGTTAAGAGTCACAAGAAGTAGTAGTGACAGTGACGATGGAACTTTTGTATCCATAATAATGACATTTCTCTCATCTCTTTCAGACGTATTCAGTAAAACGTGGAGTAAATTAACTTAACAGAAGTCTTAAGGACGGTGCAGATAGTTTTAAAGACATAATGCAGAGTTAACCTCAAGAAATCAAAATTGCAGCTTCGTCGTGTACTGTGTAGTAAGTAGTGTGATACTACATCAAGATACAGCATCTCAATGCTTTGAGTGATACATTATCGCGTTTTATTGGCTTATTTTAAAACATGGATGATAAAGTTAGACCAAAATGATCTTTACGGTAATTAATCTAATTGATCGTCATATTGATGATATCTTTATGACCAAGGAGCAAGCTGTGGAAATGCATCATCAACATGTGATCTATAAGCGTTAACAATGATGAATGATGATGTCATTAACTGTCATCCTGATTCTGAATGCACATGATGATATTGAAATTTGGACTGCATTTATATCATACTTTTTCTTGTCGGTTTTGTGTTGAATAGTTCATTTATTGAGGAAGGCTATAATGAGTTTTATTGCATCACGCTATGACTAATAGGAGTGGAACAGTCGCTAATTAACGCGGATGAAACAGTAGGGCACAGCTAGTATATTAAAAGGACTCCATAACGTGACCATCATGACGTCATATAAATTGTAATTCAACAAACGTACATTCCTTTTAATTAGCCATTTATATGATAAACGTTGTCTTCTTATTATCAATAAACATTTCAATAACGTCAACAGTCCTTACAAATTACGAATAATATTATCTAAGTGTAATTTAGATAACATATTATGAAACTTCTAATGAAACTGTTTATTGAACTTGAAACGTGCCATATAACAATAAATACAATTTGTACGTGATATTCAAACTTGCATTAAATATATAGACGCGCCATTTTCACATCTTACATTTTATTTCAGTCTAATAGATGTTATAGATTTTTCAATAGACGATTATTTTCAATGTTAAGAATTGGGTCTTCTTTATAATCATGTATTATATTAATTTCAACATACATAGGATACAACAATGATTCAGTACAAGCTTCCATCCACTTTATATTATTACTATTGGGCATATAACAGGCATTCAAAGCTTATAATCAAATCTTTTAATAATAAAGAAGGATTTCTTACCTGGATTGTATGAGTCTGCATGAATCCAACGATCTTGTCCAAGATAAGGTTGTCCAGCGAGCTCTCATCAAGACCTCTTGGAATCGCCTCCTCAACTTCAACGTCATTGACCTTCGCATCCTTATCTTTGGTAATCGTCACCCCACTTAAAAGCGACACTTCTTCGCTTTCTGAAATCTTATTGATAGCTTTGGCTAGTTTCCTCTTGAGACAGCTAGAGATTTCGCTGCCGCTGCAGTCTCTGTAAGTTTCATATGCAACCTTCAGGTCTCCCAAAACGGTGTCTTCTGAACTCCTGGCTTCGTCAATTGTGTTTTTGTTGGTGGACGCCGTTCTTGCACTGGCGGCGACTGCCAGGGTCAGTATTAAGAGGTAGTGTGGTACCATCATGACGCTGTTTCCACGGCGTTGGCAGTGTGGGCACTGTGTTTAAATCTAGAGCACTGGAAGCGTTTATATGCGCTTAGTTTCACGGTACAGTGGACGTTACTGAGAGGGATGCGTCGATGCATTTATGCAGTCGGTTGTACTGACGTGATCGCAAGTGTCTTGTTCGTTTTGGTTTATGAAAATTTTAAGAGTTCTTGATTTTTATAGCTATCAATGGTCACTACGAAGTTATGAACGCTACAGACTTTAAAAACTACTAAGTGAACCATATTATTTATTTGATCTTCTAAATAAATGTGTGCTACTAAAATCATGAGAATTTTCATTTTGAATAGCTGCTTTAGGTTCTCGTCTAGCAGCAGCATCTAAACTTGCCATGCAATTACCTAAAAGAGTAGTTTTATAACTTTGTGTTCAGACTAACTTACAAAATTGTTAAAATGATAGAAACTGAAAAAATGTTACAAAAAGTGTTGATAAATTTTATCTCAAATCAAAAAAGATCAGCCAAGTCATAATAAAAGTCAGGAAAACAAAACTTTATCAAAATGTACGTGTTCAATATACAAGATTGCTCGCGCCTTCGTCCAGTTAAAAAACCCTGTCCTACGAATTCAAGAGATTTTTGAAAGTCTTTTCGTAGTGGATGGATATTTCCATTATACAAGGCCAATCGGCCAATTTTCAGTTCCTGATAATTCGTGATTAGTCAGTCAGCCAACACGTGTTTCGGTTTTTTTTTGATATTACCTTTGAGTACCTACCAAACTGAAAAAAGTACGACAAAACTTTTTTGTGAACTATTTTTCTTATTACTTATTATATTGACAGTAGTTATATATTTTAAAAATACACCTGTTTAAAATTAAGAAACATTACCACTTATGTCTTCAACTGTACTCTGCATAAGCGTAACGATTCAAACGAAAGGGTATTGATACCGTTTAGTTGAACATATTTTTGATAAAGTACACGTAGAGTAACAAAACGGTTTTTTATAGTATAGTTGTTAAAACGCAACTATTATATATTATTACTTCTTATTCTTATTCTCAACTAGAATAATAAAAAACAAAAAATGGAGACTCAACTATTTAGTTATTGTTCTGAGCTTGGGCTAGAAGTGGTATACAGACTTTATTTGAGCTTGTTGAACGATTTTTATACTTTGTATCTTTCTTTGTTTTATGGAACCCAATGTACTTTTGCACAATTATTCCGCCAAGTATTTACTTTTTAATTCTAAGTTCACTTTTTCTACTTTTAGTTTTTTTAACACTGACTTTGTTGGCCTGACATGTTTAACTTTTATGACGCCTTCATAATTAATTGACCGAAGCATAACACACATAACTTACGTTTACTCCAAAAAATACTTGCTGTTTGCATTTCTTTTTTATTTTTAAAAAAATATTAATAATGAACTTATCACACATAAATAATATTTGAGGAGCTCGATGGCGCAGTGATTAACGCGCCCGGTCTGCGAGTGCTGAGGTTAAGCAACTTTCTCAAAGGCCGGTCATCGGATGGGTGACCAAAAATTTATCATCTCGAGCTCCTCCGTGCTTCGGAAGGCACGTAAAGCCGTTGGTCCCGGCTGCATTAGCAGTCGTTAACAATCGCCAATCCGCACTGGGCCCGCGTGGTGGTTTATGGCCCGTTCTCCCTATCCATCCAGGGAAGGCTCGTGGGGACATAAAATGAGCTGATGATGATGATGATGATGAAATAATATTCCTGTAAATTTATCCGGAAAGCTGATACGCTTGTGTTAAGTATGGATTCATGCCAGTAATCTGACAGAGCTATAAAGATTCAAAACGAGCATTCCAGGGTATAAAAATTAAAACAGGAATTCACAGCGTAATGAAGAAGGCCTACAGCAAATAGGTAAAAAAAACTAAGAAGAAGGAGAAGAAGAAGATTGGTTTGCAATATTAATATGATCAGGGTAAATAGTACCAGTGTTAGATAATGTTTTCGTCGCCAAAAACAAAAATAGATTTTCAATTTTAGATGAAAAAAGACAGTGTTGAAAAAAATATCCACGAGCGGGATTTGAACCCGCACCCCAAGACATGCCGGGTCAGGTGCACTACCATCTATACTATCGTGGCTCAATCCACACTATCTACTTTTACTTTGTAAGTCAACGGCCCTATTCAATGTCGACAAGAACGTGTAAAATAGCTATAGCGTCGGATGTAGATGTCTTATACTCATAAAATAGATTCTTTTCATAGCTCTTTAAACTGTCTAAAAATACATGTTGTTACTTAAGACTTTTTCATGCAAACCTTTTTTTAAAGTATAAATAATGTTAACTTAAACACAAACTTACAACTTGCCAGGTACTGAAAAAACCAGCCCGTTTACCTACTTTTTTTTTTAAATAAATAAAACGATACCAAGAATCAACCCTTAAAGTCTCCGAGGTCGGAAACGGGACATATTGTATACTACATTTTCATTGAAATATTATGAAATGACAGCAAGGAAGCAGCTGGTCGGTATTTAATTGTTACCAAAGACCCCTATTTTAAATATCGATCACTGGTTCCTGTCCAATACTGGTGCGAATACCCTATATTTGTGAAGTTTTAATTGTATGATGACTTAATTTTTTATTTATAATTTATTTATATTACACACACACAACTAAAAGAAACATTACTGAAAAAAAACAGAAAAAAAATTAGAAAATTAAAAACTAAAGACCTATAAATCATCATCATCATCATCATCATCAGCTCATTTTATGTCCCCACTGCTGGGGCACGAGCCTTCCCTATGGATGGATAGGGAGAACGGGCCATAAACCACCACGCGGGCCCAGTGCGGATTGGTGGTAGTTAACGACTGCTATTGCAGCCGGGACCAACGGCTTTACGTGCCTTCCGAAGCACGGACCTATAAATAAATGTCCCCAAACTGTGGGCTCATGGGAACGGTCCCAAGAATGCTGGCAACATTCATGCCCCTTTGGATTGCCAAGCTGCTACGCTGGCAAAGGTAGCTGCCAGCCTTCTTGTCACCGGAGGCCTCAATAAGGCGAGCACTTAACTCTTTTTATTTATTCAATTTACATTTGTAATCTGGCAAGTTAAATAACTATCGCAATGGTGGGTAGGGATACCCACTTAATTTAAATTAGCTAGTCTAGTGTTTGGTTTCAGTTGCCTTCGTTAAAACTCAACAGTAGTGCAAAATTAGACAAACCATTTTATGTAATGGAGTAATCTTCCCATATGCTCTTGCTCATTTAAAAAGGTGAGCTCATGGGCTGTGAGAAGTACAAACCCTCATGGGTTTTAAGCCACAACGCTACGGTGACTTAGAGGCAAAGCCCTCGACCTGATATCCGCAAGACACGTACAATTCCCAGATCAAGGAAAGTGTTTCGTATTTTTCGATGCATATCTCGGGCTCGATCACTAAGCCTGATTTGACAAGCGTGGTGATTAAGCCAATAATAGATATTTAACATTATTGAATCCTTTATTGTACATTAAAGTTACAGTCTAAATTACATTATAAAAAACATAATACTAGGGTGAGCTGTGGGAAATAGATAATTAAACTAATAAAAATGCATATACGTACATACCTATACACACACACATATATAACCTGGAAAAAATTAAGCAATAAAATTTGAGGAGCCTATATGTTTGGTGATAACTATTTTTTTAGACTAGGTGGAGCGACGATCTTCGTAAGGTGGCTGGCAGGAGCTGGATAAGATTAGCCGCGGTTCGTGCTCAGTGGCTTGCACTTGGAGGGGCCTATCCAGCAGTGGACTAGTATGGGCTGATGAGATGATGATGATGATAGCTATATTACTATACGTCGCTTAAGTTCTAACACCGCGGAAGTCAAAAATGACAACTTTTCAGGAGTGCAAAAATATCGTGCCTTATTATATATCGCATTATAATAATTATGCTTTTGTTTTCAAAATAAAACGCTTCCATTGGTTAAAATCCCTGTTTCTGATTGGTCTAGAGGTGCGTCTTTGTATTTTCTATCAAATGACATGCAAATGATTGGACTTCCACGGTGTTAGAACTTAGGTGACGTAGGTATACTACTTTTTTTTACTTTTCCGGGATTAAAGCTATTACATGCCTTTCGCAGTATGATAAAGATACGTGATATAACATAGCTTGAAAATCGTTAAAACGATGTTAAAGATAATTGTAACATAACGTGCTTCATAAACGCGATGAACACATCGAGCAGAAGTAATAAGCGCTTTTCACAATTTATAACAATTACATAAATGTCTAAGAACTGAACATTGTATTAGATTGGTACATAAAAAACTACAAATTTTCATATCAAGAAAACATAATGCGCATAAAAAGTGTTCATTATGTACACGCAAATAATATATAATGCTGATTGGTAGCTAATGGACAATACGTGTGCTATTTTCTAGCAAATCTCATCTTTATATTATACCTATAATTTCTTTAATACGTGTGTATATCACTGAACTCCTTCCAAACGGATGGACAGAATTTTAATGAATTTTTTTGTCTGGGGCCGTGGATGGTTTTGATTCACAATTGGACCCAAGAGATGGCGCTGCGAAGGGATTCTAGGATTTTCTTAAACCATCTTACGAATGTTCTCTGAAGCTGGTGAATTCACGAGCCTGCCACTAGTCTTATATAGTTCTCTAGTTATAAATAATCACTATGATACGCTCTGGATATCTAAAGAAATACGGCGTCCGAGGAAATGGCGATCCATTTGTTACTTATTAGTTTTTGTAATATTGCTTGTAAGCCTCTGTGTTCTAGTGGTTGGAACAGCTGTATCAGACTTGGATGTCCCGGGTTCGATTGCTTGTGGTAAGGCGTGTTGATGGTTATATCTGTTGCCACACAACCGAACAACAAACTTACTAATAACAATATTAGTATTATTATTATTTTTTTGTAACACTTGATGCCATAAAATAACAATAATAAATGTAATATGGACTTGAATTCGTGTGATAATGTTATTGATGTTTGTCGTTTTTATCACAAAAAAAAACAGGAAATAGTTGCTAGTGTATAAGAAAAACATCTTGTACACTTAGATATAAATAACTTGTTTGTCTGAGAGGTGTGAACTTGGATCTTGCTAAGGCACCAGTCTCCTACAGAGTAGTTAACTTTAAAGTATACTTTTTATAAACTGTAACTATCAATAAGATTTATGATTTGCGAAAAAAAAACTACGATATAAAAAAAAAACGACGGGTTGCACTCTGGGAGTGCCGGCAGAAGTGAAAACTTGAATATTAACGTTGTGCATTTTTGATATTTTGGAATGGTTAGGGAATAATTTTGCACGAATTGCTTTAATTATCAGTATAAAAGTAAATAAAATATTTATTTATTGGGCTATCGTACACAAACATGACAATTTATATTACATTAAAAAGTTATATTAAGTTATATTAAAATTTTGCACGAATTGCTTTAATTATCAGTATAAAAGTACACTCATTTATGTGGTAGAATACAATATTTATTTATTGGGCTATCGTACACAAACATGACAATTTATATTACATTAAAAAGTTATATTAAGTTATATTAAAAATTTATATTACGCCGCGCCAGCTGTCTACTCTCCATCCGTCTTACGAATTTTCGATCAGGTCACGTGTCCTGACGCGAGTTTAACATTTTTTACCCATTCCAAAAAAAGTGCACAACGCCGCTAAAGAAGTTTTCACTTCAAAAAAGTTTGTTGTTTTTTGAAATCCAATTCTGCAGGCCTTATTGGCATTTACTAACGGGTGAAATTAAAATTTAGTTCATTACCGTATTATGTATTGAAACAGATGAAACAAATATTTAAGTCTATACTCGGATGTATCTTGCTATTAAAATATGTATAGTATGTGCAAATTTGTAAATTAATTCTTCATTTTCATAGAGTCTATAGAAAATAAAAATAATAGAGACACATTTAACTTAGCCCTTCAATCGTTAACCATTACCAATCGCTTCATGAACCACAACGTCCTAATTTACTTTCCATAGGCGAGACTAGGCATAAAAAAATATCTATAATTTATTCATAATTATTATTTCTAGGCACCGCACTACATGAACGCTGAGATACATGATCAAATGCCGTTGTATGTATGTAGAGCGTACACGCTAGTTGTGATCGCGCGTTTTGCAAGTAAGATGAGACAAAAAAACATCTGGTCTGTCGAATGCTTCTATGCATAGTATAGACGATGTCTCTAAAATATTTTTTTTTACTTTATCTTTTTTATTCCTCGGTGGTCGAGTGGCAAAGTGCTCAGCCCTATACCCGAAGGTCCCAGGTTCAATTCCCTGGTCGGGCAAAGTTTGTTTTGGATTTTTCGATGTATAGCCCGGGTTTGTGATCAGCAACCCGTATTTGGCAAGCGAGGTGATTAAGCCTTTACCATTGGCCATTGCCTAGCAGTGGGATAAGTTATAGGCAATTTACTACTTAAGTTTTTGTATAAGAGAGTTAAGAGCTAACTTACATTTCAGTAACCCATACCAATTTGAAACCCCAAATTCAAACTAATAATTCAGTTATACTTTCTATGCTTAAGAGAAATACAAGAAAATTTACACTAATAGAAAATATTAAAAAGAAGAGTATTAATGCAATTTATTGTTCATACGAAAATTTTAATATCGTATTTAAATTTTCCTTTTTTTTTAAAGTACTAATTGCTGCACTGAAGCTGAATTAAATACTTATAAAATACAGTGAAAAATTAAACGCCTACCCGACCCAGCCAGGAATCGAACCTGGGTATTCCGCAATCCGGGCGACTGCACTAATATGTTACCGGGAAGGCTGACGAATACGCTGAATTTTGTCACTGCTTTTTAATTTTTTGAATGCTTTTATAGCAGCGAAGTGCCGTCTATCCAACAGTCATTGCAACCGATGGCCATATTGCCGCCTGGAAATATGTGAATATCTTGCACAATATGCATATTTGTATTAAGAAATATACGTTAGTTTTACAGTTTTTTGTGATGTCTTGCAGTTTTCTAAGCAGCGCTTTTGTCGGTACTATAGATTTATATTTTTATTAATTATAGCACATTTTTCAGTTTGCAATTGTAGTGATGACTCGATTACAACAAAGGAGGCCTTTGCCCAGCTGTAGGGCAGCTAAAAGCTTACTTTTTTTGTCAATATTAGCTTAATAGCTACCACCATTTTATCTAAATGTGGCCATAACATCAATGTTTGTAGCACTGTTGTGTTCCGGCAGCTAGAGATAAGATAGCCAGTGCCTCACTAGTTGAGGATCCCGGGTAAAGTGCACTTCCATCATTGGCCTTATCATCACTTAACATTAGGTGAGATTAAGGCACTGTGCTTACCCGTTAATATTTTAAAAAACATAAATTTAAAACATATGGGCCTCTCCTAAAGCTACTGAACCCAAATCATCGGCTTTTACTCAAACTTACACATGAATTAAAAAATATAAATATTAGCGGTCACGACTATGAATACGAGCGCCATTTTCACTTGTTCGCTGTGATGTAGTAGCTTCACCAGCAACATTATTAATTTATGTATAAGTAATCAATCTTCCAAACGATATATATCTCAATCGCATATACATATTATTCATATCTTTTTGTTGATAATAAAATTATTTAAAAAACAATATTAATTTAGTTAATTTAACTGTATCTAAGCTATTTTAAATGCTTTTGGCTTTCAAGAAAACGTTACAAAACAGAACAAAAAGCCAAAAAGTTTGGGTGACACGTTCAACGTAATAAATCTAGATTTAGTGCTGATACTGTTTACAGCGTCATTAGTTAATCATGGGATTAAAAATGATTTAATTTATGAAATACAATAGTCGTATTCTAAAAGTCTGTATCTTTTTTTTCTTTTTTTCTTTTTCCGCGGAAGACCAGCATCGTGCGGAAAGCAATTTGGTGAATGCATAAGTGATGTTCTTGTGTTATGAATTTGTATGTGTGATTTATTGTCCGAAATAAAGATTTTTTCTATTTTGATTTCTATTTCTAATTTATACGTTAATCCTGTTAAGACAATTAGATAAATAACTTAGATGCTTGCATTTGACTTGTCAATGAAACAGTAAAAACTGTTTATGCAGCTTTTGCTAATTTAAAATTATTATTGTAACACATTTTTATTTTTCTATCATTATATTCGTATGGCTTAGCGCGCAAAACGCAAATAGACCATTGAATTGTGTACGTCCAATATTCTTTATCGCTGATTATAACCGTACATGTCTGTTTAATTGGTTTGGAAGCATTATAAGTCTTATAATGAAGTATTATAAAAAAAAAACATGACTCTAATTATAATATTATGCTTCCATAGAGATATGTTTAAGTGACTTTTTTCTTTTGGTCACATATTTTTTAAACATTGCTATTTAGATTTTACACATAGAGCATTAACATTTTACAGCGTTTCAAAACAAGTAATTTCGGTATGTGCACCTTTTTTGAACAACAAGTGTTATCAAAATTACTACGAGCGGGATTCGAACTCGCACCCCCATGACATGCCGGGTCAGGTGCACTACCAACTATGCTATCATGGCATTTATTGTATCGTATTTAACTTTGCGTAAAAAATAAGAATACTTCTTTTTAAATTGCTGCGAAACTTTATAAGTCGTTAGCGAACAGTCGACAAACAGGGCAAAAAATATAAAAAATTAAGCATAAAAAAAAATTAAACGACACAAATAGACAGAGTTTTTCCGTTTATATGACCGTAGATTGCATCTCAGTTAGTCATACAGATAAACTTACATCACGCGAACACAAAGGACAATAGGTGCTTTTGATGCCTTTTGGAAATGTCTGCGCACATTATTACAAAAAAGGTTATACTGTTTAAATTTTATTGGACTCAACTGTAATAGTACATAATTAGAAGATCAGGGTGTCAAGTGCGATTTTAATTTGCTATTCGATCACGTCAACGAAAACGAGAATCTGTATGGCAAAACGTTAACTCTTCTCGTATGTCGCCAGGAGGCGCTGCTCCAATGCCATACTAATTTTCGTTTTCGTAAACGAAATCGAATGAATACGGATAGTTAACAAAACTCACACTATGCACCCAGGTCCATCTAGGTACTACCTGCATGGAAAGTTGGTAAGTTTTAGTCACTTTATTTTAAGAAAATAACAGGGAGGGACTAACGGCTTAACGTGCCTACTGAAGCACATACAGCCGAAATTAAT
This sequence comes from Eudonia mercurella, assembly GCA_963082485.1. Classification (NCBI taxonomy): domain Eukaryota; kingdom Metazoa; phylum Arthropoda; class Insecta; order Lepidoptera; family Crambidae; genus Eudonia; species Eudonia mercurella. The sequence goes on from OY720045.1 coordinate 5,151,410, forward strand.
AACCTATCCTCAGCAAGAGATAGGCGTACTAGAGCTTTGTTGCTTAGTTATTTCTGTTAATTATCGGAAAATAACAGCGGTTGCTTGGTAACTAAACTAAGATAGGCCTCTATCTCTTACCAGAGATAGGTTATTAATTTCGGCTGTTAGTCATTATGTCATAGTGTATTTATTTAACATGCAAGGATTAAAGTAAGAGCAAACAATAAATTTCAAATGATCGTAATTACAGATTTTTTTTCTTGCTCCTTGGTGATTATGTCTGGCCGTTATATTATAAGTTAATTTATCCGTTATCTTAACCGGATCAATCGCCAAGTGGGGATAGGTTTGGTTCGAGTCCTGGAACAAACTTGCAAAGGCCAAAGTTTAGAGAAGGTTCCCTTTCCTCGACACCCGAAAACTACATTGGAAAAAGAGGTCAAGCGAGCATTACATTCGGTTGGCGTTCAAGTGGCTGAGTATATATAAGGCGGAACCTTTAGGGTAAACTCTTAATCGTCATTTCAAACTTAGAAATGGAATTGAAAAGGTTGATGATGATGAAGGCGTGACCTAAAGAAAAGGTCACACTAGAAGTTTCTTGACAATCGTAGCGGAAAGTAGTCAATTATCATTAACAAGTTAAATCTTTATAATAGTTTACTTAAAACTTCAAACTTTTTATACTTACGACTCAGCCTCGCGTTTACCGTTCATCTCATCTGATGGTGAAAACAGCAAGATCGAAGAAGAAAGCGCACTTCACCCGGATTCAATAACTAATGAAGAACCAGCTTCGAAGTCAAGAAATATCTACAACTACGACGTTGATAAAGTATAGAGGTAACTAACCTTACCAGGTGATCTTCAAACAAGTTTATCATAACTGAAACTAAGTACAATCTGTACTTGAAAATGGCAATCGTAACAATATTTACTTGAAGTACCGTATTGTACTTGAAATTTGTTTCCTTAAAAACAGTGGCCTAATCAATATAATAGTAATATATAAGTAATATAATAATATAATAGTTCAAAAGCAATAGAATTCTTAAATGCCCTGAAATACACGATTACGAGTAAAAGGTTTAAGGAGCACAATTAAGTTTCGTGTCTAGATGAGGTTAAATCCCTCTCTCTCTTTTGTCTCTAAGCAATTAAACAGCCTCGTAAGGTGAAATTCTTCATAAAGAAGTCTATATAATTCTATTTCACAGTAAAAAAATATCTTATCCGCTATAAATTATATCTTTTAAATCTTTAATCGCATGGTCATAATTGACGTTAAAGAGAAATAGCTCGAGCCGTATCAAACAAACCGTTGAGCCTAGTTATTTCTGTTCCGGTTATGATTGTATCCGTGTTAATATGATGCTGAAGCTACTTGTTCACTGCTCGTTGCATGATCGTAACGTATAGACCTTTTTTATATAATATATAATCGGTGAGTATCTTGTACCTGTGAAGTTAGAGACCAATTTTGTTACTACGTTTAAGAAAAATACTACCTGAAAACGATAAAACCCCATTTTTTTCGACGACATTTTAGTTGACGGTGTTCACACTTGAAACGTGACTTAGTAAGGATTAGGGGATACTTAGAAGTCGTTAGTAAAAACGAACGTAAAACTAATTATCAACCTTATCCAAAAACGATTTAGTGACTTAAAAATTGAAAAGCAATGATACTGTGAAAATAATGGGCAACTCGCAATTTGTACATTGTATTACAAACTCAATGGGCCCGTTTTGCCCGTTTTCCGGAAACGCTTTGCATGGCTTCCAACCATGCGTTATGGCCCTAACTTACCCTACTTATTGCTCATATGAGAAAGTCTGAACTTTAATAGGCTGAAGATGTTTAAATTAACCTAGATCTAAAAACTGGCATGATAATAATAATTAATGCTTTTGATTTTTAACTGATCAATTCTTAATCTAATTATTTTGCAGAATACCTTTGATTATTTTTAGTTAACAAATATGTCTTCAAATGTAGCCCTGCGGTATTCTTCAAACGGCAATTTCGAGAAACAAAACTTATGCAAGTCAATAAATTATCGTTTTCACATCTGGCTTCACGCTGTCTGGGACAGAGACTCGAGTGATTCATTAAAACATTCAACATTATAATTGTATAATCAAACATGAATAGTGATATTGTCAAAAGCCTATCAGAAATTTGTTTCCGAATGTTGTATAATAAATTAACACCTGTTTTCTTATGATTTAATATGCTAGTCCCGACAAATTTCATTCAATGTCCACTTATTATCTAACGTGGTTATATTATTAGTGAGTATTTGAGAGTAGGTACACACGCGACGTCTACATCCTGTCACAGAAACTGGAAACCACTTTCTTATTTTACTACGTAGAAAGAGTATGAATCGACCACTTCAATATGAACACTACAGTTTGACGTTGCTTGGTTTATTCATAGGAAGGTACTTTTTAAGGCATATTGCATGACTACGTATTATATCAATAGAGCATAAATTTCATTTTAGAAACATTTTAATAGTATTTTATTTAAAATATGATGTAATATGTTATTGTTTTTCTTTTTTAATAACAAACATTTTATTTACCTACGAAGATGTATGTATGTACTCGTATGTGAAGAAGTTTGTTTCATATTTAATTTGTAATTTTGTTTTAAGACATACTTATATTTTGTAATTCTGTAAGTTTTTTATAATGTCCTACTGCTGGATAAAGTTGTATCCCATTCTCGATTGTCCCTGGTAAGGAGTAAGCTTTATTTTATTATATAAAACATTATTTAGTTAATTCTTACTCAAAAATATTCTATTGATACGTTAAAGCACTAAATTATTAACAAAATCTCCAAGCATTAGGTGCATGAGGCTCAAGCATTGAACAAAAATGGTAATTGTAAGCTGTAATATTTATTTTTCATTAGTAAATAAACTGCATTTATCATTTGATAAGTAAATTTCATACATTGTATCCAAAAATTACCGAAAAAAACGAGCACCAAAAAACATACACGCAAGTACCTAAGCACTAAAAAACAAACTGCTAAGTATCGATTAAATATAGTTAAACATAACTTAGCTATTACAAAATATGTTTACCAGTCTAGGTATATAAGTCTTATATCAGCGATAAATAAATAAATAAAATGCCCGTCAACACCACCGAAAGAGCTCATGGAAGTGCTTAAATACTAACATAATCATAAGTTTTATTTACTAACAAAATTGTTTAAATTTATATCCTATGTTATTTTATAATGTATACCTATGTGCCTGTTATTTTTTTTGCAACTGTTTTGTGTAGCATCAAACAAATGAGTTTATTAATATTATTAAATCTCAATGACAGTATTAACTACACATTAAAATAATTTTAATTTTAAATTTTGTTCCCAACACCGAAATCTGCAAAAGGACTAAAGTCCAAGATGCCCAGCGAGCGCATATTGAGGGTCAGGTGAAGTTGGGCAGAACACTTGGCCAGACGAAGTGACGACAGGTGGACCAAAAAGCTGACTGAGTGGTGGCCGAGAGCCGATTACATAAAAAGGGGACGTCCACCGGCGAGATAGGTCGACGATATAACCAAGACCATGGGTTGCACGTGGCCCAGACTAGCGCAGGATTGAGGCGAATGGCATAAGCAAAAAGAGACCTATGCTCAGCAGTGGGTCGAAAGGGGCTAATGATGATGATGATGATGAAGTGCCAGCCTAGTCCAGATTTTTTTTAAACGCAAAAGTGCTGGGTCCAAAGCCTAACCGAAACAGGTTATTTTTACTAATGCAACTTTTAGTCAGTTATAACTTCAAACACCACACGATTTTAAAACTTTAAAAAATTAACCAATCGGGCGTGATGGAACCCAACAAGCCTACCTACAGTCGTAAAGCAATTGTGCCGGATACTACAACTCAATGTGAATGAGTGACGCCGCGTTACGTACGCTGCACCTTGGCCCTGCCAGGTGGCAGCTTCCACTGGCTTGGTATGAGAGAATCTTTTTAAGCAGGCAGCTTAGTGCGTACACTAGGTAGTAGTTTTTAATTCATTTATTTACAAGCATCGTGGCTCATTTGGGTTAGTAACAATAATTACCTCAACCTATGCTAGTAAATTAACAAATTAAATAAAATTAAACAAAAAAACCGCATTAAAATGAGCACAATAAATAAGACATTATTATTTTAATCAAAATTCAATTTTTCAAATTAAAACAAATCAAATTACCAAATAGCAAAACAAATAAGTTATAAATGAAATAAATTAAATTTTAAATCAGGATCACAAAATTACATTTTAAATTAAATATTGGATTTCATTATAGCCAATTAAAGTTTTGCTAGTAGTTTTAGATGGCACACGTCTTTTTTCTCCAGTCTGCGGTCGTCTTCTGAACATTGTAACAAGTCTTAGTCAGAAACAAGTAAAAAATGGAGGGCGTAATATAAAATTCTATCTCTTTCGAAGCTCTGAAGAAGCCTCATCATCACTAGCTCACTGCTGGGGCACAAGCCTTCCCATGGATAGGGAGAACGATCCATAAACCACCACGCGGGCATATTGCGAGTTGGTGGTTGTTAACGACTGCTAATGCAGCCAGGATCAACTGCTTTACGTGCTTTCCGAAGCACGGAAGAGCTCTAGATGATAAATTACTATAATGAACAGCCTCAGCATTTTCCTTTTTTTGGAGATATTTGGGCCATAATTCGCTTTCAATTAATTGACGATGGCCAACTTACTAAAATAATCACCTAATCGAAACAGTAATGTTTATACAAGTACTATTCTAATAACAATACAATAAAAAACAAATCAAATTAGAACAGGGTCTTTTTATATCTATCTGTCAGCAATATCTATTGTCTAATGATTTAACCCTAACAACAAAAAAGACAGCTTTGATCGTTCATAAGAAATATAGACGTTCTCAGAAATATGACGCTGTTTTCAACATTCAAAATTCTTCGGCAAATCAAAAGCAACGAATTTAGGACACGTATCGACACAATACCATTAAAAAAGAAGTTAAGCGCTACTTTACGTCATTCTGAAGAAGTGTGTCAAACGCACCCACACCATCCTTATGCTATAGAAAAAAAAATAAGTGAAGAAAGTTTGTTTCACACGCGTTCCTGCGTCCGGCATACGACGCTTTTCCTTTAAACATAAAGGTGACAACTTAATTTAATAACCCCAGCTCAAGCAACAACTAACCTTACAGCTACGCATTACAGATCACACTGTTGAGAGTTATCATTTTGTAGCGGCAAATGAAAATTTGGTCATCGATCTGGTCTGTCCGAGTATTAAAACCGAGGTGGTATATAATTTTCAACCTTACAACATAAAATTTAAGTATTATAACACACTGAAATCGATTGAAGACGATGTATGATCTGAAGACGCTGCATACAGATCCAAAACTTTAAATACAGCTACAGAAATTGTGAACAAAGGGATTTGAGATTTAACTGCTTGCAATACAGGTTGGACAGTTGTTTATGAATATTTTGAGATGCAAACGTAAGTAGGTAAAGAAATGTGGGGGACTAAGGAGGGAGGTTACATAAAACATGAGATACACAGAGTTGTTGGCCCTGCGGCGATGACAGTGAAAGCTTCTAGTCGATGAGTAATATACACGTACATCGACGTAGGACATAGGCCTCAAGAAATAAGAAAAATGTATGGCCTCAATCAGTCATTTAATGTCTTTGCAGGGTCTGGTCAGAAGGAGATAGTCACCCAACCTGCAATTTGCATATTAAATTAATCATGGCGAATAACAAAATTATAATGTTGAATTTAAAATAGTTTATTATAATGAAAGGTGTTTAAATATATTTCGAAAATGTTAGAAATAAATGATTTGATGATCGTATGTGTAGTGATGTTCAAGTAAACTTTAGATAAAGAAATTATATCACAAGCACTATTAGTAAGTCTTTATAGATCGGTCAATATCGAGATTTATAGGGATAATAGTAAGATAATTAAGAAAACAAAATGTTTTCTACAATAACAATTTATATAAGTAGGTTGTAAAATAATTTGGATATTGCTCTCATTACCAGTTATATACCTAAAATGGTAGACTAATGATGCCTAGGAATAATAGAATAATATAATAATAATATAATATAGAATAAATAATAGAATACACTTTATTGTACACAAAAAACCAAAATATACACGTTACTACGCCATGTTTTACAAATTCAAATTACTTAGCTTTGATGTACAAGTTATGATTATTACAAATTTGTATTTTATTTACTAAACGTTGTACTTGTGCCTAAAACAAATAAAATTATATTTGAGAAAAATATTGTTTGTGGTAAATCGGATTATAGTCACTTCCAATGCCATAATTACTGATGATTACCGTAATAGGAGAATATTCTTTTTAAAAAAATATTTTTATTATTGATCTTGGTCGTCGTTTATAATAAACTTGGTGGAAAAAAGTCTCGATATAATTATGAAACACATGTTTCATCAAAATTAGTACTGAGACTATATAAAGTGCACAATGACGCATTTAAACTATATCATTTATTATTAATAAATTAATATTTTGTTTATAATTAGTTTGTCACTAACATCAATTAGTTATAACATTTCTTTCGTAATAAAATTTGAAAAAAACGCTATTTCCAAAAGCTATTACAACACTCGAAATATCGTGAAAACGTTGAAGTAAGCGTAAACTCGAAAAATATTACGTCACCTCAAACTTTTACTAAAGCAAGCCGGACGTATGTGAAAAAAAAAATACTTTCACTCGCTCAAGTGGCACAGCCAAAATGACTCTCTTGACTGCTAACAAGCAAACCAAAGAGAACCTTAAAGTTTTAACAATACAGATAATTCTCCCGTAATGCCTAATGGAGTTATAACTATTGTGAAAAGCAATGAACTAGCTAGTTCTAAGACAATGAAGAGGTCAGAGGCTCTTCAAGATGGTGCTTTAGAATCGGAATCGTTCGTTGTCTGTGCTAAATGAAAAGTTTTATAAAAGTAAAAGTTTTACTATTATACAATATTTTGCAACTATGCAGAAAATTTATGAAATAATCTTTGATTTCTTGACAGCTCCACTCTTACTGTCATTGTAACTCAGCTAAATTCACATTAATATAGATATTATCGTATGAAATTCATATTATTTCAGCACAGCGAAGTACGCTTCTGCCTTCGATAGGTAGATTATCATTAACGAGATATAATGATCAAGTATTTCCACTCTGTGATTGTGAACAATGAAAAAGTCAATTTAGATGATCGTTATACGCTTCTTTTTGTAACTATGGATTGTTACTATTATAAGATTATCGCCCACTATCATAACATAACCCAATATCATTACTTTTTTAAATTACAGTTATTAAAAGCCTTTAAACATTTCGCATCCAATTAAAATTTTAAAGTTCTTCATCTTTCAAACCATTTATTAAATTGTGATGAATTTTTTTATGCAAAAGCAAAATAAAGAGATCTTGACAGTAAATAGAAAACATTTAAAAAATATATCGATTTGTTTATTGATTTTATGCGATATGTAACTTTCCATAGTGGGCTTTCTGCAGGAGGTTAGCTCCTGCAGAAAGCCCCTCCTTAACAATACAAACATAACTTAACATACAAAACTTTTTTTTCAACTGTTTATGCTTGGTTTTTTTTAGGAATTAGAACTTTTAAGATTGAATGGAAAACCGAATTGTAAAATGGGTGTTAAAGTGAATGATTATTTCAATATTTTAAGACGCCCGTCGTTCTCTCACCCACAAAGATAAATTACCTGCTAAAGGATATTTATTCAGAAAACTTTCACCGGCCGGCCATAGGAGTAATGCCCTTTCCCTTGCGCAACCAGTTTACAACAGGAACCTATCGTAACACATACAAATTTATCAATTACTCACCCATCACTATAGAGGTACCTTCTATTGAGTACCTTTGGGAATACGTTTTTTCTTAATATGTCATTAGCAGCAGATAGTAATTAAAAAAATTGGAAAAAACGAGAATTTGGAGTTTTACTTGAGTGTGTGCTGGTGCATCACTGTCCAATCTGTCTGTAAGGGTGTGGTACAATTACATACCAAATGGTATAAGGGTGCCAAGTGAGAGTTTCATTTGCCATTTGATCACATTAACAAATACGGGAATGGCAAAATTTTAACTCTTCTCGTTTTTCACCAAGAGGCAATGCTTCAAAGCCATACAAATTTTAGTTTTCGTTAACGTAATCGAATGGCCAATGAAACTAGAACTAGGTCCCTTCTACCAATCAAGACTATGTATTTATAGATCGCTGAATTAAAACACTAACCTCTAAGTCTTGTTAGGTGACAGTTGCTGTAGTTTAAGTCGTCAAGTTAAATAGCTTAGCAGTTACCTATCATTTGCAGGCCGACGGTGAAAACAGGCAGAGTAGTGCTATTTCCAAAACAGTGCTTTCAGCCATTTATTAGAATACTACTACTACTACTACTACTAAACAATGAAAACTCATAATGCCAAGCAATCATTAACTTTAATCGACGTCGCTGACTGCAACAGTAACTGACTGATCTGGAAAGGTAACAGTGACATCTTTGTTTCACAATAAAGTCGTATGAAAATAACAAGGAAGCGTTCAGAGCAATAACCGAATGAGAACAGTTGTAAATCTCGATATTCATCTGTAACACATTGCATAGCACACGTGAGATAATTGCGCACTTATCAAACTATCCCCATTGTGTTCAACCGAAAATACAATCATTGTGCAATGTGCTGTAACAGTACAAAAATAAGAGATAGCGCGAAAGATACCTTGCAAATTGTGTACGACGAATTTTCACCCTATTGTTGAGCCCAGACGTGGGAAGAGCCCGTGACGGCACCTCCTCGCCAAAACAATGGGCAAAGTTCACCGAGACATAACCAGGAAAGTCTATAAAACTCACTGCGACCTGATACAGTTTTGTTATACGTAACATTTGCTTTATGTCCAACGGTTGTGCGAAATTGTGTATCAATAAAAATGTTTTTGGCCCTACAGTTTCAGTGAGTGATCCTAAACTAGTTTTAGCAGTGATCAGTTAATTAGCAGCTATAATGTCACGGTTTTTTAAATTGATTGTGGTAGTTGCTGCAGTAAATGTTATAGAAGTTATACCAATACAGTTACAATTACAAGAAGGAGAAGAATTGAAACCAAATGGAATTGAGGAATCACAGTTAAACGAATGTCTTTCTATACAAAGAGGTGCTGAAGTTGGAGTGTGCTTTGGAAAAGAAGTATTACATAAACTGACAAAGTTCAACGAAGAAGATGCGTTCAGTTTGGCGAACGGAGTTTCGTTTGTGAGAGACGAGAAGACTCCAAGGGACATTGAAGGCTTCCTTGACAAGGATCCCATGGATTTTCGGTACCTACATCTCTTATAATTTAGCACTCAGCTTTTGTAGCACAATACTTTTAGATATCTTAAATCGGTATTAAGGATTGAAGGACCTTTCTAATATAAGCATATACCAGTCCCAACGACGAAGAGTTATGACTCTGCATCAGTCCTATTAAGCGCGCTTATTTTATTGTCTTTTTATCATCATCATCTCTCCTGATGTAAGGCGATAAGGCCGAAGATGAACGCGTACTTCACCCGGATTCGTCAACTACTGAGGAACTGGCTGTCTTATCTCTAATTGTCAAACACAACAATGCTACCAACATTGTTTGTATACTTATAGAACTAAAGTCGGAAAATATTTAAACTAGTAATAATGTTAAGTTATCCTTTTATTATCCTACTACATTAACCAACAAGTCTTTACTTCGGTTCGTCTGATGGCATGGTGTCACCATAGCTTATTTAAGCTTGCCACACCATTGATGTAACTTTTGTAAAGCCTAACACAAAAACTAATGACAATGCCTCCAATTCCAGTTGTCAGTTGGATCACAAATGCTCAGTTATGATAGTGGTAGTTAGTTAGATAGGTTTATTTTAAACAAGCCCTATCACCTACATAGTGAAGTAACAACAAAACCCTAAATCAAACCCTTTGGAAATAAAACCCTACGCCTCTAGGTCTGAGAACGGTGGTCCAACTAGTAAACTACAGAGGCTCTAATATATTGCTTTTCATAGTTAAACTTTATCAGCATTTCACTCACTTACGTGCCGGGATATTATCACTTGACTTTACAACTGCCTGCTGTGGTGTATTGGTTATACTACCGGTCCACTCAGAGGTAGCGCTTGTTTGAATACCGATTGGCTATCTGCTTCCATTAAAATCTGTCACCAAAAAATAGTGTGTAAGTAACATTGTTCTGAAGGTAAGTGATAATATAGCTAAATAGTATTTCCATATACTTCCCCATTTCGAAATAAATAATATAAAAACTCACGAAAGCGACACCACCACAAACTAAATTATAGTAATGCCAAACATTTGTCTGTACCCCACAAAACATCACACCAGCTCATATTATGTCCCCACTGTTGGGGAAGAGCCTTCCCTATGGATGGATAAGGAGAACGGGACATAAACCACCACGCGGGACAGTGTCAACTGGTGGTTGTTAACCACTGCTAATGCAGCCGGGACCAAGGACTTTACGTTCCTTCCTAAGCACGGAGGACCTCGAGATGATACAATTTTGGTAACCCATCCGATGAACGGCGTTTGTTAAAGTTGCTTATCCTTAGTAATCGCAGACCGGGCGCGTTTACCACTCCGCCATCGAGCTTCTCAAAACAAACTCGAATGTCTAGTTTCCCAAACTCCGTTAATCAAACAATTTCTCCTCAAACATTACAGGTCGATGATGGAGGATGCTAGCAACCTCATCTCGAAGAGGTCGTTGCACTGGGACCTCAGTACGTTGTACCCGGGGCTGGTAATGAGGATTGGGCCGACGCTCGCCAACGGGGTACTAGAGTTCGTTATGGACCCGAGGCTTAAGGACCGAACTTACAACCAACAGCCCCATACGGAGGTTTCAACAGGTTTAAACATTATTTTATATCTATTATGTACATAAATGTATATGTCCGTCTATATCAAAAAAAATCCTTTGAAAATAAAATACTTATGTCGTTTTTAAATATTTATGTATAGAAATTGAATGGTTTAGGGCGTATGCGCCTGCCGACCTATAGGAGCCCTTTTAATTTGGACGGCCACTATTATATAAAATACAGACGAATTGAGAACCTTTTCTTTTTTGAAGTTGCTTAAAAAGTGGCAAAAAGTTGGTAAAACAATAAATACAAAATTAATGACAATACAAATATACCTATATTAAAGTCTTATAAATGGTAGGTACTTACCTACTAAATTATCTCATAAGAAGATAATGAACATTCAATAAAATGTTTAGCTTTTACTTAATTAATTTAGAAATTAATAATCTACTCGTACTAGCTAGATTGCTCATCGTCGCTTAAGTTCTAACACCGCGGAAGTCAAAAATGACAACTTTTCAGGAAAGCAAAAATATCGTGGCTTTTTATATATATCGCGATCATAATAATTATGTTTTTGTTTACAAAATAAAACGCTTCCCAGTGAAATGTTAAAATCATTGTTTCTGTCTAGAGGTGCGTCTTTCTATTCTCTATCGAATGACATGCAAAAGTCTAAATGACAAATTTTGGACTTCCGCGATGTTAGAACTTAGGTGACGTCATCTTATATTTGCAGTAAATTAAGAAGAAAAATAATTAAAAAAGAAATTTAGTTTAGCGCCATCTATGTTGTTACACAAGAACTACTCGTAAGATCTTCGATAGTGCAATCATACTAGCTTGTTGAACTTGAGATAGAGCTGCCATCTAGCGAAAAGCCTTGAAACTATTTGAGAGTTCATCCATACTTTCTATTCGTGCTATTCTTGAACTGTGTCATAAACATGAATTCTAAAGTATTACATTATTTATTTGGCCAATTATCAACGTAATATTTTGTTGTTATTATAAATATATTTTATAATAGTTGAATTTAATTTGAGTACTTCACAGGGGCTTATGATTGTGTCTCTACCAGAAATCGAACCTAAGACATTTGAGTTGGAAGCAGTTTTAACTACTAAAAATATCCTGTAATATACTTTTTAGTATTAAACAAGCTGTTGTTTTCTTTCAGGTCGTCTTCTAGCAAGAAATCTCCTAGTACCATTCCTACTCGGATTCAAATTTCAGCTTTCAACGCTATTGCCTTTGCTATTAGGTCTACTTTTGATTGCAAGTAAAAAGGCATTTCTACTTGCCAAGGTCGCCTTGTTAGCTGTAACAGTTTTTAGCGGGGGGTCAAGTTCGGGGAGTTACGGGTCTAACGGAGGTTTCGGGGGATTTGGGGGATTCGGAGGACCATCTTTGTCTTCATACACGAGCTATGATGCTCCAACACACCATCATGATCACCACAGTTCGTCAGGTAAGTCAATTTTACTACACTAGTACAATATGGTTGTAACGCCTCGGTCGCTTAGTGGCTCTGCCCTCAGCCCGGTATACAGAGGTCGTGTGTTCAATTCCTAATTCGAGCCAAGTGTATTTCGGATTTGTAGATGCGCGGGTATGTTAATCATTTGTAGTTTCGAAAAAATATTTTAGTTTAAGTACGACCCTTCAAAGGGTCGGGTCTCTCACAGGGAGACAGTGACCATGGCGTGAACACTGTTCAAAACTATTGCCGGTTCTGCCGGTTCAAAAATTCTGAATAAGTTACATTGGCGATGGCGATGGCGATTAGATTGGTAATTTTTATTTCTTTCTCAGATTAAAGTAAATACTTTAAAAGTTGCCTGCCTACTTAAAAAGTAAGATTTATCATCCAAACCATAGTTCTTAGTCATTGTCAAGTTCCCAGGCTCTAAATTTCACTGTCAAAAATGTTAAAAATTACGACTGCCCCACTTATAGAATGTAATTAAAAACTCGTTTAAATCGTCTCTCCTTTTGCACTTTAGAGAACATAATGGTTGTATTAAAATCTTTTTCATCTTTTGTTTTGCGAAAGTTCATTCATTCTTTTTCGTAGTGGCTAATTCATGAAGCTGGGGCTAATTGGTGTGTGTTTTGCTTTACGTCTGTCTACTGTAGCTAAGACGCAGCTGCTAGGACGGGTTTTAGATTTCAGGTTTATTGCAAGTTACAAGTAAACTATGTGTTACATGATAAAAAATGTCTCTCTATCTGATCTAAACCCCTCGGAGTATATAATAAGGATCGGGACACTCTTGGTGGTGTCATTCCCTCTAGTAACCTTCTGACGATGTTTCGATCACACAGCTTGAGAAACCCATTATGTTTCTCGCCGCCCCCAAAATAGTAAAAAAATAGTAGACATATTGGTGAGTTATCGCCCGATCTCCCCATTTACACTAAAACTGTCTTGGGAGTCAGCAAGATGAGGACAGCTAGTGAGGAATAAACTTGTTCTGCTGTCTTGAAGCGGAGCCTACTCATCTATAAAATAATAGCAGGCCACGTTTAGTCACCTTGGTGGGTTATTTCATTATTATTTTTTATTTCATGATGTCTCATTATGTTATTGTGTCTTATGGAGAGGCCTAAACCTAGCAGTGTGACGTTCCTAAGCTAATAATGATTTCTACTTTGATGGTTTCGGAGATATTTACAACTTTTCCAGGCGTTGGTTCATTGACCTCTTGCAAGTGTACAATAACATATCCAAGTATTGGGATTAAACCATAAAAGGTACTACATAAAAATTGTTGAAAATGCCTCCAAATACAAAATAGTGAGTAGTTCTAATTAATTGCAATAACACTGTAGATTTTTAAATAGCTTTAATATTTTTATTGAGGCAATATTTTTTATTAATTTGATTTACGTTTTTATTATGTCATTATTTCGATAGTCACATGTCTCCCCGTGGCCACATACTCTGCAAAAAGATTCGAAGGATCAGAACAAAATAGTAAAATGTTAATGTTTAGTGTTTGCGTAAACTGTTGAAAACAATGTATCTTGCTTAGAAATATTTTTACCTTGTCTTGTCATAATTATAAAAGCGCTATCAAGTTCATTATAATAAGCAAGTACAAACAAATACACACAGGGAGAAACAAATACACATATATTTTTTAGTTTTGTTAGCTATGGAAAAGCATTGTCTGTCAAAAATATTTTAAATACTTAAAAGATGGCCTCAAAAATATTCCTTTTACAAATATGTGTTGGTACTGCAATCAACATTTTCAAAACCTTTATGCCCAGTTTCACTTTTCATCCCCTAAGATTGAGGTGATCTAAGTTATTTTAGGTGAAAGTTGCCAGAGTAAAACTATCACCTGACATGGCTAAGGCACAAAATAAGGAGACCCAAAAGGTAAGCGTAATACATACTGCGCTAGAGCAAGCACACATAAACCCACCCTCTCACGGACATTAATCTCGAGTCTCGGAGCAAAGCCCGATCTGATCCGAACCCTTCGGAGAATCTAGTAGGACACGGGGACACGCACTAGTTCGTGATGCCGTTCCCTCTAGAAGACCTCCGAAGGTGATTCGTTTCATACGGCTTGATGGGGTTAATGTTACTCGCTTCCGTAGGTTTACTCTTGAGACCCTACACGTGACCCCTGGGTGGTGCTAAACAAGTGACACTGTCTGAGTGGTAGAGCCACGCTGCGTTGCAGCACGAAATGGGCCGGTTCGCCCGGCGTAATACCACCCCCTCACAGAATATTGGCGTAAAACAATGGCACTCGTTGCTGTTGTGTTTCGTCCGGTGAGTGAAGGTACCGGAGGCCTATCTCTCACCCCTCCCCCCTCCCAATTCCTACTCCCTCCTCAAGATCCAACTCCTTCCTCAAGGCCGGCAATGCATCTGCGATTACTTTGGTTTTGCGGGTGTCCATGGGCGGCGGTGATTAGTTTCCATCAGGTGACCCGCCTGCTCGTTTGCCTCCTTTTAACATAAAAAAAACCCTTTAAGTTTCTCGCCGCCCCCAAAAAAGCCCGGTGAAGCTGAAAATGCCGTTTCAGGCAATTAGCAAATACTCTCCAAAAAAAATAATCGGAGCGAAGCTGTTGCGAGATTCCATTGCCTAAGTGCGTTGCTCGAGCACATTTGTATGAAGCTTATCTTCTGCAATCTCCTTATTTTATAGCTGAGGGTTGAGGGTTCACTAAAATTTAGGGGATAACGCTGAATACGGCCTCTGTCACATGGTTGAGAAGTGACCTAAACTTAGAGAACGACTATTTACATATCATTTTACGCAAATATTGTTGCGAACAAATTACAATTTAAAATTGAAAAAATTCCACGAGCGGGATTCGAACCCGCACCCCATGACATGCCGGGTCAAATGTACTACCAACTATGCTATCGTGGCTCAATCCAACTCGCCGAAATTAATCAACACTTTCTACTTTTTACATTACAAGCCAATGGAGTCCTATTCAATGTTTTTTTTTCAAATTAGAGAACGACACTGAAAGGACATTAATCTCTATTTGCTTTCTCCTAGGCTATTACACCAGACGGCCGCATCACGCTGAATACTACTACAGAGAAAAGGCGTCAGAGCAATTACAGTCAACTGCGTCACCCATAACACCGGACGAACTCCGTGACCGACTAGAAAGGCTATTCGTTACCAAGAAGGAGATCGGGGATCCCGTAGAAGACGGCCAAATAAGGAACTCCAGGACCTTTGCTTGGACGCCTATAAACGCCGGTTGAATTTGTGGAAAGAATTATGGTATTTAGTTAGGTACAGAAGGCGAAGTTGGCAGTACAGTGATACATTTAAACCAAATTATTATTATGCTATAACAGTTCCCAGTAATAGCGAAATTAATGCATACGCATGCGAGGAGATTGTCTTTCTACTACCTGAATGATTGTTGCATAGTGACAAAGGTTGTTTCGTACTTTTAGAATATCCATAAGTTATAGCAATGTCTTGATTTTACCTATGGGCTTATGGGTTCCTTATGTCAAAGTCACCGAACAATCAATTTTCTAAAAGGGCATCACGCATGAGTCTCCTCATCCCCTAGTAGATTTTTCTTGGCGTTTGACTCGCTAGATAAGAGTGGAAACCCGAGGCTGCAAGACCTTGTCTAGGGTTGACAAAAAAAAAGTTGACCGGGTCGTGGGGGGCGAACTTCCTCAACTGTATCTATGTATTGCAACTTTTCGTTAATCTTTTGACTGTCATTTAGAGCTTTCACTGATTTTCAATCTTATTGCTGGTAAAAGATAAAATTTATAGTGGTATCTATATTGCCAGTTAAAGGGTTAAAAACTGTTTGAGAGGGAAGCCAAATAATATATTTTTTACATTTGATACTATCACCAAAAACATGAATCACTTTTTAAGTAACGATCTAATTACACACACTGTTAAATTCTTCTAGTCAAAATGGAATTTCTCACAATCGAATTTTATCTTTTTGGTTTCCTCTAATTATGTTGTTTATAAATAAAAAAGTGTCCAATATTTTTATTTATAATAATTATTAAAAAAACTTTTAATGTAAATGTGTTCTTTTTTATTTTCAATTATTACATTTTATATCTAGGTTTACCAAATTCCCATCAATGTAGCGATGAGTTGCTTTCAATGAAGGAAGCCTGTGCCGGGACAGTTTATGGGCAAATTTTCTTTCCTTTTCTTTTAATTTTGTATACTGATAATTAAAGAGCTTCTTAATACACCATAGCCACAGCACAGTTTTCACATGTCCCCGATAAAACTGCATCCTGCATTGTCTACACGATTACATGCTCTGATTATTTCGAAACTGCATTTACTGATTGGCCGACTGGAAGTGTTTCCGTTTTAGAACCAGGGGAAAGTATTAAGGTGATCGTGATTTGTTCGATTTCTGGACGTGATTTATCGAGACATTCATCTACATTCATTGGAACTTCTGATTTAGCATTTTCTGTCTTGACTGGTTATAATAAAAACTATTTATTTTTTATAACTTACTTTACTACCTGGTTTCAATTTCTAGATCTGATAAAGCAAGGGGTTGTGATAATTAACCCGCATTTGGCAAGCGTGATGGTTAAGCCAATACCCATCGATTTCTCTCTCACTGACGTTCTCACTGACTTGATTTCAATAATGGAAGCCTTTGCCTAGAGCAGCAGTGGGACTGTATATAGGCTATTTACTTAACTTTCCTTACTTTTTTTTTAAATTTTAGAACATGGAATTTTGAAAAACATGGATTTTACTTTACTAAAAGGTTGGACAGAATAACAAATATCTTGGTAGCTCATTTGAAAGAACTGTTGCTGGGATTGCGACTGATCGTTGGATTTATCCCACCTAAGGCAAGTTATTTCTTTTATTTGATTAATTCAATCTCAATATCTCTTAATTATTTACTAAGTACTTAGTTAAAAAAAAAATTTATAAAAAAATAGACTAATTCCTTTACCTGACTACTTCGCTTTACCTGATGTGAAGCAGAAGCGAAGACCAGATGCCATGACAGCTAGTGAAGCAGGATTAAGCCTCACAAGCCGTCCTCACCTTGCCTATCCACGAAAGATGCTTTCAGATATTCTATTACCCATAGTTGTGACAAACAATACTATCTAGAAATCTTTAATAATATCGGAAAGACAGCAAAACGACTGAAAGAAAAATATAATAATGGGTATAACACCAAACGTGCAAATAAGTATAGCCGTTTGTATCAACACGCATCTACAAACATGCAAATCACGCTATACTTTGACGCATACCCTCCCTAATGACATCTAAATACGAATAGATCAACGGATTTGTAGGAAAGTATTATAGAAATTGCAATAATTTATTATAAATTTTACCGCCTTTCATTTTGATGTTTGTATTACTCCAAATCTGAATTCTATGTTAGCATATTATTAATAAGAACACAAACGCTTATTATAATTATAGATTTAAAACGAAATGCATCGGAGAGAAATTTTTGCGAAATGATAAATATTCTCTATTTCCTGCTTCTTCAAAATTTACAGAGCAGACTAACCTAGAACTACGATATTCAGCTCAATTACAAACTCAACTCAGCCTGACTTGCAGCTATCATCTTATCAAGTCTGTGTCGACATACAAAGTCAAAGACATAGCTTGTTAAAATTAAAATAATCGCAATAGTCAATTATGCCTACAACATAAATTAAATCTTTAATATCAACAACTTGTGTCAAAATTATTAACAATCCCTTCATCTGTCTTAAAACCTTGTTGCTATATTATCTTCTTAGCTAACAAACATTCAAAACTGCCAATCGCTAAATACAACCATGCAGCGACAACTCGTTCTAAAGACAGATACAAGCTACACCTTGATATTTGTAACCATCCACCACTACATCTACAAATACTATTAGACTTTCATATTTTTTCCTACAAATACCATCTTCTGGTATTTGTGCTGGCTCGCGTGCTTCACCATCGCTAACTGCATCATATTTTGCGTGTCTACCAATACTTGGTATCTCTCAGCATTATTGTCTACGATAATTTGTTCTTCTCTGAAGTCTGTAGTAGCGGTCTGGTCTTGCTCCAACTGTTTCAGATCTAGTTCTAATTGGGTAAGAACAGTTCTAATACTGTTCTTAATTAAATAGGTTTTTATTGTGCCTAAGTGCACGCAAGTTGCGTGTACTGGATTTCTCATTAGTATAATAATTGGGCTATATGTACTATATAAACCATGACGTTCTCACTGACTTATATTTAAATATTATATTTATGTAGGAAATAAAGATATACTCGTACAATGGTTATTTAAGCTATATCTTATTTATTTATATGTAGGATGAATATTAGGAGCCATAGCGAAATAATAGCAAAAATATATATTCAAATAAGTTGACGCTAGACGAAGGAGTATGAACGATTCATCTGATTTATAGACAAAATTAAAAAAAAAAACATTCACAGTCACTATGTGTCAATAACTAATGGATATATAATTGAATTGAATTAAACTGTTTAAATGCATTTCAAGACCTTCCATTCTGCATATTCCAAAGCATATTTTGTAGTTACAATTGATAGAATCGAATTAAAAATACACAATAAACGCTGTGACTAGTATTTAGATCAGTGAAAAGGTATTGAATTTATCTATAAGTCACCGGTTGGTCATGATCAATGAACTGTAAGTGGGTCAATGCCATCCACTAGACGGGCTCTTGAACCAGTTTCCAAGCATCCCGATCCTCTTAATTGATCATATCAATCCTTTACATAAGAGTTAGTAACGAGTTATTACGAGCTGGTTATTACAAATTTCACACTTTTTCTTCGACTGGTTTTAAGGTAATTGATCATGTCTTTGTCTCTTATTCAATCTTCGTTTAATTGTAAATTGTGGCTTAAGTAATAGTCGTTTCGTATTTCAAGAACCTTATTATTATTATTTTAAAGAGGTCTTTGTCTATTTTTATGACCAGCATAATGAAAAAGGTT
The DNA here is from genome assembly GCA_963082485.1 of Eudonia mercurella. Lineage (NCBI taxonomy): Eukaryota > Metazoa > Arthropoda > Insecta > Lepidoptera > Crambidae > Eudonia > Eudonia mercurella. The sequence continues at coordinate 5,170,862 of OY720045.1, forward strand.
GAATAAAAAAGCGATTTCCTTCAAACTCATTTTATTTCGTGTTACCCTTACTGAACTCTCTAACTGCAAAATAAAACAAGCTTATACTGTCCCAATCAAATCTTTTATCTCATTATCGGTAAAAATATCTTTCATCATCATTGCATTATGTCATTATCAAGCTATAATTATTGTTATCCTATAATAATAGTTATGTTCAGTTACACAATATTATTTTGTAAATAAATATCCATTATAAAAGGTACTCGCGTAACCACCTTGTCGTATGTCGACAATAAATAGATAGATGAAAGCATAATTATTATTATGATTATGACATAAATAATTCCGCTACTTATACTAGAAAGCACCCTTAATTATAACAATTACAAAATACAACTTATTTCTTATGCTATTTATACAAAATTGGACAAACGAACGTTTAAAAGAAATGCACAGTACCCGTCGACTAGCCTAAATAACATATTAACGATACAAATAAACAATTAACTGTTCATTACAATACTTCTTGGTTATAAAAATATTCAATATATCAACATTATATTTGGTGCAACTGATTATAAAAACATAATAATTTACTAATTCAACTAAACAATCGAGTATATGCAATAATATAATGTCAATTCTCTCTTATTTACATTAACTAATATAGTTTTGTTAAAATAACGATTTAAAATAAACGCTTTTAAATAAATTGATTAAATATTTCGATATAGATTTTTATAAAAACAACCTAATGAATAAATTATTGATATATTAATATGCAATTTTAGTATCGTTTGGATAAGCAATGTTATAAATAGTTCTTTTCTTGTTCCTATTTGCAAAAGCAAAAGGGTCAAAACTCTTGCATTCGCATGCCCGAATCGTTGTTGTAAACTGTAATGAGTCGTAAGTCAACCTAAATCTACTGCTTCACGGCATAAGCCCTGTACGCTCTATCCTGAGCGGCGGCCTCATCTTCGACGCTCCTCCTGTAGTGACCTCCAGGGCCTGTGGTGTCAAAGTCACTGCCGTAATGGGCCGATGAGTAAGTGTGACTCTGGGAGACCTGAGGGTGCTTCACAATTTCATAAGTGGTCTTCTCATGGGCTTCTCCTCCAGACACTAGCTTCTTCAACCCAATAATAGCAGACAACAACAGCGCTATCTTACCAATCAGCAACGCTTTACCAGCAATGAGAGCAATAGCCTGGAACGCAATCGCGAGGAAACCTCCTTTGATAGCTACTCCAGCAATGATAGGACCAATCATCTTTTTCAGCTTGCCCCTAGCTTCATTCATTGATCGACCAACGTCACCACCGATGTTAGACGGTGAGACCACCACCCGATGGGTTTGTAACAGCTTAGTGGTAGCTAGATATAGATATTTGTCAACCTGGTCGGTTGGCAGAGCGTTGATGTCACCGTCGATAACCGAAGACGGGAACGACCTCCCAGCATCCGCATTCCTGACCAAAGCAACTCCCTCCATCACTGGCAGAGTCTCCAATCGCGCGGCTCTGTCGATAAACTTAGTCGCTTGCACCTTAAGACACTTGACGACCTCCTGCGACCGCTCGCATGAGTCGTACATCCTCTTCAGCAGCTTCAGGTTGACCCCCAAATCGGCGGAGGCCACCGCCACACTTAAGCACAACAGGAGAAATGTTCCGCGGCACTGCATTTTGTTTTATAACCGCGGCTGCCCCGTATGATACCTGGACCAGTGTCCAGTCAGTGCGGTTGCGTCTATTGAAATGTGTAGAAAATGTATGAGCACTGGCATTTATCTATTTTCACCGGGAACTGCATTTATCTATAAATCTTTTAGAGCGTGCAATCGCTGCATCGTAAGGCTGGGCACTGAGGCGTGCATGTGCAAGCGCAGGTGGCGGCTGTGTGGGTTGCTGGTTGCGTGTATGGTTGGGGAGACTCCGCTGCTGACGGTGCGAATTGTGTGGTCAATGTCAAGGTTGTTGCGGTGCTTCGGTCTTTTGCTGAAACTCCTAGAACATAGCTGTGGCCCGTATGGGTCACCGGTCTCGGAAGTAAATAAAGTCCCTGCGTGCCAGCGGGGGTGATTAGTTTAATATTGAACACGGTTTTAATGTAGGGTTCAAAGTAACGTTCTAAATTCGCTTGGCTAGCATCACAGCATCTAAAAATTTCGTCAGGATAACAATCCTCCAACCGTTCTAACTGCTTAAATACAACAAGTTCAATTTCCTCACTATCTTCAGTTGCCTCATCAGAACTCCGATGGAGTACGCTTCCATCTGTGGTCTTATCGCCCTTATACGAAGCCCAGAAAATATTTGTGTCATAAGACGTTCTGTACAAAATAAACAAATAACATTAAAAAACCCGTGCATCCAGAAATTAATAAAAGAAAGAATGACTTTAAAAATGTGCTATATCTCCGACGCAAAATTGTATTAAATACATTTTAAGTATGACTATGTATGACTATGCCTACTTCTTTAAATTTACAATAGAATAATATCAGTTTCAACTGTATAATTATTTAAAATATAATTTGTTTTAATATACCTAGTAAAAATTATGTATTCTTAGGCGAGTTTTAGCAGAAGAATTAAAATTTGCAAAAGTGACAGGTATATGTTTTTAATTTATCTTTAAATAACTATACAATTCTTTAATACGTGTGTGTCACTGAACTCTTCCTAAACGACTAGACCGATTTTGATGATTTTTTTTGCGCGCGTTTGAACGGGTCTCTCTAAGTGGCGCTGCAATATGGTTCTACGATATATTTTTTTAAATAAAATTGGATAAGTATATTCACTGAAGCGGACGAAGTCGCGAGCAAGCCACTATAGATTAAAATAAATTATACCTAAAATGCCTGAGTAGTGCGCAATCATATTATCACGCTTGAGTAAAATAAATTTTATGTTCTATATTTTACAATTATTAATAAATTAATGAATGAATGAAAAATACCCGCTCAGCTTAAGCCGAGGCACAGAGAGATTCCATGTAACAGATGGTGTCCGGTCAAGCACAAACATCAATCAGCTTCCTTGCTGCCTAACAAACAATTACAATAGATATTATTAATTAATCTTATTCATTTAGTATATGCCTATTTTGGGATTTTATTTTGCAATCCAAAGATCTCGCTCTCTCTCTCTCTTTTAAGTGTTTTCACTTTTAATCAAGAAGCTTTAAAAAAATTGGCCATTAACCAAAATGTCTGGTTTCATAAGGTGACTGCAACAGGTACGGGATGCGTAATCTGCTCTCAATTGCGACGTGATCGATTAGTAAGTCCAATATTGTGATGCCCTATATCCGTTTCATTAGCTTACTAGCTTTTTTTTGAAGCTTTGTTGTTGTAAGCTTCTTATTTTTGATCTTCTAAAATTAAATAAAATAAATCTGTATTCAAGTATCTTATAAAATAAGATATCTTATAAAATAAGCACTTTTCAATGGTCACTCAATTATTTTACCTACAGGACCTCTTTTAGCTGTGGAAAAATTTAGGGGAAAGAAACTATAAGGTTTTATATATTAGGAGTTTAAAAATGTATATGCCGTTACCATTATAATTATATGCAATATCCTATATTTTGACAATTGTTTGACCAGCCTCCACCTACTAGCTGAGTGCCCCACTCACTGATAAGATGGGAGCTCTGGGGGTCGGACACATTAGACATAGAGGACCTGAAGGATCTGAAGGTGGAGCAGATAGCAAGATTTACAAAAGAGACTAAAAGATTCGACGGGGTGCCGTGAAAGCTGGATTAACCTAAACCCCCTCAAAGGGGAGAAATACTTCCGACCCATTTCACGAAATCACCCCACGAATTGTATATAACAAAGCGAGCGGAAAGATGTTATACATCAAAAAATGCATGTCGAAATTGTTCCTAGTAAAAGTGCTAATTAAAAAACTCTAATTTATATCCGGCACTGCGGACAAATTACTAATGTCATTTAGTGATCACGTTGCGTAAAATTAAAGGAACCGACAAACCATATAAAACACACCTTATCAACATCGCAATAAAGTTGAAAGTTTCAAGTTCATAGATCACGTGCACAACTGACTTAATTGAATAATCGGATGCATTTCATTATGTTGATTGATTATGATACTTCCGTGATTTATTCCATTGTTGTCATTTAATTGTTAGGTAAGCTTTGTATGTCTAGTATGTTTTCATAGTTTCACCTCTGATCTTACAGTTTATTAGCTCTCTCTATCCGACTGGTTGTCTGGAAGAAATCGCTTGAAAGCGATAAAACCACCAAATTGTAACTTTGTATTTTTTTTTCTTTTGTCCATGTTTATGTTTTGTAGTGTTGCAATAAAAGTATAAGATAATTAATTTATTTATTTATTTATTTTTGAACAATGTTTCAACAGCTTTAATGGTAAAGAAAATATAGAAATTAAATTTTACCTAAACATAAGCCAAGTAATGAAACACTATGCTACTTAATAATATTAACAATATTAATGCAGGTAGCTATTTTTTCTTTACCAATCAATAAAATAACAAATTAAAACAAAATTAGCCGCATGATAACGTGCCGTATACGTGTGTGTGTTTGTGTATACGTGCTAGTCGTGGTTGGTTTACTACCAGTAGTACCACTGGCAAAATTTTCTTCTCGTAGTACTACCAAGCAACCTAGTAGTACTATAGGAAAAAAAAAACAACCCGTGGTACTACTAACATTGTACTTTAGTTTTTTAGATTGATTTTTTTATTATTTTAATTGATTGATTTTTTTTTTTATATTATGTATTTTCTTAAAGAAGGGGTGTGCCGAGTTTCATCTAAATCCATCCATTCGTTGTAGCGACAAGAAGCAACAAATATACCTACACACACACAAACTTTCGCATTTATAATATTAGTGTGATTTTCATATATTATTTTAAACAATGCACAATATGTTCAACATTGCTTAGGGGCCGTCGTTGAAAACGGGCGTTCATCACCACCACCACTAGCCCATTTTTATGTCCTCACTGCTGGGGCACCTTCCCTATGGAGGGATAGGGAGAATAGTCCATGAACCACCACGCGGATTGGTGGTTGTTACCGGCTTTACGTGCCTTCCGAAGCAAGGAGGAGCTCGAGATGATATATTTTTGGTCATCCATCCGATGACCAGTCTTTACGAAAGTTTAGGGCGGAAACGGGTGTTATACCCACCTTCCAAAAATATCTAGTCACATTTAAGCTTCTAAGCTGCATTGAACTCAAAATGCTTACAAGGTGCATAATGCATTAATATTATTTTGTATACTGATTTAGAATGAAAGTATTTTTTTATACGAAAGGGAGGACATTTTCCAATATGTTTAAAGCTATATTAAAAAGGATGGAAAGAAAGGAGAGGAAAGATAAAATCCTGGTTGAGTTTCTTGCCTTTTTTTTCTCTTTACCACATGGCATCTCGCTGTAGGCTTACAAACCGATGGCGTAGAATAGAAATAATTCAAAATATCTTAATTTGTACCAAATAAAGATATTTTCTATTTTTATTTCTAAATCAATTCAAATTAGATTTGAAATTGCGGTACTGTAACGCCCAGATGGGTCGTCACCGGGGGTTTTATAGAATAATAATGCTTTATAGCTTCAAATATTTATATTAGTTTAAAGAATGTGACAATAATAATCTATTCGTAGTTGCGGTCCGTCAAAGAACGACCGCAATGTTCTTATTTTTTCTTCATCCTTTTTCTTCTACTACGTTTGAATGCAGGCCACGGCGACTGCCAGTAAGCATGCCCGAGCAAGGAGTCTCAGATGCTACAGTACGCTCCTTCGCCCTTTGGCATAAAAGCTTAGCCATTCGAGATTTTTTCATTGATCTAATTATCCAGCACCAAAGGTAAGGATGGGCAAGCAACTATATCATTCAGCTTCATTGTGAGTTGGTGTACAATAAAGCGTAATTATCTTATCTTATCTTATCTTATCGTATCTTATTACATTCCGTTACATTCTGTTCCAAGCATGACACCAGAATACAACATACTAACATGTGGTGTATATGAGTATAACGGATATTATAGAGCAACCGTTTAGGTTACTGTACACACGCTGGGGAAATTGGAACTAGATATCAATCATCATCAGCTTGTTGTATACCCGCACTTGGCTCGTTTTTTATAATTGGTTTCTTCCATTTTAATTAAAAATACAAACAAATAGATAAAATAAATTATTAGATGTTGTCATCTCTGGATTTGATTTTTCATTCGACATTGTATATTAAATCATCATCATCATCATTAGCTCATTTTATGTCCCCACTACTAGGGCACAAGCCTTCCCTATAGATGGATAGGGAGAACGGTCCATAAACCACCACGCGAGGCCAGTGCGGATTGGTGGTTGTTAACGACTGTAAATGCAGTTTTAGTGCGAGAAGTATGTGTACTAAATGAAATTAAACTTCTAATGAACACAGACTGTAATCACATTTTCTAAGGCTTCGATATCAATATTAATATTGAAATGAAACAACTTTTACGGATCTACTCGCGTTTATTTTACACATTACTTTAATTAATGTTTATCCTGACGTTTCAAACCCTTTGCAGGGTCTATGGTCACAGGGAGACTGAGGTGTTGGTTGTCTCATAATTAGTTAGTAGCTTGTATACCCTCATTTAAATTTAATCAGATGCGTTCCGTTTTACGCAGAAAGAGCTTACATTATCTTTTGGTCTGGCAATATGGTGTTCTGGCTGGGATTTAATATTTTGTATAATGGATTCCCAGGCTGGTGGTAGATTCCAACCATCTTTTCCATTGAAATTAGGATGTTTTTTAATTTCAATAGCCTCGCGTATCATTTATAGGGATGAATCCTTGTTCTCTAGAGAGTATTTGTGGTTTATCAAATCTGATGTATATTTTTTCTCTAAATATTTTTTAAGTTGTTTCATTTTAATGTGTAGTGTTTGCGTAAACTTTAGAAAACAATATTAATATGAATATTTATGTTTTCTCTATTTTTTGTTTCATATTAATCCATAAATGAAGTTTTATGTCAAGCTCGAGTCGTTCTCACGTGTGGGTGTGCAGAGCAATTATTTGCATTGTAAGCTAATAGCGCTAATTAACATATTTCATGTACTTTAAATTGTATTAAACTCCTTTCGAATTAATTACACGTATATTTGAGCTAACTAAGCATTTCTCGTTCTTTCTTTCTTTTAATACAAACATTTTTGACTGTAGGTACTTTCTACGATAATAAAGTGATTCGCAATTAATATAATAACAAAAATACGTAGAAAATACCTCAGATGGGACTCGAACCCGCGATAATATTGCAAGGTTATCTAAAAATACTTTAAATGAAAGAGTAGCAGCTACTTTTGCTATTTACCGTTTTGATTTCAATTACCTAAATAATAAGTAAATAGGTACATACTGTTACTGTAAGTGTGACACCGGCATAGTAATCCTTACTTAATATTATAAATGCGAAAGTAACTCCGTCGGTCTGTGTGTTCATCACGCCTAAACTACTTAACCGATTTAAATGAAATTTGGTACAGAGATAGTCTAGAATCTCAAATAGGACATAAGCTACTTATTAATGCGAAAAAAGGCTGTAAAAGGTTGCAATAGGGGTTGAAAATTTGTATGGAAATTACGTCATTTTTTTAAACTCGAAGCTTGAAACTTATTTTTTAGGTTTTTGATTAGATTGATATAAATAAATTTTACTTTCAAAATTTTGTAAAAATTTTACTTTAAAGGGGGTAAACATAGGGGATGAAAGTTTTTGTGTGATGACGTCGGCAAAAAAGCTAACGGCCCAGAAAATAAAAATATGGAATAAATACAGATAATTACGGAGTCGTTATAAAATGTGAAACTGAAATTAACGCAAGTAAGAAACTTCTCATGGGTGGACAAATGTGAATAAAAAAGTTCTATTTGTCACCCCAATAGCGGTTGGTGGACGGATCAAACTTTTTTCAATCTAAAAAAATCATCTTTCTTCCCAAACTTTTTTCCCATCCGTCACCCTGGTGGACAAAACGGGGTGACAGATGGGAATATTCCGTGCTTATCCGTAAAAAATTAAAAAAGGTACAACATTTTTTCTTTTTAAAATACGAGTAGTAATGGCATTGCTCATTGACACACAAATATAATGTTGTCCCCAACACTATGTCAATAATCAGGTATGTAGTCAAATGGCTACAATAATAAAGGTTACGGTGAAAGTTCATTGAATGGGCTTTAGACGTCAACTTCCCATGACTAAGGTGAATACAGTATCAAAATAATTTCATCGCCCCATCAACTCTTAGAGAAAACACTGAGTGTAATGTTTGTTTTTATTGTTGTACACTTATAGGAACGCCTCTTACGCATCAGAGATGAAAAACAACTGATTACAGTATGTAACGCCTCGTTGTTTTTTTTATTATATACTTACTAGCTGATCCGGCGGACTTCATACCGCATTTTTTTCTTTTTTTTAAATATAGCCTATGTTATTCAGCGCTAGTGTAGCGTTCTAATGGTGAAAGAATTTTTTAAATCGGTCCAATAGTTTTTGAGTTTATTCATTGCAAACATACATACATACAAAGGTTTCCTCTTTATAATATTATTATTAGTATAGATTTTCAGTAAGTAATATATAAGTGTTTATTCAATGTTTTTTTTCGGACTATATAATTATATTCTATTTGTACTTTTTTTTAGCTTAATTTTTTTGTAAAGTCAATAAAATATTGTTCTTTTTAATCTCATGGCGTCGCTAGTGTAACTACTTCTAGAATCATACTACGAGTATTGTATAACATGTGGAAGACAATAGTAAATGCCATATATTCTGCTATTGTAAAACGTACACGGCCTATGTCTAATATTTTCTCCCTTTTCCAAAAGTCTAAATCAGCATACCTACACTATTGAAACGTTATTGAATTAACAGACTTGGGGCCCAGGAGTTGTGATCGATATTACAATCGTTTCCAAGTTATACCATTCTTCAGTACCCAGTATCTGGAAAATAACCAATTCTTCCATCACCAGCTCATGTTTTATGTCCCCGTTACTGGGGTACGAGGCTTATTGATGCGACCACGAGCATCGTGGACAGAAGCACTATAGGGAGAACGGGCACTCCACTACCCAATCCACCACCATAATCTTATCTTAAAGCGCTTGACGCGATCAAAGTTTTGGTCACCCATCCGATGCGATCCTTTGCGAAAATTGCTTCACTTCATTTATCGCAGATCGAGCGCAATAATCGATATCAAGCTTCTTTCGCATTCCTATCACCATATCGTCGTCTCATGACAATTGTATCTCTTTTTTTGTACACCCAATCATCCCATAACGTGATGTGCGCATAGAAAGTTCATTACCCCACATTGGAGACTGCATGAACTGAATTGTCACAAATGGAGGTTATACGCAGTAGTGTGAATATTATCATATTCAACTTGCAGAGTAAGTCTATAAACTACTCGTATTAATAAAGAGGAAAATTTTGTGAATTTGTTTCTTTGTTTGTTTGTTTTGTTTGTTTGTTTGTTTGTTTGTTACGCAAGGCGTCTCTATGCAAACCCATGATGTAGCATCGCCCCTAATTACACAATCATGAACATTGACCGCACGTGGAGCTGACGCAGCAACGAGCTTCGGGTTCGTCGCCGCCGCCGCGATTCCGCGGACATGGAAATAGCATTCTACAACCTCACATCGGTTGAGCGTCACTTAACTTTAATTATAACTATTTTTAAGTAATAAATTGTAACCTTCATTAAATTGTACCAATAAAAATTGATTTTTTTTGAGACTTCGGTTGCGACCACGCTTAATTGGCGCAGTCGGTAGGATACCCGTCGGGTCGGTCCGGGTTGTCCACAAGATTTCCGTAAACTCTAAGCCGCCCGAGTGGCTATCGCGCCGCGTCACGGGTATCGCAATCTACGTGCTCCAGCCGAGGTGAATCCAGAAATCGATTCTTCAAACTGAATCAATGTTGTAAGTACCTTGAATCTTTCAAGTATTTGCTATCCTATAACTTTACTTATCCTTTATACTTCATCCTATAATTTTCTGTGTCCTTTAAAAGTGTATTTTATATATTTTTATTATCCTTGTGTGCCTACTTTATTTTATAACGTTATATTAACTTAGTAAAGATTTTTCATCCGAGAGAATCACGTAACGCTGTTAGTAGTAAGAAAACAAGTAGGTTTAGTGCTATAGACGAGCTTAGGAATCTAGAGCCTGTCACTATGTCCGACGAAATTGATAGGATTTACAAGTCCCTAAGACTACTTCCGGAATTCGATGGTAACCCACATATACTCACGCGTTTCATCAATCTTGCGGATCAAATAGTAATTGCACATTTTGACGAGGAACCTGGAAACAAGTTGGCCAATTTAGCTCTTATGAATGGTATCCTAAATAAGGTAGTAGGGCCCGCGGCTAGGCTTATTAACTCCAATGGTATCCCGGATACTTGGGGAGGTATACGTAATGCGCTGATAAATACCTTCGCGGACCATCGCGACGAGACGGCGTTGTATAACGACCTTTCCCTGCAAACGCAAGGGGCTAGCACCCCGCAGGAATTTTACGAGAGGTGCCAAAATCTCTTTAGCACCATAATGACGTACATCTCGCTTCACGAGACCGTGGGTACGACAATAGAATCTAAACGCACTCTATATCAAAAGTTAACCTTGCAATCTTATTTACGCGGCCTTAAAGATCCCTTAGGATCCAGAATCCGGTGCATGCGTCCCGACACGATGGAGGAAGCTCTTCAATTTGTACAGGAAGAGCTTAACACTTTGTATCTCCAACAACGTAACGATAGCGGCCCTAGTAAGAAAGAATGGCAAGCATCTCAGCCATCACCGTATAATTTTAAATTACCTATTAATAACTTTCCTATGATGAAGGGTCCCGCTTTTAATATGTCAGGCCCTTCAGGCCAACCAAACTATAACATGAATGGTCCATCGCGCCAGCAGCAGGTACCGTTCCAACAGACGCAAGGTTGGAGACCTAATCCGAATCATTCAAATCAGTTTCGCGGTCCCACACGCACGCAGCAGATGTTCCGCGCTCCACCACCAAACTATAACCTTCAGAGCAACACGTTCAGGATGAATAATAGACCCTTTACTCAGCCTTCTAATTTCAACGCACCGCGTCCTATGAGTGGCGTGGCCCCCTTTGCATCTAAACCTTTACCACCATCTGGACATGACTGGAGACGGTTCGGTAATCCGCCTCCTACTAATTATTTTAAAACGCGTGAAGTTAACTTTAACGAGTCTGATTACGATTACTATGGGCAATATAATAACTACTCTGAATACAGCGATTATCCTGAATTTGATCAAGGGTGTGTTGCATATGATCCGTACTCAGGTTGTTATGAGTATGATGGCAACTACACTCCTACTGAAAGTCCCGTTGTTGAAGAACTAGACAACCCGAGCTCCTCCGGGGAGGAAAATTTTCAGAAGGGTTCGAATTTAGACAAGCAAAAATAGAAATTAACTTACAAACCCAGAGACAACTTATGTACGTTCAAATTCATGATCCACCTTTAAAATTTTTAGTAGATACAGGAGCAAACCAGTCGTTTATTAGCCCGGAAGCTGTCAGTAAATATTTTAATTACGTACCTTTAAACTATGAACCTTTTGAGGTCACTAATTCAAATCAGACAAGTAAACATAAGCACTCCATAACCTTACCTTGTTTTCCAGAGTTTAGAGAAGCAGAAAACTTTACTTTATTCATCTACAAATTTCACCAGTTTTTCGACGGACTACTAGGATTAGACCTATTAACTGCATGGGAATCTAATATAGACCTTAAGAATAGAACACTAACACTTAGAAACGCTCAAATTCCGTTAGAATTATATGACTCGCGTAACGTGAACTTATACGAAGATATCATCCCAGCACACTCTTCTAAATTACTTAAACTTCCAGTTAACACGCGTGATGGCGATGCCCTCGTATCAGTTCAAACCTTATGTAATTGTACTATCACAGAATGTATAACAGCGGTAAGAAATAATAGAGGTTGGGTTGAAGTAACTAACACCTCGCCTAATGACGTCATTTTCTCAATGGACCGTCCGGTATCTGCCGATATTTGTAATCTTGAAAGTAATTATGAAATTCGTACATCTAGTCGCGCTAAAGAAGTTTTATCTCGTCTTAGAACCGATCATTTAAATCCCGAAGAGCTTGCTAATTTAGAGACCTTATGTGCGCGCTATGCGGATGTGTTCTATCTTGATGGCGAGCCTCTAACGTTCACTAACAAGATAAAACACAAAATAAAAACTACAGATGAACTCCCTGTGTATACGAAGAGTTATCGCTATCCGTATGTCCACCGCCAAGAAGTCAAAGATCAAATAGCCAAAATGCTTGAGCAAAACATCATAAGACCCTCAGAGTCTGCATGGAGCTCGCCTATCTGGGTCGTGCCCAAAAAGGCTGATGCATCCGGGAAGACAAAGTGGCGACTTGTCGTGGACTTCAGGAAAGTTAACGAGAAAACGATTGACGACAAATATCCGATTCCCAATATAACCGACGTTTTAGATAAATTAGACAAGTGTCAGTATTTCACGACCCTGGACCTGGCCAGTGGGTTCTACCAAGTTGAGATGGACCCTGATGATGTCCAGAAAACAGCATTTAACGTCGAGAACGGGCACTTTGAATTTCTAAGAATGCCCATGGGCCTAAAGAACTCTCCATCTACCTTTCAAAGGGTAATGGATAATGTTCTTAAAGGCCTACAAAATAACATCTGCCTGGTTTATTTGGACGATATTATAGTCTATGGTACATCTCTCCAAGAGATGATGGTAAATTTAGAAAAAGTCTTCTTAAAATTGCGCGAATCTAACTTTAAAATACAGATGGATAAGTCTGAGTTTTTAAAGTTAGAGACTGAGTTCTTAGGTCATGTCGTATGTAGGGACGGCGTGAAACCTAATCCTAATAAGATTAAAGCTATAGAGCAATATCCTCTTCCTAAAACCACCACAGAAATCAAACGTTTTCTCGGACTTCTCGGATACTACAGGAAATTCATACCAGACTTCGCTCGAATCACGAAACCGCTAACTCAATGTTTGAAGAAAGGCTCTAAAATAGATCTCAATCAAAATTACATAAATTGTTTCGAACGCTGCAAGGCCCTTTTAACAAACGATCCTATATTACAATATCCCGATTTTTCAAGAGAATTTATATTGACTACAGACGCGTCCAATGTCGCAATTGGAGCCGTCTTATCACAAGGTAACATCGGTTCGGACAAGCCTATTGCCTTTGCCTCGAGAACACTTAACTCTAGCGAATTAAATTACAGCACCATTGAAAAGGAGCTTCTAGCCATTGTATGGGCCACCAAATATTTTAGGCCCTACTTGTTTGGTCGAAAATTTAAGATCATTACCGACCACAAGCCATTGCAGTGGGTAATGAACTTAAAGGAGCCAAATTCGAGGCTTACAAGATGGCGGCTAAAATTAAGTGAGTACGACTTCACCGTTATTTACAAATCCGGTAAAAGTAACACCAACGCGGATGCATTATCGCGAATAGAGTTAAATAACGAGGAAATCAGCTCAATTATAGTAAACCCTTCTGAGAAACCGTGCTCTTTAGATGATTCAAGAACCATTGGTGCTCCGGAAGCTGCCAATGACTCTAGAACCATTACGGTCCACACGGATGCTGAAGACCCCATCTTGGAAGTGCCGATTACGGATGACCCTCTGAATAAATTCACTAAACAAATTATATTTACAGTTGTCGGCGATATAAAAGGTAAAGTTGTAGTATCGAAACCTTTTGAAACTCATACACGCATTACTATTCAGTTATCGGAGTCTAATCTGGAAGAAGACGTCATTAACGCTATTAGAGAATACGTTCATCCTAAAATTAAAACCGGCCTACTAATTAACCCATCTGAAGCTATGTACAAGATAATACCTATAATACAGCGTACCTTTAAAAATTCGGCAATGAACCTTGTGCTAACAAAAATTGAATTAGAAAACATCCGTGAATATTTGCGACAGCAGGAAATAATCAGTAAATACCACGATGGCAAGACGAACCATCGCGGCATCACTGAATGTTATCTGGCCTTATCTCATAGGTACTATTGGCCAAAAATGAGAGATCAAATAACTAAATTCATTAACGAGTGTACAATCTGTGGCCAGGGTAAATACGACCGTAACCCGATCAAACAGCAATTCCAAGTAGTACCGCCTGCTAGCAAACCGTTTGAATTAGTACATTTAGATCTTTTAACTGTACAGAACGAGAAATTCTTAAGTATTGTTGACTCATTTTCCAAATACTCTCAAGCATATTACCTAAGGGACGGGACCGCTATGAGCGTTGTTCAAGCGCTACTAAAATTCTGTACGCATCATGGCATTCCTTTTACAATAGTAACCGACAACGGCCCTGAATTTGTTAATCAACTCTTTGGCGAATTCATAAAACTACATAAAATTCAGCATCATAGGATCGCACCTCATACCCCAAACGAAAATGGTATCGTAGAGAGATTTCACTCAACGATACTAGAGCATTTACGTTTATTAAAACTGGAACAGAAGAGTGAGGCTGTAATAAATCTAATGCCCTATGCCCTTTTGGCTTATAACAACTCAATACACAGTTTTACTAAGTGTAGACCCATCGATTTAATAACCGGACACTTTGATCCACGGGATCCATTTGACGTAGACCTTTCAGCTCATTTGTTACAGCAGTACATTACAAATCATAAAAATAGAATGTGTAAAGCTTATAATCTAATACAGGAATCATGTCTTAACCTTCGCAAGCAACTAACCGATAATCGTAATACTAACCGAGATAATGAGAAAGAATATTCACCAGAGCAACAGATTTTTGTAAAAAACTCTTGCATCCCGACAAAAACTGGCCCCGCGTTACACTCATGATAAAGTTATGGCAGACTTACCTATCCACATTTATACAAAGAAAAAACAGGGCCCCGTCGCAAAGTCTAGATTGAAACGAGTACCTAAAAGTTCGCAATTGTTACAGGACTCTACTGATATTCCATCTTCTTCTGGGGACCACCATGAGCCAGGAGATAAAACTTGAAAGTCTCGACGACGGTCCCGGCATTTTACCGTTCAAACTAGGATCCACGAAAGTCATTTCACACTATCACTCTTTCATCCAACCTATTAACTTACAAGACCTGCAATCTAAAATAAATTCAGTTATAAACCAATTAGATAATATTAGTCCCGAATTCAATAATAAAACGCGGTCGTTATTTGAACCTCATCTCAATTATTTAAAAGTTAAAGTTCAAAGTGTATCTGAACAGTTACAAACGTTCGAAGTAACGCGTACAAAACGAGGCCTATTAGACGGTCTTGGATCCGTAGTCAAGAGTATTACTGGAAACCTTGACTATACAGACGCCATACATTTTAATGAAGCCTTAAAGTCACTCAAGGACAACGATAACAACCTGGTAACTGAATTTAACAAACACGTCAGTTTATCAAAGGAATGGATGACTCATTGTGATAAAATTATTGAAACTATAGCAGATAATCAAGATAAATTGCAACACTTACTCAATAAAATTAGTGAAAGCGAGGCTACTCATGATTATGATCTTATAAAATACGCGCATTTAGCACAGACGTTTTTAATACTTGGTGACAATGTCGACTCTATCTCGGAAGAGATATCCAAATTACAAAACATATTAGCATTTATTAAGACAGATACAATGCATCATTCCGTTTTAAGTATCAAATCTCTAAATTTAATTATTGATAAGTTACAGATGCTGTATGGTAGAGATAGAGTTATAGAACTAGATGTTAGAGAATATTTTGAAGTAATTAGAGTAGGTTCATATTATATAGGCAACGATATTATTTTAGTATATAAATTCCCCATAGTTCTGTCTGAGACATATGATTTATATAAGCTATCTATTATCCCTAATAAAAATCACGAAATCCTTCCACCTCCATTCCCGTTCCTTGCAATATACGACAAAGATTTCAAGTACATAGAGGCTGAATGCCCTAAGACCAGCAAGTGGTACATCTGCAACGAGAACCGGCGTCTTCAAAGCGGAGCGACAAAGGACTGCATTCACCAGCTGATCGCCACTCAACAGAAAACGGAGTCATGTAAATCAGTTACCGTATCCCTCAGAAGTCCAGCTTTCGAAGAACTAGACGGGATGCACTACACCATAATCTTCCCCAAACCAACGCGAGTACATCTATCCTGTGGACAGCATCTCTACAAAGAACTTCAAGGCAGTTATCTTATTACCATGCCACGCAACTGCTTCGTAGAAACAACGGCCTTCGTTATCTCAAATACAAATAACCGCTTGAAGGGTCAAGTAGTTAAAATAATGGACTTACCTGTAGAAGAGCCCCCAGCATCTGCAGCATCACCATCCGCATCTGTCCAGCTGAACTCGATTAATCTCGAACATCTGCACGACATCAATACTAAGATCTCAATGCAACAGCCTCTGAAGAAGATACCAGACGTCGACTACAGCATCTTTCACACTACTGTTCCGCTGTATCTTACACTATTTGCTGCAAGTGTTATCGGTATATTCCTAACGTACCGCAAGCACTGTGCCGTACAAATCAATGAAGAGCAAAAAGGAGACACGGAAGATCAACCTGGACCATCAATAATCTACTCAGAAGTTCCGGCTAAAAGGATTGACCCGAATCATCTCCCAGCTCAATTCACGACCAAGGTCTTCCATACTCGCTGATCTACGGGGGGAGGTGTTACGCAAGGCGTCTCTATGCAAACCCATGATGTAGCATCGCCCCTAATTACACAATCATGAACATTGACCGCACGTGGAGCTGACGCAGCAACGAGCTTCGGGTTCGTCGCCGCCGCCGCGATTCCGCGGACATGGAAATAGCATTCTACAACCTCACATCGGTTGAGCGTCACTTAACTTTAATTATAACTATTTTTAAGTAATAAATTGTAACCTTCATTAAATTGTACCAATAAAAATTGATTTTTTTTGAGACTTCGGTTGCGACCACGCTTAATTTGTTTGTTTGTTTGTTTGTTTGTTTGTTTGAGGAGGGAAATCCTTGGAACTACTGGTACAATTCTAAAAATTCTTTCACTTATAGAACGCTACATGCCTTGCGGGTAACATTATAATTACATTCATTATCATCAGCTCATTTTATGTCCCCACTGCTGGGGCACGAGCCTTCCCTACGAATGGATAGAGAGAACGGGCCATAAACCACTACGCGGGCCCAGTGCGGATTGTTAGTTGTTGTTGTGAACGACTGCTAATGCAGCCGGGACCAAAGGCTTTACGTGCCTTCCGAAGCACGAAGGAGCTCGAGATGATACATTTTTGGTCACCCATCCGATGACCGGCCATTGCAAAAGTTGCTTAACTTAGCAATCGCAACCCGGGCGCGTTAACCGCTCCGCCATCGAGCTCCTCAATATTAAATTATACATTATTAAATATTCTTTATTGCTAGTATATTAGAGCTCCCATAAAAATCATTATACGTCATATCCTTTCAAGAAATAGAGCAGGGGCTTTTCTTTGCCCCATGATTAACGCTAAAGAATCATAGTATTAGATAGTTGACTAGTTAGTCAATAGAGACACTTTTTACAAAAACACAAATGTTGAAAAAATTTCCACGAGCAGGATTTGAACCCGCACCCTTCTGACATTCCGGGTCAGGTGCTCTTCCAATTGAGCTATCGTACTTATAAATCGCCTAAGTCTTTGCCTAACTACTACCCGGTCAAAATAAGTCGGCACCTGAGTGGTGTTTTCGAGCCAGGTGCCGAGTTAACTTGACCGGGTAATAGTTAAGCCAAGATTTAGGCTATTCATAAGTTTAGTGCAACGGGTGTTAGCCTGTGGTAAGATCAGCGCATGTACCGCATGGTAACTTAACTTACTTTCGAAACTTTTTTGTTCGAATTTCAAAACTTCGAAAACGGTTTAACGAAGTTTTGAAACCCAGATATATTTTTCTACATAATATTGTAAGTAATTAATTTATTTTACATATGTTTCCTTTTCCAGAAAAACTAAAAGCCGATTATTAAAACCATTTTTTTTCTTATTACAGTTGTTTTGCTTACAATAAATTTTTTTTCTAGATGTATTAAATATCAAAGTAACCTTTCCCTTATTCTTACAAACGCACTTATTTATTTGTCAACATTTAAAAAACAAGTAGGGTAGGATAAAAAACGAGCTCTTTCGTTCTGAAAAAACGGAAACAAAAAATTGAAAATCGGATCATCAGCAATGTCAATCGTGTTTTCGGTAAAATGAAAATATGGAAAAATAAAAAATATTGCAAAACGTTTCCGGGATAATGAAATTCGTACTAAAAAAATTCGGATTTAAAATAGGTAACCATACCGCATGTTGCTCATGGGACTAAGGATTTTATTCACGTTGATATTTCATACTATAGTGAACATTTTAGTACCTAGTGCCATTTTAGCGCGTAACTTTCTACCCAAATTACACCATCAACTGTTGTTACGGAATTATCACGGTTCGCAAGCACATCAGAAAAGCTATAAAAATAAAGTTTGAGAATATTATTTTTTAACCCATTAGGTAGGTCTCTTTGGCTCTTCAACTACCTCCAGTCTGGGCGAGACGAATCTAGATCGCCGTGCTTTCGTACTTTCGCGGCCTTCTTTGGGCCCGTAGCCCTACATGGCTTCAATCAACCATTAGGGAAACCTCTAAATAAAAGTAGATATGATAAAAATTTACTGTATTTTTTATATTTTTTTATTATAGTCTCACGAAGGTCTAGTGGAAACTAAGCCGTACTGGGCTACCGGGTTCTCGGTAGCGCAGCGGTCAGAGTATTGGACCGGTATCCAAGGGTTGTGGATACAATTCCCACTTGAGCTTCTTGAGACTTGTTGACTTTTTTTTAGTAAAATTGTATCTTGTATCTACGTATAGCATTGTAAATGCTAAAATAAAAAAAAATAGATAATTTTAGATAATTTTTGACTTTTATTAGTACTGTATGTGAAAATTGAAATTGGTAGGTACCTGATGTAATTTTTGCAAAACTTATTTTTTTTTGTATTTCTGGGTGTTGTGATTGTCCTTTTTTGTGTTTGTTTGTGATGGAAAGTGTCCTTTTATGATAGGGCATTTTCCAATATTTTTGACGTTGTAAGGGAGAAAAGAGCTTGACACTTGCTGAGTTTCTTGCCGGTTCTTCTCAGTACAAGTTCTCCCGCCCAGAGTAGACTTACGAACCGATGGCATAATGACATTCATAAGAGCTATTTGTAGCCTAAACTGAATAAATGATTTTGAATTTTGAATTTTGAATAAAAATCGGTGCAGCTTCTGAACGTATGCTACGTAAACTGTATTTCAATTGATATCTATACTAATATTATAAAGAGGAAACCTTTGTATTTTTGTATATATATATATGTATGTATGTTTGCAACTAATAAACTCAAAAACTACTGGACCGATTTAAAAAATTCTTTCACCATTAGAATGCTACATTAGCGCTGAGTAATACAGGCTTTATTAAAAAAAATATACTATATGAAATACTAAAAAGGACAATTTAATTTTCCAATACAAAATGATTTGTTTGTTTTGTTGTCATGGAAACCATTGATATTATAATTAACTCAATGATGGAAACTTTCAAAGCGGTACGAAGTCCGCCGGGTCAGCCATTGATATTATATAGTTGATCAATCCCATGTCACGGGACCGTGTTCCGCCTTATAACTAGGTTGATTTTTGTACACAAAATCCAATACTTTACTATTAATTAGTGTTTGAATAATGCGTAACATTCGACATGATTGTCATAATATTTCTATCAGAGTAAAAAGCGATTTAATTTTTGTCGAGAAATACCGATCTCACATTGTTTATAATTGTGCTCTGGATCTTAATTTGAAATACGAGTAACATATGTTTGCGGAGAAAGTACTCGCACCAAGCACCCATAAAACCAATTTTAACATATTTTTCCGTTTTTGATGCTCAATGGCATTGTAATTGTAGGTTTGCTTGAAAACACAATGCAAATTCATGTTTGACTATGCTTTTTAGGTAGGTACATCATCATCATCAGCTCATTTATGTCCCCACTGCTGGGGCACGGGCCGTCCCTGTGGATGGATAGGGAGAACGGGCCATGAACCACCACGCGGGCCTCGTGCGGATTGGTGGTTGTTAACGATTGCTATTGCAGCCGGGACCAACGGCTTAACGTGCCTTCCAAAGCACGGAGGAGCTCGAGGTGATAAATTTTGGTCACCCATCCGATGACCGGCCTTTGCGAAAGTTGCTTAACCTCAGCACTCGCAGACCGGGCGTGTTAACCACTGCGCCATCGAGCTCCTCTTTTAGGTACATGTTAAAATACAATTTTATTTGTTTTGTAAAGAATGGTGAAGAAACTAAAAGATATTCAACATTTGTCCTGTTACAGCTCGTAATATGGAAAAATATTTGTCTAACTAGAGTACTATGCGATCATGATGATCACAATTCACTAGTAGATTATGGCACCCTTCTATTAAGAACGAGGAGTTCGATGGCGCAATGGAAAATGTGCTTAGTACAGGATTGCTGAAGTTTTCTATAGGCCGCTCTCATCGGATGGTTGACTAAAAATAATAATTATTATAAATAACTTTATTTGATTTAAAAAAAAACACAGTATACCTACATACGCAGAAGAGGTTACATCCAAGCCAAGTACAGGTCAGAGACAAAACGGTTCTATGGCTCAATGATTGCAGGAGACCCACAAACCCTGTTTTTCTGCTAAAGCCTTACATTTTTGCATGTATTATCATCTCGTGCTCCTCCGTGCTTCGGAAAACACGTAAAGCTGTTGGTCCTGGCTGCATTAGCAGTCGTTAACAACCACCAATCCGCACTTGGCCCGCGTGGTGATTTATGGCCTGCTCTTGCTGTGGTGTTCCAATACATAGAGAAGGTGCATACCCCATCAGTAGTGATATAAGAATTGAGCTAGTGATAATAACGAGTGAACCAAACATAACTCAGTATCGATCCTCACGAGACCCAGGTGTGAGACAGGTGATTAAGAAGCTAATCCAAAATACGGGTCGATCGGTCACTCCACACTTCCACAGTATATCCATCCATTTAAGTTCTCAATATTGTTACTTGCCACTCTCAAGTAGGCGTGCTACATGTATCACACACGTTTGACGGATAAAATGTTTAATAAGCTACGTGTTAAGTTCGTGACCGAACGTGAGCGTCTCCGATAGGTCAGCATTAGGCACTTGTTCTCACTTTCACAATGTTATACAAGTAAAAAGTTAGTTCAGTAGTAGTAATTGAACTGAGATTATTGAAAAAAGCGCTTACGTCAACTTTGGAGTGACCTATGGCATTTGATTCATGATTTTCTAGTTTAGATTCAGACTCGTAGCGTATGTATGTGTGTGTGTTGATGTGTGTATAAGGGCAACGCAGATTGGGACGGCATGGCAAAGGATTTAAAGTTTTACCAATGCACATTCAAACATATCGAAATATAAATAAGACATACATTCCCATGCTTTAAAATGATCCCGTGGCACCGATGCCACGGGCTCTCGCGGCGGGACGCCGCGGCATGCCGTGGCGTCCTGCGGTAGGCAAAAGCATGCTGAAGGATGCCGGCGCACGCCGTGACGTGTCGAAGGTAGTGTTGTAAAGAACTCGAGTCTTAAAAAAGTTATACAAAGTAGTATTCAAATATTTGAAAGGTAGCAAGCTCTGTTTTATCAGAACGACTTTTCTCAAAAGCCGCACAGGTTTTACCTCAGCAGAGAAGCAGGCTGCAAGCCTAACGAGTAAATAAAATTTTGTTTTTGCAAGGTCTATACAAAAAATACTGGATTTATAAATTAATAAAGTTGGTTTGTTTCTTCAGCCTAGCTGTTTTAATTCATATTAACCTGATACTTATTTAATATTTATTATTATAGACTAGTTACATACAACCAAATTACTTACTTACGATATATCGAAAATATTGATATATTTTTTACATGAACATCCATAAGCAGAAGTTGCCGAGGCATACTTCGACGTGACGCGGCATGCCACGGCATCCCTCGACGGCAAAATACTTTGCCATGCTATGCCATGCCGTCCCGGTCTGCGTAGGCCTTTAGCGTAAAAAAGGTAACGTAGCTGGCATGTAATACATTACTACTAATTTATGACAAGATTAGACATGAAGACAAGTTTTTTGAATCAAACATTTTGATAATTATCAATGTCCTTGCGGAGTAACCAATATGGCGACATTATGCCAGAAAATGGTAATGCAATATATTTTATTTTTGTATTTTGGCTTTTAAGCCTTGTGTATAACAAGGCTTAAAAGCCAAAATTAACTTCACGCAAAATCAGATAATCAGATGTAGAAATTCATTTATTTTTATTTATCAGATAGGTCAACTCTACCATCCATCGTTGCTGATGCGTTAGGTATATGTAGGTGGTCTGATGCCTTTATACCAAATGGCACGGCAGTGCCGTTTCACTGCCAGGGAACTGAATTGATCTGATGGTTCTAAACATCTAGGCGAAATTTGTATAAAAGCCCTACAGGTTTATTAAACGGAATAGGAAATCACTATGATATTTAAGCTTCATATGTTTGCAAATTATCGCTATGTCAAGTTTCGGTTTGTCCCAAAAATAATTCTACTGGAATCGAAGAAAGGCACTCGTCTATAAATTTTTATTGATTTATTTTTATAACAACAAGAAAACTTATAAATTTAGTAATTAGTTGCTACTAGTAACCATGTTTCTACAACTTGTCGTAGCTGCGTGCTACGAAAAAAACTGTTGCTCCGAAAAAGTATTGTGTGAACTCCTTTCGCTCGATGTAAACTTATCATTTTACAGTTCAAGTTAGTAATATACATGCATAATGTTTTTTTTTAAACAATTAAATGTAAACAGAAATCTGCTATCAATATTTCCAAACTTAATTACTTCAAAACAATACTACTCATTCAACAATCAACCCTTCTAACATAATACTATATCCACAACTACGAGACAACCTCAAGAACCTATGAACCTTCTAAAGCATTCCATTCATAACACCGCCGTAGCAATACAGTACCCACACTGCGAATCTTCAAAGCTAAGCCTATATAAGCGGTAAGCGGCCGCGTGGTTTCTACCAGTCTTTTTTGCCTATCCGTACCGTACACATCAAACATCAAAATGTTCGCAAAAGTGTTATTGTTACTAGTTGCTTTAACAGCAGCGTCAGCACGGGAGGACATGGGTGTGAGATACGTCATGCGGTTATACGAGGATTGCCAACGGACTGATGGGATACTGCCATGCCTGAAGAAGAAGGCGATTTTGTTCTTCGACAGAGCAGCGAGGATGGAAGCGATACCACTGGTCAATGGTGTGGATATCGTGAAGAGTTCGGAGCCCGAGGTGTCACCGATCAGTGAGAATGATATCGAGACTAGCTTACCAAGGAACATGGCTGATAAGAATGAGGCGCTGTCTGATATGCTATGGGATAGAGTTGCTTCTTTCGCCAACTCGAGGACTGTGCAGCTGTCACTGCCAAGGATCACTGGCCAGGACTTGAACAAAGGCGTTGAGGAAGGTAAACTATTATACTACTTATGCACTTATAAAGACTTTTTAATAGTTAGTTATAAAGCTTTAGTAGCAAATATGTTTTTAAAGTTATGACTTAGTACTTAATTTAGGAACATTGTCTTAAGTTTTGATCCATGTTCTACTTTGACTTATGTGTTTATTCAAAATGTATTTTTAACCAAAGAAACATCTTGAACTTTAAATACGGTTTTTTTCTAATTTTTATGTATTTATTAAATATTAACAATTAACATTAGTTCTAGTCAATATACATTTGATTTAACAACAAAATACTCGATTTATTATAGGTACTTATAATAATCTTAAAACCCTATACTCGTAATAACTAATACTAAAAACGTTGTGACGATCCATTATCAAATGTATTGTTGTCATTTGAATACTAATTTTACACTTTGATTATATACACGTATACATTTACATAACAAACGCTTCCATGTGTAAAAAGCATAACTAATACAATTATTATTCATGATTTGCCATTTCCACTTTTGCTAACACCTTCACTTAGTATTGAAAGTACTACATGTATGGACAATTAAACAGTTTAATAAATGCACAATAAAATAGTAATTTTATTGTGCATTTACATTTTCATTAATTAGTAAAGATGACTATTGTATTATGCATTTATTAAACTGTTAATTCTAGAGCTTTTGTATGAAATTGCACCTTTCAATCACAAGATAAACAAAAAACTCTTCTGGAATATAAATAACTTCTAGATTTTAAAATGGCAGTTGTACAATTATTTTTCTATTGCATTACTCACCTTACTGTTAACATCTTAGCAAGTATCTATTCATTCTTGGTATACTGCAGTGAATTCCTTTACGTACAGCATATTATGGTATTCAAATGGTTCACATTATCAATCTCAATCAATTTTCAATTTTTAGAGCCAAACCATTATGAGAATTTCGCTCATAAATTTTGAATAATAATACCATTGTAACTTACCCTTAAAGCTGTAAAATTAAAATGCATGTAATTATAACCATAACAGCCATTTATTCCGTGTTCATGACTTTCATTATTTTGTCTGAATTTATTCGTTTTGCGTTGATTGCACCTTTTAAATAAGTAACCATAGAAAATTGTGTGACCATCGCCTAAGTAATTCTGCCCTAAGCTAGAACCCTTGGGCTTTTGTCCAGAATCTGTTGAGATAACAATCAGTTTAACACTCACACTTCATTGAGGCTACATTAAATTAAGCAAGCTTTTTCAAAGGCCGTTTTGTATCGGATGGGTGACCAAAACATGATCTCGAGAATTAACTAGCAATGATGATTGTAGCGGAGAGATGATGAGTGGTGCCGATCTGTGTGCCAATTAACCTATAGAGTTCCTTATTCGAGAAGAGATTTTAAAATAAATGAACTTTATTGGGTAATTCTTATGCCTATGCCTATGCTATTCTAATGCCTATTCTTGCTACTATGCAGTATTGTTTTTAATGCTGTGTTCCGGTTTAAAGGGTACTTGATCTAGTGAAAAGATATTATAGACTATATATAACTTAAGCTTTAGCTTTGGCAACGCGCAAGATACCATTGGTGTTGCAAGCGTTTATTCCATTAGGTGACAGTTTGATCATTTGCTAGCTTAGTAAGAAGACATTCTTTATTAAATTCGAAATTCACATGAAGAAGGTACTCTGGAAACAAATGAATGCTTTTCACCCCAAAACGCACGCTCGACAGAAACGAAACGAAACGTAGAACGAGAATTTGTACAGCAAAACTTTAACGTATTCAACAAGGAGGCACTGCTTCAATTATAAAACGAATGAAGCTCATACTAGACGCCTAGTATCTTGATTCCACGTAGATTCAACGCAATATTATCTACCGTATCACAGTGAAATTCATCTGGTACACTATGAGATTTATCATATCACAGCTACCTCCTAATGTTAGGTGAAACCACAATAGCGTTTTGTGGAATCGCTTGCAATCTGTTAAATTTTATGGTCATTCCTCACATCAGTCGTGGTTGTTCCCCTAATACATGCTGAATCGGTTTCTAATGGCTCTCATTGTGATTTTCTTATAGAACATAGTTTAAACTCGGAATTGCTACATGACATATTATAATATAATGATAATAAAAACTTTAATTTTCTCTTCTCTTCTCTTCTCTTTCTCTCTCTCTCTTCTCTTCAGAATGAGAAGTTACAAAAGGCTTAAATATACTATTAAGATACACAGCATAAAAGACTGGTGCCTGAAGTAGGTTTCATAAGAATGACAACGCTATATGACTACAAATATTTCAAAAAAGCATCAATTTCTTATTAAATTATCCGTCATCCCATTTAAAAAATACAATATAGAATACAGTTTTCCTAGGTTGCTGAAACTTAGTCATTTAGCTATTTTTGAGTTAGTCTTGTGTGAATTAAAGCTTGCACATTTGTATTCCATTTGTAAAGATACATAAAAACTAACATGTAAATGTAAGTCACGTTTAAATGCTTTAATTAATTTTAAATGCTAATGAGCTGTGAGCATACTATCAAACATGAAGACATATAGATTCATAATCAAAATGAACCTAAGATTAAAAGAGATAGGCCATCAATCACCACATTATTTAAACTAGCATTCATAACCGCTGTTGATTGAATAGTCGTTACAAAAAAGCTATTGAAAGTAAAAGTAATGGACAACAAAATGCTGATTCGATAGAAAGTCAAGTAATTCACAAATAATGAACACTCGAGTTCGCGAAAGGTCAGCAGTTTTTGTGAACGATAAATCTTGGTGATGAGCTGACGCCATTACTCTATTGTCCGAGAGTTGGATTGTCAGAAATGGTTAGATAAACGTGATGTTCCCACGGAAAAGGCGTATTAGGTGTCGACCTTTTCGAAGGTTTTCTAAGGTTTCTGTTTCGGTTCGGGTTTTGGCAATTATATCCATAAGTGACGACTCTACCTTATCACACTAAACGTGAATAATATATTGATTTAAAATTACGAGTATACGATCAAATCTTTTTCTTGAATGTGTTAAGTTTTAACCATTTAAGTATTTTTACGTGATATAATTATTGTCTATGTGATATAATTATTGCGTTTTTTTTTAAATAAATTTGTATTGTAACCCTACCGGAGAAAGAAACAGCCCCTGCCGAGTTTCTTCTCGGTACAAGGTCTCCACCGTAGGGTTAATGAAGTCATGGCTTTGAATTCACGTTCAAAAACACTTGTAAAAGTTCAACTTGAATATTATATGTACTTGAAATTTTTCGTGCTACTGAATACGGGCATGGTGGTATTTTGTGAATATAACGTTAATATATTAATAATAACTCCAACATGAAAGTTCTATGTCAATTAATTACTTTAAATATATTTTTAAACTTTAAAAATGGTTCAAATTGTAAAATGTATAAAGCACTTACAATGTATACATGCATGATGACAATAATTTTCTTGTCGTCTATGTAAATGCCAAGGAAACGCTCTCAGTTAAACTCACGCGAACCTGTCGTTTACTAACGACATAATATACGAGTATATGCACGGAAACAAGATATACAAGTCATCTCACTAAACCATTAAACAAAAGTTTTGATTTAATGAAAATAGCTAATTGCTAACAGACATTTACTATGATCAAATACGAAAGCGCAAATTGCTAAAACAAATTATTTGTCAAATCAACATAAATCAGTTAACAGACACTTACTTTATGTCTCTGAAATATCTCTTGCAAGTGTCAACTATTTAAATATTATAAAACGCTATATTTTTAAGTTGTCTACAAGTACTACTTTTGTTAAGACTTCCAGTGCACTTTTTAGATACGGCTATTCCCAAAAATTTTTATTTTTATTTTCATTCTTTAAAATAAAATTTACTTCAAGATTTTGTTTCGTAGAACAAATATTCTTGAACACTTACAAAAACAGTTGAATCCCAAATCAAAACTTGTGCGTATGAATTTTTCAGGTCGAGGAAAGATGAAGAAGATGATGAGCATGATGATGATGGGCGCTAGCATGAAGATGGCGGCCATGATCCCTCTGGCGATAGCTGCTCTCTTCGTTTTGGCGGGAAAAGCCTTGATCGTCTCAAAGGTAAATAGATAACTTAGACAGAGAAGAATGCCATTTAAGGCAAATTTCAAGCAATTAGAAAAATGATTATACTTATAAGTGTAAAAATCGAATTCGTTAAAATTAATAGACACGCTTTTAATTTAAATAATACAATAAAGCAAGAAAACAATAACGATAGACTTACAGATATACCATAAGTACTACAATAACTAACTCAGATAACTATCTTAGAATACTCAGATAGAGAAACGCGCAGATATGGACTTACAGATACAACATGATGAAGGTTGTCAACAAAGTCATTTCTCACTTTTAAGCAGTTTTAAGCAACATTAAAAGCAATCATTAAAATAAGTTCATCGTAAAAAAATCATTATAGACAAATGACAATAACAAACATTTATGTCACGGTAAATTTCACGAAAACAATGAGACTCTGGTTTCAATAATATGTTTACTTAACGCAATTAATCGATAAAAACGTAATTCCTTATAAATATTTTTATTATTTTAATTTTTGCATTTAAAATGCTATACGTAGTTACAAAATAATTATCTTGTAAATGTATACTGTATAGATATGAGCAAATGTGACCACTTTCGGGATTCATTTTTGATCCAGAGTAAGTAATAGGTATGGTAAATAAATATTCTTAATGATTTAATATTTTTCAAAACTTGGGAGTCTTAGAATCAAAATTTGGCAGAACCTTCTTTTTCTTTAAAACCTTTGGGATACAATAAAAAATGAAAATTGGGTTCTTACTTAGTATTTTTCATAAGCAAATACATTTACAAAGACTAAGATACAACAGACGAATCTGAGAGTGAATATTATTATTATATTGAATGTAATCTAGTCTTGTAAGCGTCTTGTGTTAGCTACAAGTAATTTAAGCAAAAGAATAAGTAACTAAATAAAGTAGGGGCAAATACCAATTAAACCAGCAAATTATCAATTAACAAAAGAGTAGCGTTTGCAACATGAATTCAATTTCACTTTCGTCTACACGACAATTATATCTTTTCAAACACATCTGATATAAATGCTATGTCAGCGATAGAAATATCCAGAGAAAACTTCTAATTAGAAAAATTAATTGCACTTTACCGTCATCCATTCTAATATTGTTCTATTGTAAAGCGTGGTTCGCAATGTGGGAACTGTTTCATTAGGCTACGCGACGTGGGACATTATCGTTGATCTTCCGTGTGAGAATGTACCATTTCGATGAATGTCAGATAGATGATGTTCCACATTCAAGGTTGGGAACGCGCGGTGAAATTGTGATAAGAATCTACCCCTACCAAGATGCATTTTTTAAAATTTGCTCCAAATTTTCAGTTAAAAGTTGCTTACATAATTTGAAACGTACGATTTCTAATTTCAGTGCCTGGTGTTATTAGTTAATTGCTGGGTTTTGAATGAGAAGCTCAATGATTGAATGGACTCATAAAAATTAGTTCGTCACATAACATAAAAAAGCTAAATCGGTGGCTTACGCGTTCTGTTTCATGTTTTAAAAGGCACGTAACGTAAAGCCTGTTTGATTCTTACAACAAAATTGAAGACCTCCTTAAAAATTTAAATCTCTTCAATTACACCACCATCATCACCAGCTCATATTATGTCCCCACTGCTGGGGCAAGGGGGACTTCCCTATGAATGGAAACACCACACGTAGGACGGGTCATAAACCACCATGCCTGTCCAGTGCGGATTGTTGGTTGTTAACGACTGCTAGTGCAGCCTAGACCAACGGCTTTACGCGCCTTCCGAAGCACAGACAATACTTTTTTGGTCGACCATTCGACCTTTGCGAAAGTTGCTCAACTTCAGAAATTACAGACCACGCGCGCTAATCTCTGCGCCATCAAGCTCCTCTTCAATAACAAAGGGCATTAATTTCCTTTCACAATTTCTTAAACCAACACTTGAGTACCATACTTTTTAATCACAGTTATTTCATCGTGTTTTGTTATTGTTATGATTTATAAGGTCAGCACTTATCATAACCTCTTTGTTTTCATTACAAGAGTGGGTTGGACAAAAAATGTCGACTTTGTTTTCTTTGATGTAAGTATATGAAGACCTTAAGAATTCACTTTCATATACTTAATACATTGTTGCTAGTATCTTCACTTTAGAAAATGTTTGGCCTTATTTAATGGTATGTATTAAGATTTATTGCAGAGAAAACTAAGAAGCTTTCTGCTTGTAACAGTTTAAACTGAAAGCTTTATTAATTTACGAGTATTGTTAAATTGGCCTGTCTTCGTTATTTTAGTAAGATTTCAGAATTGTGTAATGAATTATCCTATATTAATTACTAAAGAAGATTTACTGCTTATACTTTTGATTTCCTGAAGTGACATTTAACATCACCTACTTTATAAGACCTCCGTGCTTCGGATCTTGCCTTGGGACGCCGTTGATATCGTAAGATAGCAAGTTGTCACTTGCTTTGGGTTAGCGTTGTGGGTTCTGTACAGATGTCCTCAGGTGCTATTGTTTATATGTTGAAGTCAAAAGCCGTGTTACGTTTATAAATTAATAATGGTGAAGGATTTTTACAAAATGTGCGGTTAAAGTTTTTTCACATTAATCTTATGGGTTGTAGACCGATCTCCTCATGAAGGTGTTGACGAGAGAAGATCTAAGCCTGGCAGTGGATATGCTAATGACGATGACGACATTATATAAGGTCACATTTTATCAACTGCAAATATTTTGACAAAACATCTAATTATATCATAGAAATAAGGCCCTAGCATTTAAAAAAAATTCTGGCTAGTTTTTTTTTACTTTTCCTGACACAAAAATTGTAACATTTTTAAGAGTGGCCTCTCTGCCGGCTTCTTTGTATGAAACTACGGGCACGTGTAAGCGGTGAAGAGATTGCGGCCTCTCTGTTTCGGCTCCTTTGAATCGAAACTTCCGAAAATTATATATAGCTTTATTTTTACTTTTGAATCGAAATTTAAAAAACTAGCGTATAAAAATTTAAGGTTTTTTCGTAAAAATGGTTTATGTTGTTGAATTTATCCTCAAAATATTTGCAGTTGATAAAATGTGACCTTATATATGAAATATGTTTTCACGAAGCTATCATAGATGAAGCTACACAATTATTATTATTATTAGCCCTCACTGTCCCACCGCTGGGCAAAGACCTTCCTCCATTACTAAAATGTGTTTTCACGAAGCTATCGTAGATGAAGCTACACAATTAGAGATGGCAAATAAATTGCAAGGTCGTCCATACCTTCTGACACAGATCGGAAATGATACCTCGCCGAGATGCTCCAGCGCTGGAACCCGCGGGCTGTGGTTAAGGCCGTACCGGTTCTGTATCGTTTGCAAAAAAAAATGCGAATTTACTATACAAATTGTTAAAAAAATTCTGTCATTAGCTATTTTATTTTGATTAAATTTATATCAACTTAAAAACGGTCGTTGTGGAGATTCTTGATGGAAGTCTTTGTCTAGCGGTGGACGATTTTTGGCTGAGATGCTGATGATGATTATGATGATGAAATATATATCAAAGACACGTTTTGGCTAATGTTTGTACAATACATCAATAAGTATTATGTTTTAGAGAGATAACCGGAATGGACTCTATAGTTAGATAGAGATGAAGCGAAAATCTGACATTGCCTTTTAGTTACCTTTACTGCTAGCCTATATTATTCAATTGTGATGCAAAGGCTTCCTCAATCCTTCACGATTTTCAAGCACCGTTTTCCAGTTCATCTCAATTCGTCCCATCTATATCTAACTACGTCGACATTGGACAAGGTAACCAAGTTTTACTTCGTGTTTTTACCATAATTATCAAGAGGCCTCTCACATGCAACTTGTCTTGGTAAATAATATTACTCTGTCATTGTCTTACTCATATTTATAGTGTAGTTCTTTAAAATAAAAGAAGATTGAGTCAACCAAGCTCTATAAGCAAAGAAGCACAATAACTAAAAGTGTCAGGGTCAGTAAGACGTAATTACAAAGTAAGGGACCATTCTGGGGATCGATGCGGTGCTAAAAATGACTGCAATAAGCGTCTACCATACATGCAGTTAAGATAATTATAGAAGTCTATGTTTGATCTGTGGATGACCACACCAAGAGCTACAGAAGGTACACCAAGAGCTTCAGAAAGTACACCAAGTCATTGATATCCGCTTTTATTCAAAACAAACTTTAAAAAAAGAATTTAACCTCAACATGCTCTCCATTAATTCGTACTCCTAGGAAGACCTTGTACCGAGAAGAAGTCACAAAAACTAATTTAGTGATAATATTCTTCTCTTGTTTTATGCTTCGGTATAGTTTAGTTGTGACAGAGGCAATCTACCGATACAAGATTTAATGCTATACCTACGTTTTTATTAAAAAACACTGTCTCTCATTTATATAGAATTTGGTAAGTGTTTAGAAACTCATACTTTTATACTAACTTTTTTAGTTCTAGTAGTTTATATTCTGACGCTACCGTCACTTTGCGATATCCCATTAAAGCAATAACAGCCGTGTTCTATTTATTTCTGGAACAGTGAAGGCACGATCTCAGCTCACTTACATTCTCTAAGAGACATTGTTGCTAGAGTACATAAATAAATAAAAAGCTGATGAAAGACTCAAAGACCTTCTCTGGGACCTTCTTAAGTCTTAGACCAACATTTGAATATCAATTCAATTCTTTGATGAGTTAAATTCCCTACTTAGCACATATTGAGTTTTACCTGATTGTAGATCTCTCCTAGTTTCTTAACGCTATCTGTTATTGTCAGAAGTAAGATAACCAGATTTATTAAATTCACACTGTGAGTCAATTTTAAGTTTTTTTTGCCTTAAGCAAGTATAGTACTCCTGAATAGAGCAATTTGTTGTACGGGACAGGCTCTGGAATCTTTAAAAAAAAGGTTCAGAACAGCTGATTTATTTTTAAAGATTTTATAGTTGGTTCGGTACTAAAACTTACTCCCATTTAAGAATACGACTTTAATTACTTAAACGTCTTAAAGTTCACGGTGTAGACTTACCATCATATTATGAGATGGATGCTAAGAGCTACCCCGATATAAAATAACAACAAACAAAAGAAAACCTAACACTTCGATCATAATTAGGGCATTCGGTCAATGCGACACAGATGATGCATGAAAGCCTCATGTAAACCGAGTTAATGATCTAACTATTTGTTCTCGCATGCAAAAACGATGACTGCATAATGTTACATTTATAAGCGATCCAATGGCAGTGAGCTACCAATGACCTGGTATACATAGAGATCGCGTACAATAATGGGAGTTTAATAGCGTTTTTTTATCGAGAGTGGAGGTTAGTGAACCGGGTAGCTTTTCTTTGGCCTTTGACATGTGTTTGCTACATGGTGGATTCTAAGTATGTTCATTGATAGCATAGTAAACATGCATGTCATATTGTTTTGGCCTAAGGCTATATTGATATACAAACTGAAGAAAGCGCTTTTGAAAAGAAGTGGGCCTTAAACTTCAAATTCACTTTCAAATGTCGTGTAGGTCACCTGTGGAAGAAGCAATGCTTTACGCTAGTGACTTAGGACTTGATCGTGAGTCATCTGGCAAACATCATTGGTTCAAGTTCTCGTTTATGGCATGTAAGCTTTTTTAATTGTTTTCTTTTAGTTTACAGTATTTTAAAAATTTTGAATAACTAATTATTGATTGTGAGTTGACACGTGAAGGTTTCCTCTGAAACGCACATGTTTCAAACCACTGAATCACCTGCTCTAGTACTTATCTTACAAGTCATGAATCTGTTAAAATATCTGATTAGATTCTAAATAAATTATAAAACATCTCTTTTTCCTGACAATATTTTACCATCCCCCTAAGTACATGTTTGTGTACTTAGTTTGGTTGGTGTTAGGACTTGTTTGTCCGCCTGGCTAGCTACCACCATCTTATCTGAATATGTCGCCATAACATTAATGTTTGTAGCATTATTGTGTTCCGGCAGCTAGAGATAAGATAGCCAGTGCCTCACTAGTTGAGAATCCCGGGTGAAGTGTGCTTCCACCAATTAGCCTTATATCATCACTTAACATCAGGTGAGATCAAGGCACTGTGCTTACCCGTAAATATAAAATAAAAATATAAAAAAAACCATGTTAATGCTCGTGGCTGTAGGTACGAAAGTTTCTAACAATAATTAATTAAGAAAGTACGCGAATTTGGTTGTAGCCCCCAATTAAACTTGACCCCGCCGTATGAAAGTAAAAACGTGCTTTATGATAACTGCGGCTTCGAATCATGCCTTGATCATTTCTTCATCATGTATATGAGAGGTAATGACAGCTTAATTGATGCTGTCTACAAATCGTGGGGAACTTGTTGGTGAAGGCTTTCGTGTTAGTTGATCAGCTTTCGAAAGGCCAGATTTACGAAAGAGTTGCCAAGTTAGAAAATGTTAGGAACTTCTCCCCTTAATACAGGGATTCTTAAAGTGGGGCCGTAGCAATGGTATCAGGGGACCGCGGTAGATCTCATTATATAAGTAGTAATTATTGTAATGAAACTACTAATAAAAGTGGTTTTTTAATATAAATAAGGCTTGTTTTCGTTTCCTAATATTTTAAAAGGGGCCCGCGTGATTGTTCAAATTGTGAAAGTGGTCCGTGGCTGCAAAAATTTTAAGAAACCCTGTTTTAATACAATCCCATTTGACAACTGCTATCTTAAAACAACAAAATTAAATGGAGACCACCCTTTGTTGTTTTTTCTTTTTTGAGAGAGAGTTTGCTGATTGCCTCAGACGGCATTTTCAGCTTCACCGGGCTTTTTTGGGGGCGGCGAGAAACGTAATGGGTCCCTCAAGCCGTGTGAAACGAATCACCTTTGGAGGTTTTCTAGAGGGAACGGCATCGCGCACTAGTGCGCGTCCCCGTGCCCTACTAGATTCTCCGAAGGGTTCGGATCGGATCGGGGGGCGGAACCACCCGAGGGCGCCTCTAAAGGGTCGGACCTCGGCTCGGGTAGACCGGGCCGTGGAGGAGGAGAGAAGCGCCCAGGTACATGTCTGTACCTGGTATAGAGCGCGTGTGAACCGGTTCTTCGTACCCTTGTTCTACGAGTACGGTGTCTTGGACCTAAGCTATGGTGCATGTTTGGTGTATTCTGTAAATGTGTAGTGACATTTAGAGGATCGGGCGGGGAGCTTTGTTGTTTTACGGCTACCGCCCACGACCGACTTTTTCTAACATTTTTTTTAACA
The DNA here is from genome assembly GCA_963082485.1 of Eudonia mercurella. NCBI lineage: Eukaryota > Metazoa > Arthropoda > Insecta > Lepidoptera > Crambidae > Eudonia > Eudonia mercurella. The sequence goes on from OY720045.1 coordinate 5,205,977, forward strand.
TAGAATTTCATACGTTACATTTTCACCAATTAAAAAATCGGTCACCGATTATCGGACGTGGGCAAGGGTTCTTAAGGTGACAGTTGACAGTTGCTATAGTCTGTTCAATATAGCTTGATACCTGTGACAGAAGTCAAATTGGCATGCCTAGGGTTGAGACAATACTGAGGTGATTGCATCAAATGATAATTGAAGTTATCAATTGAATATAATTATCCAAATGAAGTACTGTTCTTATTTAATGTGTCAATTGATTTTCTTTTCTAATTTTTAGAATTGCTGTAAAATTGTCATATACTCAAGAAAAATAAATAAAGACTAACATATTAATGAATACAGCTAGGATGAAAAAAATGAAGTTAGATTTAATCGATTGGTTATTGAATATCAATTGAACTTCACTTGGTGTACTATCCCAACACTAGTATTAATTTGTAATGAAATAACCTTGTAAAGGAGTACCTTTATTTATTGTAATGTTTTAAAATTATGATAAATATGTGTTATGCGGGAGTTTATTGGGATAAATCTAATCTAACATATAAAATAGAATTACAAAAGTATTTGTAGTCAAATAATTTCATACGCTTTTACAAAGTCACGTCTTCGATTTTGATGACTTCTGTCACAGACAGGTATCAAGTTTTAATGAACAAACTATAGCGCTCACCATTTCTTATTGGGTATAGGAAAGTAGGTTTTGGTCTTAACTCCCTATATGTTATTGACATGTGTCTGCTTCAAATTCAACACACATGTACCTGACTATGTATAACAATTGTTACACAGATGCTGGTTTGTCTTAAGTAGGATAGTTTAAGTAAACAAGAGAATTTTTAAAGATACTCCTACGTTTAAACGGTTACTCTCACAAATGTATCCTTTTATCTTTAGTTTATGTAAAGTTACTATAATGTCCAAGTTCGATACCATTAAGAAGAAGAAGAAGAAGTAGAAGATGATTACAAAACGAGCACTATCTCACTTGTCGTTGGTCGTTTTAGAAATAATTTGTTACATACTAGTAGTGCTTTTTTATCCGGTGTATTCGGTTTTAAGCTAAATTTACTAAAAATGTTTACCCACTTAGGTGAGATATTATCAGTTTCTATGTTTGTGAATGAAGCATACTACCTGCTTTAGTCTCGTGGTCAATCTATACTAATATTATAAAGAGGAAACCTTTGTATTTTTGTATGTATGTATGTTTGCAACGAATAAACTCAAAAACTACTGGACCGATTTACAAAACTCTTTCACCATTAGAATGCTACATCAGCGTTAAGTAACATAGGCTATATTAAAAAAAAATACTAAAAACGACAATTTAATTTTCCAATACAAAATGATTTGTTTGTTTTGTTGTCATGGAAACCATTGATATTTAACTCGATGATGGAAACTGTCAAAGCGGTACGAAGTCCGCTGGGTCAGCTAATTATATACATAAAATGCAAAGAAAATTGAGATAAAAATCGTATACATCCATTTAAAGCTAAATAAATTTCTATTGATGCCAACCCTAATAACAACGCACCACGAGCATAATGACGGTACAGCCAGTGGGTACGTGTAAGTACTTTCCCTTCAACCTTTAACCTGAAACGTTCGTGATAGGACCCGATCCTCGGGGGAACTTTCTACGATTTATTTGTGTCTAACTAGTATTACCATTATATCTCTTATGTATAATAAAGTTGACCTCGTGTGCTTTCGTCTCTCGAAGGCCATGGCCGTGAGAGATATGTATTAGATGGGGAAGATGAGTTGTTTAACTTTGACATAAAGGTTCTAGGGACTTTCCCATAATTACTGGTCAAACCGGTGATCCCAATCAACCTAGCGGCACGGAAAGGGGATGTCCCGTTTTTAGTAGGTGGTCCCCTCCTTCTCCTGAATTCTTGTCAAGGCCTGGACAGGGGGCGGGAGCTGGAGGGAGAATCCCACATAAACATCTGCGCTCCTCGGGCGCGGTGGTACTCAGGCGACGAGTTTTCCATTGTCAAATAAGGGTCTTCCCATATAGATGTCAACAATGTCAAACGCGATCACGTTGTATTGACTTTATCGTTATGACTAGAACTTGCGAGTGCAAGAACTTGCTTGAGTTACAGTGGCAAAGGAGCCATACATACCGATTCCCATCGGCTTCCCTATTAGAAATCCAATTCCAGGGATCCACCATGCAGATCTTAATAATTATGTCAGTAATTATTGTCACCAATTAGTTAAATATACGTAGCGCCAGGCAGTTGCATAGTGAACAAAATAATTTATTTCCATGTTTATTATTGTCTGATTTGTAAATTCTTCGCCCTATTCCTACCCCTCGCCACTGTTGAGTTATTAAACAAATGGAAACATCATCACATCATCATCATCATCATTAGGCCAATGCTGGACATAGACCTCTCCGAATGGTACTCTCATTCAGCTCATCCTGTCACCTTGCGAAGTTTGTCGCTTGACCTAGTCTAAGGGCGTTTGCTACGTAAGCTCTGTAATTAGCTTAAAAACAACTAATGTCAAAAAAACATACAAAAACATTATATGTATATATTACAATATAACGCAACCTAAAAGTTAAACTAGTTACTTACGTATGGATACCATTAAACACATAACATATTTTTATCTACACTAATGTTGTAACATTCTACTTATGTTTCCAATACTTGACTTATAATTACTACTGTTATAGCACAGACAACAAAACACTCAATTTAAGCAATTTCACATGATGGTATAATATCCACATCGATATCGTAAAATCTCATTATAACATCAATAAAACGCGACCAATTAACCTGGCGAGCCTTATGTCAAAATCCTCATACAAGTTGTATAAAATTTTGATATTAGGCTGGCTTTTGAAAACAGTTGGGTTATACGTGAAAACTTCGTCGAAACTACTAAACTTACATACACAGAACTCTTTGGTAAGATCTTGTGCCAATTGAATAAAAAAAGAACAGCGCGCGCTCGCTCCTGATTGGCCCTGCGCGCGCAGCTGCGCTCTCATTGGTTATTGGATGGTGGATGGATTGGTTTGGTTGGTAATTAACATTAACTTTCAAAATTGTACCATCCAAAATTTGAACAATTATTATAAATAAACTATTGTCAGCTTTTACTCTTGTTGTTTGACTAATTGCATTAGTGAAGATAAAGTAGTGTATGCAACTGCATATAACACGGGTATTAAAACACTCGTTACTATTATGAAACTCGCTGCGCTCGTTTCATAAACTCACACTCGTGTTTTAATACCCTTCATTATATAACAGTTGCATAAACTACTATTATCGAATAATATACATTTCACCGAAATAACAATACACTAACTGGAATATTAAAAGCAAAATATTTAAGCTACGTATAAATAAAATCGTTATCAAGAGACCTAATCAAATACGCAAAATCGTACCGTACACCAATTTACAACCAAAAAAGGTTCATATTTCTGTAACAGTTAGAGTCTACAATCGTTGAACGGATAGTAACCTCATTGAGTTGAGTAGTTTCAGCAAAATAACCTATTAAGGAACAAACGTAATGGTGGAATTTAATAACGTTTTACCACATGAACGGTCTTTCCTCTGAGAATGGTTGGCATTCCGCATGTTCAATATACGCATAATGATAAGGGAAGTGTTGCCATTGTTACTAAAACTTACCCTTTTTTAGGGAAATTGTAGTTTATTTTAAGTTTAAGATCTTTAATCTCACAAGTATTACACATTCACTTAAATAAGGAAACTTAAATATAGTGTACACATTATGTCAATAATTTTAATGTTCTCAGTCAAATTTTATTCATTATGAATAGTTTATTAAACAAGATGTGATTAATTAAATATTAACTTTATTTGTTTAATTGTAAAGAATATAAACGAACTTTAATTAATGTTGTTTAAAGTTCGTTTAGGATAATCTTCCAATAAACATCCCGGTGCGTGACACCGGCGGCGTCACGAATCATGTAATCTAATTGTTTTTTCACTGCAGGGTTAACATAGGGAGCAGACAAAAGCGTATAGTATGTGGTCTTCAAATACAAGTTATCTTCATAAAAACACGGTACTCATCGTACAATATAGTTGATGACAATAAATTAGTTCTATTTTTATGTCTGGTTGTAACCGCAAGCACTAACCTAACCGAGGGTTATTACGTTTAAAAGTTAATTAGGCACAGCTTGATCTTAAAATCAGACGTATTTCAATTTGAAAAACATTTCAAATATGTCTACAGTAATGTTTTCTAGTTTTTAGTACTATTGTATTTTTTTTAAGAAAACACCTTATTATTGTATTAAATCAAGGTAAGTTTAGTTGTGCACATGGTAACACTGAAATAGAGGAAGCAGTCGTATAAGTTCAGTGCTCCAAGCTAGCTGCTTGTTAGTCCGAGAAAGATTTATATTATATTATAATATTTTTCTTATATTAATTATGTGAAAATCATTTAAAAAGAATTAACGTCGTTTCAAGTAAATCTCGTGCGGCTTATTTCTATCAAGCCGTTCGAGATTTACTTCGAGTGATGTTAGTATTAACACCTGTGAAAAGAAGTTCATGATCTTATAATCCGACAAGTTCGTACTCGACCTGTGGCAAACGACCTTTGATTGCGACGTGTATATATAATATGTGACATTGTGATACTACAACTTAAACATATAATAAGAATATAAAGTACTCAAATATATTGCACTCGATCCTCTTTTCGGACAGCAAGTTACACCGATGATCAGGTTTTATAACTTAAGATTTACCACCTCGTGGTCTACTGGTTAGATCACTGGTCTCGGACCCAAAGGACTTTAACTCATAAACATTGTATCCCCACAAAAGTGGATAAGTAAAACAATTTACCTTGTCTAACAAATCATTTTTCTCCTTTTACAGATCGCTCTCCTTCTGGCCGGTATCATCGCATTGAAGAAGCTGATGGCCCAGAAGGGAGGTAGCGGAGGAGGTCACGAAAGCCACGGCTGGTCATCAGGAGGCAGCAGCGGCGGTTGGGACCGTCGAGCTTACAACGACGTTTCGGACCTAGCTTATTCAGCTTACAAAAAGGATTAAGCTGTTTCAAACTAGTTCCGAACGCACAACTATAGTTTTAAATACGACGAGAGCTGATAATGTTTTGTTTTATCATTTTGTTTTGCCCCACCATTTTCTTTTGAGTTGTGTATTGTTTTTTATTTTCTCCCTTTAAGTGTTGTGATCAGCCTTTTGTATGTAAGTTTTAGATAGTGAAGTAAGTAAAATTGGTCCTTAGGATCAATTGTCGGTACTTTTTATTAAAAGGCTTTATTTATTTATAGTGTAAGAGGCAACTGTAGGATACAATGAGTGAATTTTATATTATTAATTAAACGACTGTGCCTGAATACTCATTAATTTATTGATTTAATTATAATAATTTATTTCGTTAACTTGTTGAAAAGTAATGATCGAATTGTTGATAATTGTTTAAGGACTTTTATACATCTAAATTGCTCGAAAATAATATATATATATATATATATATATATGTATATAAAATAAAATAATATATATAAAATAAACATGTTTTCATAGGTGACTTTATGTTGGCATAATACACTTGACATTCTATAAAATCAATTATTTCACAAACACATTAGCCGGAACCCTTCAAAACGTAAGTAACAGCTACAAAATTGTAAAATGCAGATTAGTTTGTCTTCTTTTAGGTATTATTTTTCATTTTTATGACATGTTTTAATTATTTTATTTAAAAAAAGTACGGTACGCTTAATGATCATGAGCTTAATGAGCTGTCACAATAACACATAGATGTTTGCAACATCATGTGAATAGATCATGCGTTGCTGTCTAAGCGGTTTTAGTCAATTTTAAAGGCAATGTTAAAGGCCGGCAACGCGTCTGCGATTCCTCTGTTTTAGCGGGTGTTCATGGGCGGCGGTGGTTACTCTCCATCAGGTGACCCGCCTCCTTCTTTTATATAAAAAAAATATTTACTTCATACTTTTTTTTTTTTTTTTTTTTTGTTGATGGCTTCGTGCGATTAGCACATTTAGCCAGTGTCAAAGTAATTTTTCTAACAAGTAATACATAAATAAATAATATTTCTTTTCTGTATGATGATGATGAATGATAATAGAAATGAGAAGTGAGAAATGATGTACCCCCCAACCCCTCGAGTATCTCAGTAAAGATGTGGGCCTTTACTAAGTCCTCGGGCGGACTTCTTGAGAGAATTTGAAAAGTGACGTTGCACTGTTTTGTTTCATTTGCCAACACTCATGCACACTCACAAACACTTAACGGTTAATAATCCACCATTATTTTACATTAATATTCGATATAACACAAATTTTCGAAAATAAAACAAAACCGCAGACATGACTCTTCACTTTCCCGCCAAGAAGTCCTACTTCATACTTACATAATGTTGTTTTAGTTTTTTTTTTTGGAAACAGCTGTGTGTGCTGAGTGAAATCAATAAACGTTTCATTCACAAATTCACTCACTCGTTCTTTCATCATCATTAATTATTGTTTCATTACTTCACTTATTGTAGAGATACCTTTAGGTTAAAGACTGATCTGTATTGTTGCTTGTGTTTCTGTTGTTTTTTTTGGTATTGGTTGTCCTTAAATAAATAAACAATTTGAGGAATACTTTTTTACAAATAATTTTGTTTAAATAATGTTTTTTAAATATTTTATATAAGAATTGAGTCTTGGACTCGTGAAAATGCATTTCCTTTTGTATAGTTATGGTTTTAATAAAGGTTTCATTCGAATGACTTTTTCATTATTTATTTATTGTTTTACATTAAGTATATTATAATGAAATTGATAAATAATCATAATAATAATTCAAAATATATTTGAAAATTAAGTGTATATCAATATAATCATAACTTAATCTACTTACAACCAAACTTATAAAAACTATGAACTATTAACTAATCATTAACTATAAATATAAAAAAATGCCCTAGATTCAACATCACAATTTTATTAGTTTTCAATCTTAGCCCAACTATACAGGGTTCAATATTGTGTGGAATACCAGAGCATACAATTTGTATTGCAATATTAATGGCAAAGTGCCTTCTTGTAAACAAGCCTTCACGTCATACTACCACATAATTCGATAATCCTCAATAGATTTTGAATTTTATGTATATGGCATATGGTTGAACATTTATTGCAGAGACTTGTAATTTTTGGACAGATTCATGTGCAGCAGCATGCATCTGTACATTTGTGATCGTTATCGTTAACCCTTCGAACTTGGTATCCATTCTACTATTTTAAAATGTCTAAAAAAATGTCGCTCGGTGGCCTGTTTTTGACATTCTGTGTCTTGATTTTAGTAGTTTATCGTAAGATTTGAACCGATTGTATCATACAAATACAAATATACTTTATTACCAAAGCTGTGTTACAACGGCTCTCAAAATACATAGGTGTGCAACCAATAAAGCTAGGTTATTCAAGAACATCGTAAGAAAACAAGATGCATTGACTATGGGTCCCACACTAGGAAAAACTGTTTCGTGGGCACCCAATTAAGGTGAACAGGATAACGACAGATCAAACTGACATTGGCACCCCAGACAATCAGTACAGCTAAGTGGAAGTACATTATTATTAATAACAAAAAAAAGTATTAAAAAAAAATAGAAACTAAAATCCTTGTGGATGGTAAAATGTGTTTGTACGAGTGTGTGTTTGTGTGCATGTGAGTGTGTGAGCTGCACTGCACTTGTTTCATTAGTTAATATCTGACAATCTATACTTAATCTATATAATATTATAAAGCTAAAGAGTTTGTTTGTTTGTTTGTTTGTTTGTTTGTTTGTTTGAACGCGCTAATCTCAGGAACTACTGGTTCGAATAGTCCATTTATTGAAGAAGGCTATAAGCTATATTACATCACGCTATGACTAATAGGAGTGGAACAGTCGCTAATTAACGCGGGTGAAACCGCAGGGCACAGCTAGTATTTCAATATTTGGCTACACCAAATTAACCCATTAGATCAGAAACGAATAAAGAAATAGTTAGAATGGAAGAGGAGACCCTCGACACTTGGGCAGCAGTTACCGAAGAAGGAAGATAAGGGGAACTCTGCTAATAATATAAATCAAACTGTGCAGTTTCTTACGCCCGTTCTTCTGACTTACGACGTCTTAAAATTCGATTTAACAAATATACTGCGTTAAATGTACTAGACCATACAAAGTAAGAATAATTTTATCATCATCATCTTCATCTCAGCCAAAAGACGTCTACTGCTGGACAAAGGCCTCCCCCACGGATCTCCATGAGGGGTATTTGCCGTAATCGCCACGCTTGGCAGGCGGGTTGGCGATCGCAGTTGATTAAAAGTAACCTCAGAGAGATGCTGCTGCCCATCCTCTGGAATGATTCCTTAATCGGCTTTTACGACACCCTCGGGAAGATATGGGGTGGTGCAATTCTTTATCCCCGGCACCACACAGAGGAAGAATAGTTTTATACACTAACTAAATAAACTATGTCGATAATTTAGTAATATAATAATCCCATCAAAAACATAAATGTGAAATGAGAGCAAAGTTCACTTCAACGACAAAAGAAGTGAGATCTAAATGGGTGCCAAGTTCAATGGTGAGCCCTGAAATTTATTTATAACAACATAAAATATTTTATAACAACTTAAAATATAATTTCTTCTTATAACTTAGGATAATATATTGAAGCCTAAGGTCTGACTTTGCTAGTTCTATATACGAATTATTATTAAGTTTCTACCTACTAAAACAGTCATAGAAGAGCCCTATGTTCGATGGCTAGTTTCTACCGGCCAGCCTTTCCGGAAGAATAAAATAAGAACTTACAGCTTTAGAACTTGCGAAGGCTATAATATAATTCGTATATGAAAACTAGCCAAGCCAGAACTTCATAAACTAAGTGCCAAGTGCTGCTTTTATTTGACATTCGATCATAAGGATTTGTTAACAATTCGCACCGTGCCCGCGTAGTGGTTTATGACCCGTTCTCCCTGTAGTGTACCCATTCATAGGAAACATAAAAAAAATTCGATGACGATGTTCGTTGTATGTTGATTACTCTAACAAACTTATTTAAAAACAATGAATATTTACAACGCCATCTATGCAGCCATTCTCGAACTTGAACACAATGTGCGATCTTCAGAATGTAATGCTTGAAAGCAACTAGCGATGAGAAATTGTTGCGTAGTACTATTTACTTACGACTTTTATAGTTTTACATTGAGGTATTCCACGAAGCACACCTAAAGTATTCTGAGCATACATGCTGTTTGTTAATTTATTAAATGTACCTATAGAAAAAGGAAAATAACGTTGGACTCATCATCATTATCATCATCATCATCAGCTCATTTTATGTCCCCACTGCTGGGGCACGAGCCTTCCCTATGGATGAATAGGGAGAACGGGCCATAAACCACCACGCGGGTCCAGTGCGGATTGGTGGTTGTTAACGACTGCTAATGCAGCCGGGACCAACGGCTTTACGTGCCTTCCGAAGCACGGAGGAGCTCGAGATGATACATTTTTAGTCACCCATCTAATGACCGGCCTTTGCGAAAGTTGCTTAATCTCAGCATTCGCAGACCAGACGCGTTAACCACTGCGCCATCGAGCCTCGAGAACATTCGACTACTGCTGTGAATTAAACTATTTCGCAATGTCGAAGCTTTACTAATAAACATTATGTAGAGTAAAAGAGACAAAACACGAAATAGTTACTCTTTTTTTATTATTCCTTACTTCTAAGCAATTTTATTGGTCTTCATCTCACCCGATGTTAAGTGATGATAAGGCTGTAGGTAAAAACACCTATGTGGACTAGTGGTTAATACCACAGGTCTCCCAGAGCTCTCGGGTACGATTCCCAGTAGGCGGTACATGTTTGTGTACTCGGTTTGGTTGGTGATAGGGCTTGCTTGTCTGCCTGGCTAGCTACCACCATCTTATCTAAATACATATGTCACCAAGACATCAATGTTTGTGGCATTGTTGTGTTCCGGCAGCTAGAGATAAGATAGCCAATGCCTCACTAGTTGAGGATCCCGGGTGAAGTGCGCTTCCATCATTGGCCTTATCATCACTTAACATCAAGTGAGATCAAGGCACAGTAATTACAGTAGTTCAGGATTCCTGATGAAGCACGATTCCACCATCGGTCCTAGAAAGCTAAGTAATGACTTGTCATCTGGTAAGTAAGTAGTAACAAGGAATAGAAAAATCAACACTAATCTATTGTGATAAACTTAGGTTTATCACAATAGATTAGTGCTTATCTTGCTTGCTTAGGCAATGTAAGTAAGGAGCTCAATGCCACAATGACTAGCGCGCCTGGTCTGCGATTGCAGATGTTAAACAACTTTCACAAAGGCCGGTCATTGGATGGGTGATCAAAAATGTATTATTTTGAGCTCCTCCTTGCTTTGGAATACACGTAACGCACTTGGTCCCGGCTGCATTAGACAGTCGTTAACAACCTGCATTGGACCCGCGTGATGGTTTATGACCCGTTCTCTCTATTCATCCATAGGGAAGGCTCGAGTCCCAGCAGTGGGGACAAAAATGAACTGATGCATCATCAGCTCATTTTTGTCATTGGGCATCATGATGATGATGATGATGATGATAATGATGATGATGATGATGATGACGATGACGACTCTTGCCCACCAAAACGTCTCGAAGGAAAGAAATTAATTAACATAACAATATGCAAATACTTAGCAAGTATAGTGTTAATCATACAAATAAAAGCATTGAAGCAAGAAGAATTACAATCAAACTGTTTATCATAAGTTACTCGTAAGTCAGTTATGACTTCCTAACTAATAACTACTTGGCACGCAATAAGTTGGAGATCATTAAAACATAAGAAGCCATCTTTTTTATTATATTAACGGGTAAGCACAGTGCCTTGATAAGTGATGATAAGGCCAATGATGGAAGCGCACTTAACCCGGGATCCTCAACTAGTGAGACACTGGCTATCTTACCACAGCTGCCGAAACACAACAATGCTACAAACATTGATGTTATGGCGACATATTTAGATAAAATGGTGGTAGCTAGCCAGGCGGACAAACAAGCCCTACCACCAATCAAACCGAGTACACAAACATGTACCCCCCGCTGGGAATCGAACCCGGGACCTCTGGGTCTAAACCGGTGGTCTTAGCCACACCACAGAGGTGGTTAAAATCTACTTCAAATCAAACAAACATTTTTTTTAAATAGGTTCGTAATGATAATGCTTCGATCTTTGATCTATTATCTACATGTACGGACGCCTGTCAACCTATCTAAAACTGACAAATTTCTTCAATACCCTCAGGTCCATTACACCTTAATCTCAAAATGCCTGATATCGGTACGACACAATCTCACAATTACTGAAACCAATAAGACTAAATTTCAAAATGACTTTGTCCTGTAATGCCTGAAATTTTAAATGTATTGATCCTAGAATGACTGAATCACATGACCACATTATAATAGGCATAAGAGATTTATTATTTAATGTTAAATATTTTTTTTTTTTTAATTATGTCCATTGTATATGTTGTGTGAAAACATTGGTTAGGCAATACACAAATTGTGCGTAAGATGTTAAGGCCATTGAGGTTTGGCCTACAAAAATTAGGACCATTAATTTTAGAGGGCACCCAGTACACTGGGTACTGGTTATAACCAAATCAAGTAATAGTATCACCTATATCACAGATTATGCCTATACGTAGGTACGAGGTGAAGTATTTTAAAAATAGCTGCTAATGAGTGAAAGTTAATAATAGAAAAGTTGCTTTCAAAGGATTTGAAGTTAATATTAAAAGGTTACCTAGATTAACTTTTGAAAGGTCAAAGATGAGAGGTATAGGTTGTCTTCGAAACTTGTTATTACGCTTCAGGTTATAGCTAATCTATAAATTTACAAAAATACGCATAATCAGTGGCTTTGAAGTTTAGGAATTTTTCGACGTTTGTTCTTTTATGAGTATGTCCGTCAACTCGGTCGAAAAAAAATCTGCCGAATGGACAAGTTGGCACCATTTGCAAATGTTTCAATTATATGCAAGCCTCATGGAATATCCATATCTCTTAATCAGCAGTATATGCTGTATACCGCGAATGGCTCAAAAATAAATACGTAGGGAGAAAAAATAAAAAAATGAGTAAAAAATTTTTTTTAAGTTAAAAAGATTTACAAAAAATTATGTAGACAATGTACTAAAAGCTAAAAAATAAGTCGGTAGGTCCTAGGTACCAGTCATCACACCACTCTCCTCATCAACCTAGGGCATTGATCAGACAAAAAAATAAAAAAATCGTTGGGCGCACGTAAAATTTATAAATAGCATTTTTATTATGATATAGCGGTTGACTACTGACTTATTTTTTAGCTTTTAGTACATTGTATACATCATTTTTTTTAAATCTTTATCTTCAATAAAACCGTTTAACTTAAAAAAAATTTTTACACATTTTTTATTTTCAAGTTTTTACTGTTTTCCATAGTGTAATCTATTCTACTAGTCCAGACCTTTTATTTGATACCCATATTGAATGGGTTGTGAAAGAAAAAATTTCATTGAGAAAGATCCTAACGCTTTACTTCGCCAAAGAGCTTCTCAACACAGACAAATTACAATACATAGCAGACAATTCTATACCGAGTAACATATAAATTCCGTTCTGTCCATTCAACGTTGTATGTTCTACTTCCTAATTAGTCATAGTTAGCACGCACTATAATTACCTATATGATGTGGAAGTACCCGTTTCCTTGTCATCCTACAATGCACACGCAAAGCAACACATAATTAATTATTACTACTAATATTGATAACAAATATAATTTTAATTTGTTATAAGCAAAACGCTCCGGTGGCCTAGTGGCATATCGCTCAACTCTCTAACCGGAGTTCTGGGTTCAATTCTCAAGTAAGGTTTGGTTTACGAACCAACCTAGTTGGTAAATCACACTTTGCCCGACATTTTGCAAGCGTGGTCGTTGAGCCAGTTGTAACGATGACTTCAATGATGTAGGTCTCTGACCAGCTGTGGTATATAAGTAGTAATAATGGTATATAAGTTAAATATATAAATAATGTAATAATTATATTAGAGGAGCTCGATGGCGCAGTGGTTACCACGCCCGGTCTGCGAGTGCTGAGGTTAAGCCACTTTCGTAAAGGCCGGTTATCGGATAGGTGACCAAAAAATTTACCATTTCGAGCTCCTCCGTGCTTCGGAATGCATGTAAAGCCATTGGTCCCGGGCCGGGACTCCCGGCTACATTAGCAGACGTTAACAACCACCAATCCGCACTGGGCCCGCGTGGTGGTTTATGGCCCGTTCTTCCTAACTGTCTATAGGGAAGGCTCGTACCCTAGCAGTGGGGACATAAAAATGAGCTGATGATGATGATGACTAATTTGTACTTACCTTCGGATTCATCATCAGCTCATTTATGTGTGCCCCACTGCTAGGGCACGAGCCTTCCCTATGGATGGATAGGGAGAACGGGCCATAAGCCACTACGGGCCCAGTGCGGATTGTTGGTTGTTAACGACTGCTAATGCAGCCGGAACCAACGGCTTTACGTGCCTTCCGAAGCACGGAGGAGCTCGAGATGACTTATTTTTTGGTCACCTATCCGATGACCGGCCTTTACGAAAGTTGCTTAACCTCAGCACTCGCAGACCGGGCGCGCTAACCACTGCGCCATCGAGCTCCTCACCTTCGGATTAAGACGATTAATTTCAAGTTTTCCCTTATTCGACTACTGCGTGACATTACAAAGTCAAACAAAAAAATAGTTAAGCCTTAAAGATGTGATCACGCAACTCTAAGTCATAACTCCTTATATTACTGTTCTAATTGGTATGCGACGTCATTCCGTGGGCTTAATTTCTATGTCTTATTTAAAACTATCACGCGGAGTAATTACGATGGTATGATTAGTAAGTATTCTTGTTTCACGCACAGAGGAGACACTCGTAGAATTATGTTAATTGCCTTCAGATAGCGTTGTGATGTTATGCTCTTAAGGATTTCAAATTGATTGACTACTTTTCTTATCGAGGAGTAGGTAAAAGTAGGTATCTTATTTTATCTTATCTCATTGGAAGACTGGAAGACCAGTAGCACTTCGACCCATCGGTATCTTTTGTGCAACCCCATTCACTTCCTCTGTAAAAATAGACGCCAAAAGTTTGACAACATCTTTCAGTGCGAAGAGTCTGAAGTCTTCTGGTTTCGGATAGGCCAATCCCAGGAGTCCCATTCTTTTCCTAGCCAGAAAGTCGCAGTCGCACAGTAAGTGCTGCATTTACTCCGTTTCTTCTTCACAAGCACATGCCCAACACAAGTTGTTGCAAACAGGAACATAGATGCATTCTGTGGAGCATTTGTTTTGTGACATAGTGCCTCAATAAGGCACCGAAGGTTAATCGGGCCTGCCTTAAAAGTAGGTAAATGAGGTCTGCGAATGCTAAGGTTAAGTAACTTTCGCAAAAGCCGGTCATCAGATGGTTAACCTAAATTTATCATGTCGAGCAGGAGCGCGACATGATAAATTTAAATAAAGTTTGGCGTAATAAAAATTGGCGTTTCAAAGCACGGAGGACCGTGCTTTGAAACGCCAATTATACAATATTACAATTAATTATTATAAACTTCATAAAAAATCATCATCATCATCAGCTCATTTTATGTCCCCACTGCTGGGGCACGAGTCTTCTATATGGATGGATAAGGAGAATGGGCCATAAACCACCAAGGGCTCAGTGTGGATTGGTAGTTGTTAACGACTGCTGATGCAGCCGGGACCAATGGCTTTACGTGCCTTATAAAGCACGGAGGAATATTTTTGGTCACCCATCCGATGCCTTTGCGAAAGTTGCTTAACCTCAGCACTCGCAGACCGTGCGCGTTAACCACTGCGCCATCGAGCTCCTTCTGGTTGGAAAAAATAATAGCGGCAGCACTTACCTTTACATCTTAAACAAATTATAATGTCACAAAATAATTTACATGTCTTTTGCAAATTAGACAGGAACCACGAACCGAAAAATAATCTTGTCAACTTCTCACATGGTTTTCATCACGAGATAGATGACAGTGAGCTCTCACTTTCTGCAATACGAAAACTTAGGGCGTCACGCTAATGCCTTTTGCCAGAAACATAGCATCAGACGACGTAGTAACGACACAACAAATTGCCCCCTATCGAACTCAATTGGAGCTGAAGTAACAGAACGGTATAAGTCATAGAATGTGAGTATTCTCGAAAAAGTATTTTAAAGTGTTTAATTATCTTGCGGTACGATTAATCTACAAGTATTAATGAAACATTTAGGTCGCTTTAGGAATGAGGACTTTTCCCACACACATTTTTCATGTCATTTAACAAAAAGTGGAACCAACAGCAGAAGCAGGACCCGCAGGTGCTAGCTGCTAAAGTTCTCGTTATTGATTAAGCTAAAGTTTTGTATAGTAAAGTAGACGTAGTTTTTTTTCGAACCAATTTAAAATAACATACACTAAATAACTGCCTCTCATAGTATATATAAAGTCTATTTTTGGTCTCAATGTTAACTCCCATCTTATCTCTTGCCGACTTCATAAAAAGAACTTGCATGCAATATTTCTGCGTTCTAGGGCCAGCAGTATAGGCTGTTAGGCGTTGTTGATAATTTTTCAGTCAATGAAAACTAATTTAAATAAAGACAAAATTCAAAGAACCAATTAATGTTTTAAAATCAGCAGTAGTATGAAATAGTGTAAATGAAAAATACTGTTTTGGTATATGTACCAAATGCGATATGCCTCATCCTCAAAAAACTGAAAAACTTACCTAAGTCGTCCTACTAGCCGGTGCCGATCGGACGCATCGCCATGGGACTCATTAACGGAAGAAGCCGCCCGTACTTCGAATAATAGCACGCACCGATTCCTTACATTTTTTATACATTTGTCGTATATTTCGCTTGCTATCGGATTCGTGGCCCATCCGAGGAAGCCAACGAGCCAATCCGACCGTGAATAGTCGGGAAAAACGCAACTTTATATTTACACGTGTATAAATATAACGACCGCCAACGATAGTGATTCAGTTTTGCGCGATCGCTTGCAACAAAATGGTGGACGGGATGACACTTCTGAAACAATAGAAGAAAGTGCTTTGTGGATTGTTGTGCAATACGTGATCATAACACGAAGGATTTAATTAGCCAAGTGAAAATGAAGACAGGAATGCAATTGCAGGTGCAGGCGATAGTGGTGTTATGTACTGTTGTTTTAGCTTACTCAAATCCAGAGTACGAGAATAAGCTGACGAAGCTATGGTCCATGTCTGGTGCGTCGAACAGTGATGGGTCGGCGGTACTCAATGTCACGAGCACCTCCATTGTGATACAGCCTTCAAGCTACAGCGATGATTACGTCCCGTCCAGGACTTCTAGAGACTCCAGAGCACCCAACGATTACCTTCGAAACCGATACGGGTTCAAACCTAGAGCGATACCTTTGAGAAGAGACGAACCGTCCCAAGTGGAGAGGAGTGTTTATTATACACAGAATAATGGTAACAAGTACAAATCTGAGGTACTTTTCCCCGGTAATTATATCCAAATTGCCAAAGAGAAAAGTAATGAAAACATCACGGACCAGCCGAAGCCAGTCGCGGAGGAACAGTTTCGACCAAAAGCGATACCTTTGATCAGGAGTCAGGAATTCCAGAAGAGATCTCTTGATGTGGACACCGATCCGATGATAGAGAAACCAGAAGACTTTTCGGAGCAAACCGCCTCAAGGAGATCAATTTCGTGTGAGTATTATTGCTTTTATTATTATTGTATAGAAAACTTTAAACAAATAATTCGCGATTATTCATAAAAAACAGTACGTTTACATTCAATTTAATTTAATACTGATAAAAAAAGTTATTTGTCAACACATTGTCAACAGGTTTATTGACATGTTCTAATAAATATATAATAAAATATAATAAAAATAGTCATGACATAATTTTTTTATTGTCTTTATTTAAATTTACTCTCTTACCGATAAAAAAAATCATAATGAATTTATAATTCTTGATATTTTAACTCTATGTAAGTGGCTTACACACGCAATTGTTGGTATCTTTTTATTAATACGGGTACTTAGTTTTCTTTTTTTCTGTATATCTATTTATTACATTAATTACTTGATAGAAGCCATTTAAAAAAGAAAACTATTTATGAGTGAGCACTTAGTCGCTTTTCTTTCAGATATTGTTATGATAGTAAAGAAAACTGAAACTACGGAAAAAGAACTGCTAACTTAATAGTTTGGATGTTTGTAATTAAAATACAGTCCTGATTGCTTTCATTGCAGGATCATTTCCTGCCATATACATTTAGACATTTCTAATAAACTATTGTATAGGTACATACACTGTTCAATCTAGTTAATTATTTTTTAACAACAAGTTAAAAAAAACAAATGATAATACCGATAAACTTATAAAAAAATCTTGTTTATAAAAGGTCGTGGTAATGTCAACACATTGTATCAATCTCTAGTTTCACTCAAATTAAATTTTTTCCCAAAAGTCGCGTGCCCTCTACGTATTATATTTAATCTCTAAAAAAGTAGCCTATAATATCCTAGAACCCTTCAAGTACATCTACGCCAAAAATTTCAGAAAATTCATTCACTCTTATTTTAAGTAAGACCCGTGCATGGGAGGCCAGTGGAGTACGTCCATAAAGCATAAGAATGGTTTTTTAGTTTCTGTCTTGGTACTATTTTTATTTTTGTTTCTGTATGTTTATTAATGCTAAGTACGTGATAATAATGTTTTTTAAATATTTTTTTTCTTTGTGGTGAACTGTTTGTCTCATAATAAAATGGAAAAAAAAAACACGGCGATCCTTCACACCGTTCTGGCGTGAACGACGCACAAACATACACTTTCAAGATTCATAAAATCCGCCAGGATTCCGAGTCTAATATTGAAAATGTCATTGAATTTTGCAATTCCCCATCATTATATTCCGTTACACGCAATAGTACGGCTTGCGATCTACACTCTCTCTGATACCCTGAATTTCATTGGCTACAATCATTTCCGTTTGTGGTTCAGTAAATGCAAATGTACATTATACCGCTTTGGTAAATAGCGTGATCGCCTGTCACGGTACAGTAAATGGGCACCGGTTATATAGCATTTTATGTGACTTTAACACATCGGACAGTGAAACTAATTATAATAGTGATTTTATAATTTATTACGTCATTCCGTGTATCAGTGACTTCTCATACAATTGTCTCTTCTCGGGTGAAAAAAAAACAGTAATTCGGAAAATATGAACAATGTTAATTTGTAACAAGCTTGTTTACTTTGAAACTATTTAAATGTATATCATCATCATCATCATTATCATCATCATCATCTCAGCCAAAAGACGTCCGCTGCTGGACAAAGGTCAAATGTATATTTTTAAAAATTTTGTCTAATTTTATTACGAACAAATTTTAATTCAGAAAAACATCATATCCCTATGAGAAAGGAACCTAATGGGAGGCCTTTGTTCTGCAGTAGATGTTTTTTGGCTGAGATGATGATAATGATGATGATGATGATGATGATGATGAGTGGGATTAAGAACCGCACGTCCTGACAGTCTGGGTCAGGCTCAGACCAATTCGGTTGTATCAGCCAAACTCTATATAGGCTCACTTTTGGCTTACATAATTACTCTATAAGCCAAAGTTTGACTAGTTTCTTTGTCGTACTTCCAAAAGATGTAATAGGCTAAGAGCATACGTTTGCCTCCTTCTAATAATATGAGGCGTGAAGAGGCACCTTGGGGACCGGCAGAGTGAGTGTGACTTATGCTGCGTTGTTTTCACGCTGGACCAGTTTTCTTTGCTATTTAAAAAAAGTGAATCCTAAGCAATATCAATAGTACGCCATCTTCATCTCAAATATGTACAAATATTTTCAATAATCTTTCTGCCACAGGCATTAACGCATATAGACCAGTTTAGAGTTTCGTTTCAATGACACACATCATATCTGCAGCGATAGGGTCACTGCCTGTCACGGCGAGTGCACTTACATTAGCAGTGGACATAAACCATAGGTAAGCGTCGCTAGGCAATCGAAAAATACCGTTACAGTTACAGTAAGTCTGTATCATCCCTTTGGTCTACGGGGCAACTCGCTTGAGACACTTGTCTTAGGAGTTCCGGATGAAGAATGCGCTCCGGCGCGTCTGGATATGACGTTATGACCTGACGTGGATGGTCCCTTGTGCGAGTCAGTTTGCTTGCGAAATTGTCTGACACCTTTTCGTGAATCTGTCGTTGGTAAAGGGTTTCAGTATAAACTTTAAAGTAGTGTGTAGCGGGGTTGTAACATTCCATTATTGAGCAAAGGCCTCCTCCCATTTCCGCCACTTTTTATGATTACACCACCGTTTGCTAGAGCCGGGCTCCATCAGGCCGAGCATTTAGGCGCTCGGCCACTGAGGCATAGGATGACAGCTTGTAAACCCCACTAGACCACCTCCAAGATTTCACCACTCCCACGACTCGGTCAACCCGAGCTGAGGTCCTAGTCTTTAAAGGCGCCCTCGGGTTCCGCTCAAGATCGATCCGAACCTCTCAGAGAATCTAATAAGAAACCGGGACATGCATGCGTGATGTAAGATCGTAAGATGGCGGTATTGCGGCGTGGTGGGCTAGAACCTTATCTTCTCATGTGTTATTCTTCAGGTTGCGTGCGGTTGTGAAAACGAGAAGCGTGTAAAGTCCGGTAACGCGGAAAATGCCGCCTGAGGCAGTCAGTAAGTTATATCCAAAAAAAGAAACGCATGTTGTGGCGTGTATATACGCCTTGTTATCATAACAGCACTAATATTGCAGTAAAACTTCTCATGGTAAAGCTCCTGAAGGTGCTTTAACCACGAACTAATTATCGTTTTCGTTAACGCGATCGAATAGTGTACAAAACTCGTACTTAGCATATTTTTAGCCTGGTTAAATAGGCACCCGAATCATCCTGCAGGGCTCCAACTTCACGGAGTATGTGGGGTTCGCCTGATGCTATGGCCGACCCACTAAAAACTTAGCGCACCCGACTACTGCTTGTGCGGGATCCTAAGAACTCCGAGTTGTTCACGACCCGCCGTAGTGGTCCTTTTGGACTGAGGGGGCTTACAGCTCCAGTAACCTATCTGGATATTAGGTACTGAACTATATGTGTCTACGGGGCAACTCGCTTGAGACACTTGTCTTAGGAGTTCCAGATTAAAAATGGGCTTCGGCGCGTCCTGATCTGACGTTATGACCTGACGTTGATAGTCTCTTGTGCGAGTTTACTTGCGCAAGGTTGTTTGACACCTACTTTCTAACCTGACGGTTTGTAGGAGGTGTCAGTATAAACTTTAAAGTTGTGTATAGGAGGGTTGGTCTCTTTGGACACGTCTTTTACTAAGGCGCCTCACGGTCAGGGTGCAGGGTGACGACTCTACACCTTGAGGAGTTTATGCGGGGGTTGTGGGGAGGGTGGTGATCTCCACCACTGCAGTGCAGCTAAGATGAGTCCCGTGCTGTCGCCTCCCTCAACGTACACAGCATCTAGGTTGTTAATTGTCTTCTTATCATCGACTATCTGTTTCAAAACAAATAATGACATGTTGATGATTACATCATCATCCTCATTAGAGGAAACTTAATGGTAATGGACATAAAATCACTTATAACGATGAATACTACAGACTTCTACATATTAGGTTATAAATGGATTACAGAAACAGTGGCCATAATGACAGCCGATCGAAATGGGAGATGTCGTAAAAAACATTAAATTATCACCAAAGTTGGTTTTATACGTAAAGATCCTTACCTTTTTAAGATATGCCTATGATACCTTTACTAATTAAATTACGTTAATCCTACTTTTAAAAATTTCTTTGATTTCAATCGAACGTGAAAGTTTAAGTGTTTATACCTACTAATTATTATAAGATAAGTAGTAAAAAATTAACAATAATATTTTTGTCACTCCTATCTGTATGTCTGTCATAACCTCTCTCGCGTGCACAGGCAGGTTCGTCAGTGACTTAAGCTAAATCACACTAGCAGGATTCGAACTAGCAACTCCTGGCAAGCTGGGCCAGTTGCTTCCAATTAGGTTTTCCTGATTTTAACCGACCTTTGCCAATTTAGTCAACTTATCTTTGCCAAACATATCACGTTTACAATGTCAACATTGAGTCGAATCGAGAGAACTTAATCCGTATTTAACAATTCTACATTTCGTTTTCCATAATTATCTACATTAACTTTCATCTCCATGGTTAGACACAATGACGTGAACAACTCAGCAAGATTTTAAGCAACCAAGATTTAGTTTCTAACTCAACTTAGCTACAAGCGTGCAAAACCCGTCATCACGTTTACGGTAATACATTGTAAAGCAAATAATAGCTCTTACTGGTCATTGATCTAAGTTATGAAACTTAAATTAATCCAGTTATTTCAGTGTCATGCACTTAATGAATGTGTTAACAAGACAGCTAATGCTGAAATTTATTAAACTGATAATTGGAGCTTCAAAACGTTGGCTAAATACATTAACGGCACAATAAAAACTCATACAAAAACAAAGCCGATAACTTAAAGTACATAAATTGCTTCTGCTACTTAGAAATGTCAATCAACGTGAATGATTACGTAGCACCTATTATTTGTCACGAAAAAAAGTCTCCTATAATAAGATTGAAACACTATTTTGATTGTTTGTCGAATTATTCATGCTGTTGTAAAAAGTAAAAACGTTGATTGGCGTTACTCGGTGCGTCAGTTAATGTACTCTTAGTTGCTTTACACCCGTTTGCACTAAACTTATGAATTGCCTAAGTCTTGGCTTAACTATTACCCGGTCAAGTTAACTCGGCACCTGGCTCGAAAACGTCTCTTACACTCAGGTGTCAACTTAACTTGACCGGGTAGTAGTTAGGCGAAGACTTAGGCGATTTAAAAGTTTATTGCAAACGGGTGTTAGTCCCCTTTGTGGCCAAGTGATTAATTAGGCAACCGATCTCAAGCCTAATATGTATTTAGTCTGATTACCAGTGGATGTAGATACCCCTAACTAACCTAGATAACTTATGAAAATTTTGTTTATGGTAGGACTACTAATAACTACGCCTTGGTGGCTTCCACTATGTCATGTAAGCTGTCATGTCATGTCCTGACATGTCATGTAAACAACAACAATGTAACTTGCACTATGTTCTGGCAATTAAAGAGTTAGAGATTGAAGTACGCTTTGGCCCCAACATCGTTTATTCACAATAAATTATCAAGTGTGATGAAAGCTCTGCGCTTCTCCATTGGGGAGTAAGAGATTTCATTTACCAACTCAAATAAACCAGTACAAAGACTCCTAAGATTTTAAACTAAAAAAATATTTTTCCTTTGTTCCAGACCTTTTCGGTGAGGAAGGTGATGATGCTGAAGAAGAGGAAGAGGAAGAAGGATTAGACGAAATAGAGCCTGGAGTCGATGATGGCACAAAAGGATTCAAGCACAAGAAACCATTGAAGCCCAAAATAAAGAAAACGAAACTGAAGAAATACGTTATGCCCCTACTTCTGGCGTACAAGATGAAATATTTCGCACTGGTACCGGTGATGATTGGAGGGCTGATATTGCTGGTGGGAGCGACAGGATTGGCTGGATTCTTCTTTGCGTTGTTCGCAGCAGTTATGGGCTTACAGAAAGGCGGTTATTAACCAACAAAGGTAGTTAAATAAAGTCGACACAATCGCAGTTGCCATCCAAACTTAGATAATATTTTCATTGGGGACTCGTGACTATACTAGTCTGTCATGCGATGGTTTTATCCACCGAAGTTTTCGTTTTTATTTTTTATTTTTTTAAACAGTTTTCTCATTGTGTTATTTCAGTCTATATTTTTTTCTCACTGTTTTTTAAGTTAAAACTTTAACATTGTTAATAGTGATTTTAATATAGGGCTCGCGCTTTTGTAAATATACTTCATTATTTATTGTTGTATTGTATAAGTTATTTAAATAATAATTTATTGTTAATTTTGTATAGGTATAAGGATAAGCAGATATTGTAGTTACCAGTGAATATTAGACAGAATAATGTTGAATATGCAATACTCCAAATGATATAAAGAATATTAAGCAATTACACACACATGCTTTGAGTGGTTTCAATTCTTACCACCCTTTTATTCATAACCTTTAGATAACTTTGAGATGTTGCATTTGTTAAAATATTTTCTTATTACTTCTATAACAGCTTATAAAAGTTAAAATTTAAAAAAGCAAACAATTGACTGAAGTTTATAATCAAATACCGATAATATCTCGAAAATGTAGCCGTAAGTCTTCACAATGACCCAATGGACCCATAGGTGTTAACGACTACTTACAATTACAACCGGGACAAAAGCCTTAACATACGGAATATACCAAGATAAGAATTTGTGAACTTCTAAAACTCAGATTTTCATCTACCATCAATCCATTTGTAAGGCGACTATCGGTACTTCTACTTTATTAAGACTTTGAAAAGAGCCACAGGGCTTAGTTTAGAAATTATCGATGTTGTAACAAGTAGAGCGTATCGGTATTACTTCCAGCTTGTCATTTCGCTTTAGTCGATCCTACACAAAGTAGGGAGAATGCAAACTGTACACTTAAAATAGTCTCGTTCTTAAGTTTTTTTAAATTAGGAAAACTCAATTACAACAAAAATTGAGAATGTTATCTTGTTATTTATCGTAGAAAGACATTGATCGCGCATCTTCAATCTCTCACCTGCGGCAAGCATTGATACTGATCAACACTGGCACTGGCCCGAAACAGTCGAAATTCTATAGTCGTGACTCTATTCACAACAGACGACATGTTATGTAGATGTTAAAATGAGTATCCCTAGGCATCATCTTTAACCGTTCTAGGCGTCTCCAGTGTGATTACTTCCAGAATCATACCGCAGAACTATAAATGAAAGACCACTTTAAAGAACAAGAGCTGTGATCAATGTCACACTTGATTCAAAGCACCGTTCTACGTTACATGAAATAATTTAAAAAAAACGACAACATTAATGAAACTGATAAAGAGTTCGGTAGGGCAGAATCAGATATTACCGCGTTCGTGTTACCCTCTTACAAGTTAAGCATTAGCAGCGCAGAGTTACTAGATGGGTGACCGAACTAATATACATTGCAGTCATTAAAACCTACCAACCCGCATTAGACCGACGTGGTGGATTATGTCCCGGTCTCATCAGTTGCTATATTGTTTAAATGGGAAGGCCTGAACTTTCAAGCAATAATAGTACTGATTCCTAATAAGAAAGATATTACAGCAAAAGCTATTCAGTAAAAAGTAAAAAAAGTAAAAAGCCCAGCTTGGCAAAGACCTCCATCATTGAAATCAAGTCATCATTATGATTGATGGGTAATGGCTTAATCACCACGCTTGCTAAATGCGGGTTGGTGAACACAAACCCGGGCTATGCATCGAAAAATCCGAAACACAATTTGTCCGACCTGGGAATTGAACCCAGATCCTTTAAGGTATCAGGCCGAGCGCTTTGCCACGGTTACCGAGGCGTTCGAGTCGTTTATTACAGTATTTAGAATAAATATCCGACAATCTTGATAGACGTTTATTTTCGAGATTTGAAGTTTATAATTAGCTGTTGATGCTATAAAACCTTTTTTACATAATACTAGCTGACCGGCGGACTTCGTACTGCTTTGACAGTTAACGTTTCTATGACAACAAAACAAACAAATCATTCTCCAATCAGTATCGCATGATGGACCCCAATAGCGGCGCCACCTACCGGGTCCGATTGTAAATCTAAACCATTCTCGAATCGGTCCAGCCGTTTAGAAGGAGTTCAATAACATTCACACGCACAGAAGATTTATATATATAAAGATAAAAAAAAGGATATTTAGATGTAATTGTGACCAAAACAAGGCTATTTTAGTAATGCATTTATGTTCCGGATCCATAATCTAGTATTATTATTGATTGGAAGCCTGAACCCAGGCGCGAGTCATTTATAAACTGATGATGAAAACGATCGGTGATAATGGTTTTATGGAATTTATTTCTTTAGAAGGAATACCTGCATTGTTTTCTTACCTAAAGAAATGTTATTTTACACTAAGTTCAAGTTAAAAAATGACGAGCATAACGAAACGTAACAAAGAAATCTTACGTTTGTATATTTAGTACTTATCCAAAAAGCGTTTGGTAATGAGACTAAGGGTGCCATACCAAAATATTTAGAAAATAGCTTACCTACTTGATACTTCTATCGAAACACAGATACTGACAAATAAATTTAATCAACGCTTACAAGCGGACTTCTTTGCGTGTAAAACAATTATCCTTTTATTATACCATTTTCTTTTAAAATGCGACTTCGAAAAACTGTCTCTATGTCATAGACGAGCTTAGCTTTCCCATTGTACAAAATATACTTCCAATTTCTGAAAATACGAAAGGAAACATCAATCTCTATTTTCTATTGACCCAAGGTTCAAAATCCAACTAAGTCGAAACAGGAGTGAACTCAACATGCAAGTAAATTGACCACTTTAGTGTCTAATTATGTAGAAAAAGGCATCGCAATGCTTGATAGGCTGTTATGAACTCATTTGCATGGTATAAATGTCAACGATATCTCATGTTATAGCCATTACTTGTTTGGCCGGGCAACTGGTAAAAAAGTGCCAACAAAGAAAAAAGAAAACTCTTAAAAAGAATTTAATCCATTCGAAATTTAAGATTTTTAGAAAATGTTGTTCTTTTAAAATTAACAAAAGAGATTTAAAATTTATATACGATTGTCAATTATTTGAGATGCTTCCATATTCGCGTGGTTTAATTTTGGATAATACGAACAACTATGGTATAGTGAAAACGGAAACTTTGTTAAGATTCGGTCCGAAAAGTGATGACTATGTCAACGATACGTTCAATTCAACGGAACCGTTGGAGTGGATATTCACGCATGGCAATTTCAGGAAAGGATCAATGCCAGGTATGTTCAAAAATTTATTTGTAACGTTTAAGGTTGGCAGAAAATCTGAATTTCTTACTAGTTATAATTTCGAGTCCAATAATACAATAAGCACATTGTACTTAGTCAAAGTAACATCCTGTCAACTTATATACCATAGCAACATGTCAACTTTTAATAAATAGAGCGACAGGGTCACAGGTCACTGTTGAGACAGTATTGAACTCGACATTAGTTAGGATTCAATTAAGTACACCAAACATTAAAACCTTGTTAACTTGATTCAGAATGCTACAGCGCCATCTTTAAATATTCAACTGAACCAAATTTTGTATAACTGCTTTTTTTGTTATTATTGCTGGCAATGAACCTACTCCACTTGACGTTTACTGTAAATTAAGCATAAACGTTAGAACAGATCATTTTGCACAGTATACAAACGCAACAACTCAACTCAACTCAACAGCTAATGTGCTGCATTCGTATTGTTGCTTTCAAAGCTTGACGTTTTAAAAATCATAGAAATTTTACCGCCTCTAGTCTTGTAGTTAAAAACACCGGTCTCAAGCCTAGAGGTTCCGGATTCGATTCCTAGCGGTGCGTACAAGTGGTACTCAGTTTGGTTGGTGGTTGATCTTGTCATAAGTCCGTCTGGTTAGCTACCACCACCATATCTGCATATGTCGCCATAACCTCAATGTTAATAGTATTGTTGAGTTTCTATAATTAAAGATTAGATAGCCAGTAAGATAGCCAGTAGATGTGGAGCTCGATGGCGCAGTGGTCAACGCGCCCGGTCTGCGAGTGCTGAGGTAAAGCAACTCTCGCAAAGGCCGGTCATCGGATGGGTGACAAAAATGTTTCATCTCAAGCTCCTCCGTGCTTCGGAAGGCACGTAAAGCCGAAGGCTCGTGCCCCAGCAGTGGGTACATAAATGAGCTGATGATGATGATGATGATGAACAACCATTAATCCGCACTGGGCCGGCGTGGTAGTTTATGACCCGTTCTTTCTATCCATCCATAGGGAAGGCTCGTGCCACAGCAGTGGCCACATAAAATGAGCTGATGATGATGATGTTATCACCACCACACACCCAAACGCACTCAACATACACACTTCCATTCACTAAGAAAGGAAGACCTTTTTTTCTAAAACCGAAAAAAAAGTATTACGTGTAGGTACTTCGCCACACGGGAGACGCAAATGATTAAGGCCCCAGCAGTGGGGGCATAAAAATGGGCTGATGATGATGATGAGATAGCCAGTTCCTTAGTGGTTGAGGATTCTGTGTGAAGTATGTTTTTTGTGTTATTTTTAAGTATAGCTACGACGTTCTACAACAATTAGAAAAAAAGAGCTTTTAGTTTTGCTATCTTTTTACCAAGTTTTAGTTCAAAGATTACAATATAATTACTTCTCTACCAAACATTATTTAACTTTTATTTTTTACAGAATCTTTAGCATCGGAAACCGAATCTAGAGCGTTAAAAGAGCAAAGGCCAAAACCTAAGGTGCCAGGGACGCCACCGATACAACAAAGAAGTAAAAAGATAAAAAAGAAACTGAAGAAGAAATTGCGTAGAAAGTCGAAGAAGAGTAATAAATGTGTCTTCAAGGTCATTAAGAAGGGAAAGAAGAATAGAAGGGGCAACAAGTATAATAAGATGCAGAAGAAATATATGCTGCCGCTGATTTTAGGGTTATTAGCAGCTAAGAGTTTTTTGATACCAATAGCTTTGAAGGCACTCGCATTTCTTTCGGCCAAAGGTAAGAATCAGAAAAAACAGACTGTTTCGTAAATGCTATCTGCTATTTGTTCATTTAAATGCAATATTCATGCTCTCTATAGGGCACCTTATGGAAAATTTATTTAACAAGCCCACTTTCATGTTTATCATAAAAAAATACTGGTTGGCGATTTGGTACAGATTTGACAAAGAAATTTATACGAAAATGTCACCAACAATAACAACGTACTTAAGGGGGCGCAAAACTGCGAGTTTCAAGTTTTTTTATGATAGCGAGCGAGCGGCGCGTGGCAGTGGTGTGACAACGGCGCACGACTACGAATACGCACGCACACTAATATCTGTACAAAGTAGGCTGGTGATTTAATTAGAGCAATGTTTACTTTCGTAAAATCATAGGCGTTTGGGTAAAAAATAGGAAAAGTCTTAATATTTTCATATTCATGTTTTTTTATTGAAAAATAAGACAACAGTGACCTGCGGAATATCAATACAAACATTTTGATGTCGGATCATTGTTTCATTTGTGCTATATTTACAAAGTTTCTGAAGAAATAAGTTTTTAGATATCATTCTATTACGTATTGTTTATGCAGTTTCTGGGTATTTGTTTCAAATTCCAAGACAACCATGACTTTGTGAAAGGATCAAGCTAACCTATACTAGTCTTTTCAATGTATAAGACCTATTCAGCGCCTAGCGCCAGTGACTTAAAAACACGTAAATTTTCAAATTCCGCGCTGCACCCCCTTAAATAATCTTCTTCGATGTGAATGAAAAACTGTTAGGAATTTTTATAAGACTTACCTTTTTTATACAATCAAGCTATCACAAGCTACAACTAAAATAGATACGAGTATTTATATTATCTAAATATAGAATTGAAAAAAGGCACTTTCACGTTATTCATTTCAAACGTATCCTGTTGTCCCAAATGTGGATTAAACTAAGCTTGGTTTAAAACTAATGCTGTCTCCTATATTTATTATGTCATCATCACCTTTAAACTAAGTCTAACTTTGTCTATGCTTTAGAAGAAAGTTGTAAGAATCTGACAATCTCCAAAATTTCTAACTACTTCCTTTTTCCACAGGTTTAATGATGGGATTCTTCTCAACCGTCATGGCATCGGTGCTCAGTCTTAAAGGTATGTTCGATCACTCCCACTACGGCTACCAGAACAGAAAGGACGACACGAAGACCCAAGTGGAAATCATCCAGGTCCCATCGAAGAGCGAAGACCATGTCTACTATGATGAACATTATAAAAGGGGTGATTACATACCTAATTACTTGAAGAGTTTAGGCTATGAAGAAACGGGGAAATGGCAATCGATGTGAGGCAGAAATTGGTAATTTTCATCATATTAATATTCATTGGTGATTCGACAAAAACCTAATAAGGAATTTAGTAAGGTTGTTAAATGACTGATAAAGTAATTTCCTATTTTTAGCACATTTGTATAGAATTTCATCATTTCGGGTTTGACTTTTTGATTTTCTATAGTTTATTTTTCATTGAATGTGCTTTGTTTTGTAGAAATTGACGATAAAGATAAAGATGGAAGGGAGTCAAAATTTTATTTTTGAGCTAAATTTCGCTACCTCCGCAGGCTTATTACCGAAAAAAGCAACTAGTTGTTAATTGAGCAATTGCAACGCGACTGCTCTAGTTTCGGTTTATAAATCGGTATTACGGACACAATTCGCTCAATGTATGTAAACTTTTACATACATTTTAATACGTAATTTTCGATAATAAACCTGCAGATGAAAAAGTCACTATCAATGTTTGAATGTCGATATCGGAGTGATACTACGCCGATAAGACATATTACTATGTAAATATGTATGACGCAAATTATACCTATAATGTTAAAAGCATCAATAGTCTTCGATGATAGGTTACTACCTATCCTCATGCTAAGTGCGAGTTTTATTCAATCAAAAAAAATTAATGGCTTTGAAGTAGCGCCTCCTTGTGTCTAAATCTAATATTTTGTGTTGACGTGAACGAATGGAGAATAAAACTGCATAAACAGCGAGATGGATTCAACTGAATATATAACTATATAATACGGTGGTTAGTGGACCTATGTGGATAAATTCGGATATATACCCACCATGCAAATATATTATGAATACAGTTTTATAGATATCGCGTAAATACGTTTTAAGCACAGACAAAAAGGTCTGTGGTTTTAAGTTTAAATAACTTCTTGAAGGCTTTCTTAGTCAACATCAAATTGATCAAAACGTACTAAGTTCTCGAACGGATTTTTACATTTAAATTTTATAAGAAAATAAAAGACTTTAAAAAAATCTAATATGTTGACAGTGTTAGGCAATACCACACTCTAATAACATAACAGTATGATTTGTATTTCTAAAATGCTTAGAAATAATAACTAGACTTTGTATCGATTGTTTTCTGATTATTTAATACGGCTAGCACTAAACAATTAAAGATATCATAGCGTTTTTGTCAATTGATTATAGTTAATAGATATTAATTTAATTAAAGTAAAAAATAAATAATAAATAAATAGTGTTATAAATATAATGTTTAATGTGTAATAGTGGTTAGTGTGTTTTGTTAAAAGTCACTCCTAAATCACAAAATGCACAGAAGATTCCTATTAAGTTATGTTTAAAAGGTCAATATAATTATAATTTGCATTTAGTAGCTCAAGGATTTTGTTAAGTTTAAAGTACTTTTTATGTAATTACCCCGGAGCTAATACCCGTATTGAGTGAGATGTAAGTAATTTATTTATACTATGGCAGTGAATAACCAAAGATATTTATGGTAATAAAAATGAATGTATTCACTTTTAATGCGTTTCATTTATTTTAAAGTTTATAGAAAAAACAATGACTTTGCCCACCCTATCGACTTATATTGATCAAAAATATAGGTTTAACAAATACTCATACCAACATTTTAAGTAATCAATCAGTTAAACATGTATGATACATTTTTTTTAAATAATATTTAGCAGTAAGGCAGATGGCACATTGCTCGCAGGACTGATGGCCGCTGGGGCGGAACAGTCCTCGAGTGGCGACCGCGTACCGAAAAGCGCATTGTGGGCAGGCCTCCAACAAAGTGGACCGACGATCTGGTGAAGGTCGCGGGAAGCCGCTGGATGCGAGCAGCACAAAACCGGCCTTTGCGGGGATCCTTGGGGGAGGTCTTTGTCCAGCAGTTGACGTCTTTTGGCTGAGATGATGATGATGATGATGACGGCAGATGGAGTTACCAGTATACCTGCAGGCTGAGCTAGGCAGAAAAGTTGGTAGGCGTTACGGACAAGGGCTCTACCTATACCTTTGTTAAACTCATGATAAAAGATAATAAGAGCGTTCGCTACGTTAAGCGGGTGCACGATTCCCATATGCTCGATCCTCTAAATGCCACTACATACTTATTTACAGAATACACTAAACATGTACACTAGTTTAGGCCCAAAACACCGTACTCGTAGAACAAGGGTACGACGAGCCGGTTCAAACACGCTCTATACCAGGTACAGACATGTACCTGGGCGCTTCTCCTCACCCCTACGACCCAGTCAACGCCCAGGTCCGAGTCCCCGATCCGATCCGAACCCCTCGGAGAATCTCACGGGAACGGGGACACGCATTAGTGCGTGATGCCGTTCCCTCTAGAAAGCCTCTGACGGTACTTTGTTTCACACGGCTTGAGGAACGCTTTAAGTTTCTTGCCGCGCCCAAAAAACCCAGTGAAACTGAAAAAACCCAGAGCACTCAACAAACTCTCTCAAAAAAAAGTTTGCACGACGCAAGCGCCCGCGTGGCGTGTATGTTTCGTATAAAATCATAGAGCAGCGCTGCTTGAGGCGGGTCTGCCTATGAACAACGCAGAAAAACAAAATAAAACCGCACGCCACGCGGGCGTCCGCGCCGTGCGCCCGCTTGACGGGCGCTTTTAAGTTAGGCGTTTTGTGTCGAACTGCTGTCGTGCGTTTGCACTGCGTTCCATATTAAAACAAGCGTGCGGCTGTCGTGTGGCTGGCGTTTAAAATGAAAACGCAGGGCAGCGGTCCGGCAGGAAACGTCTAAATTGAAAGCGCCCTAAGAGTCGCGCCACCAACCCCAGGATCTTGATTGATGATCACGGCCATTCTGTAAAGACTGACATCAATTAGAAATAATACAAACTTATTAAATCTATTGATCAGTGCTTCGACCTATATGTGCTATGTGGAACCCACTATTCCACTAAGCAGTTAATAAGACGAAAGATCTGGAAGTTATAATTTGACGATACAATTATTTTGAACTCTGTACTTTTAAACACTAACGATATTCTCTAAAAGGAAGTTATAATAAAAGTGGCACCAGTGTTCGACAAGAGCCAGTGATCGACATATTTTTCCGTTTATTATGAAGAATAGGGGTCTTCAACAGATTTTTGATTTTAACAACGATTGAATACTGACCAGCTGCTTTGTAGCTGTCGTGCAGAAAAGTTTCAATAATTGAATTCTATATTCGTTTTTCGAAGTCGAACATTGTGACTATGATAGTGGGGGATATGGGGATACCAGGTAAAGGTGCGCTTTCACCTTCAGTCTTATACCATCACTGACCCCATCAGGTAAGATGAAGGCCTGTAGACGAATAAAAGACAAAATAATAACAACTAAATGATCATGCAATGACTTATATATTTCAACGGTTCTTCTACACCACAATTTCATCTATTGTATGATACACCTGGCTTCATAAAACTGTGCACTGAATGGGTTGTCCAAAGCCAAGGTACTCTCGGCTATTTTGTCCCGAACCCTATCTGATACGGTGTAGAACCCACCGACCATTTTTCTCACTCCTCTTGCTATGAACATTTTAGGGTTATGTTTGTGGAAGAACGCCTTCATCCTTCTCTGCCTGATCATCATCTTCCTCTTTATCGGGTGGGGCCTGCTGAAGACTGATCGCTTTTTCTTTGGAAATATTCTTCTCTTCCTCTTACCCATTCTTCTAAGTTCTGTTCTATTACAGATGTTCAGCCGTTTCTTCCTGTAGTCATTTTCCTGTTGATAGTTTTGGTGGATTTTCTAAATATACTGTTATTATTTTTGTATTACATTCTGATTTTGGTAGATTTATTTGGTAACGTCACCGCATGACAAACTTATTTTTATGTGCACGCTTTTGTTTTCTATCTGTCATAACGAGAAAAGAGTATTTGTGTACCTGTCGATAGATTGATACTTAGTTGGTTTAATGCTCTAAGGATTGATATGCATGTCAATAGACAATGGTATAATATTTTGTGAAACCTGAATCACGATCTAGAGGAGAACTTTTATAGAAACCTTTTAACTATATTATTTTCGGCGTGATTTTGATGCAAATACAAAATGCATATTTAAAAATATTTATTGATATTATGACAAACCGAGAATCGAAACCTTGCTATACTACTAAGAATATGTTACTATTACTTCAGCCTTATTTTAGTAACTCCATGATAAATATAGGAAATTTCAATTCAACTACTTACATAACTTTCTCAAAGTTAAAGTTAAGTCGATACAAAAAAATAAGCTTAAATTGCTTTTAATGTGAAAATGCCACATTATATGACCCAAATCCTCGTTAAGTCGTATATTAAATCAGATGCGTATTTCATTATTTACCATCTTGTAACACAGTACAACCAAAATTATTTTATAAATCAACAAAGAAAATAACACGTTTCTATTTAAAATCGTTTTCGCAAAAAAAAATTGCGTTTAAAATTATTTGAACATTTTATAAGTTTCTTTAGCATTAATTACAGACTGTCAGAAATACATAGTATTTAAAAAAAACGTCTAACGTCAGACAATATCTAAAACACTTCCTATTACTATTTTGCCCTCAGATCAATAAAGCTTTAGTTATTCTGAGATTTTGCCATAATATAGAATCAAAGACACAATATTTTAAACACACATAAACTCCAGTTTAACTAAAAACGCCGTTTTATAGAGAAACCCATAATCAATTTGTTTAGTTGTAAGCTTTATTGATGAAAGGTTGTTATTTCTTGTGCCGTCTACTAATACAATCTTGTAAGTCTAAAGGCAGGCTCCTGCCACTACCTATTCATGTACTGCTTAGACAAATATAATAGTTTTCAGTTTAATTTTTATTTTATTTTTTATAGTATCTCCTAATTCTCCATATACTACACTAACCCCAAATAGAAAGTAAAGTATAGTTCATTGCAACGTCCTTGGATGGGTGCAAGGAACTGACAGCTTTGGGAGAAAGTAGGGACCTTGAACTGGTCTAGGGAGCAAGCACGTGGTCACGTCGAGCTTTTAGTTCATACTTCACAATCATAAATAGCAATGGCCGTTCACTTATTAGACAGATAAGATAGAAAAAAAGTATATTTGGTATGTACTTTATCACATACAACAGCATATTATAAGCAAAAGCAGTAAGTAGATATATAAATAAAAAAAAAAAAACAAAATATAGATTAAAAATAAAATAAATATTTTAATACCTACCGCACACAATAAAATAAAAACGCACATTAAAACAGTATGTGTGTGCTGTAGCAGAGCAAAAGCCTATACATATACTCTAGTAGGCATATATATAGGCAAGCACTGGTATTCTGCTATAACCCGAGAATGAGTCAAGTGCATCACCGTGTAAATACAGTGAAAAAACTAAATGATATTATGATGAAAAACAAAATAAATATAGTATATTATATATAGTTCTTACAGTAGTCGTGTAGTTTGTTTTAAGCGTTTTATTTACTCATTATTTTTTGGCATTGGATTCCAGAAAATTGTGGGCGGGAAGAAACTTAACGTTCTTTAAGAGTTCGTTCGTTCGTTCGTTCCTTAAAAGTAAGGATAAACGTGTCCCCATCCCTTTCTAGATTATCTAAGTATTATCTGACGTGGGCGAGAGCTCTAAACCAGGACTCCTAGTTTTTGGGTACAGTCAGCAACAAAAATCTCTTATCACTTTTATAACTACCTACTTTCTTATAAATAATAACTAAATACATTAAAAAGCGCTTGGAACTTCTAGTCTTTTATCTGTCTTAAAGTGTTTTCTATCTGCCGGTACTAAAGTGTTCAGTGACTTAATTTGCTGACTGTACTTTTGAAAGTTACTATGTAAGCTGACAAGAGTTTTATCTTCTTTAAATCGGATACTTCTTGGTTTGATTGTTTTAATAATACAGTCAGTGCGATTTCGAACCGTACAAATCCCATAAATATTGTATTTATACTCATACAACGTTACGAATAAGGAAGAAATCTCGTGAAAGCCCAGCTCATAAAGTTTATATTCCACAACACTTTGACACACAATGAATAAGTTGAACAATGCCAAGTAATACGATACAGGGCCAATTTCGTTCTCCGACCTCGTATCTTAACTTGCGTAGTGAATGAATTAGTAATAGCCTATATAATGGCCGAGCCGAATATCATCGGCGAGACAAAGGCACACAAAGTTCGCTGGCTCGGCCACTTAGAGTTAATGAGGGAGGATCGGGCGGTGCAACGTGCATACGTGGGACAGCCAAGTGGACGACGCCCGGTTGGCCGTCCCAGGTATCGCTGGGAGGACGAGGTCGCTAAGAACCTGCGCGAGCTCCGCGTCGAGAACTGCGGGAAGTAGCGCGGGATCGGGAGAAGTGGAGGCAGTTATTATCGGAGGCCAAAACCCATCTTGGGTTCCTGCGCCACCCCAGTTAGTTAGTTATATACTGTCCCACTGCTGGGCTACAAAATAAGGAAACTGCAGACGGTAAGCATTTTTTTTATTGGCTCATCATAGTGACCACATCCTGCTCAGATGGTGAGCAGCCGATGTAGTCCAAAATAATAAGAGCGCTCCTCGCCATGGAACAAGCACGGCAACAAGCGCACAGATTCATTCTGGCCTCTAACGTCCAGTTCCCCAAACGTCCAATTCTCTAACGTCCAGTTCCCCAAACGTCCAATCCTCTAACGTCCAGTTCCCCAAACCTCCAATCCTCTAACGTCCAATTCCCCAAACGTCCAACGGCCTGCAATAAATGGCGTTTCACGCCCCGGTTAAAAGACCCGGGATTATAGGTGCTGGAAAACACATGCGCCGGCAAAGAATTCCAAAGCCGGATGGTCTTACAGAGGAACGACTTGCAAAATTTTTTGGTACGAGTACTGATTGTCTGTACAGTATGATAGTGGTTCCTAAGACCAGCATGTGTAGTCCAGGAGAGGAAAGGAGAGGCATCATGCAAACGTGTTCGAGTAACAGCACTAGTGCTTGATGCCGTTCCCTCTAGAAAGAAGGCCAGCCCGGCGAAGAAGAAAATGCCAAGTAGCAATCAGCAAACTCTCTCAAAAAAACTGGGGTCTCCTCATTTTGTGGCTGGGAAAAAACCTGCATCATTGAACACAAATAGTCGAAAAAAGACAAAATGTTAAAAAAATTCCACGAGCGGGATTCGAAACCGCACCCCATGTGTAATCACAAGTAGTCGCTTCAATTGAGTGGTATTGGCGTAATCACTACGCTTGCCAAATGCGGGTTGGTGATCACAAACTCAAAAGCCCAAAACACTTGGCCCGACCCAGGTATTGAACTCATGACCTCCGAATATTAGAAACTCTTAAGGGGGTGCTGCGCGGAATTTGAAAATTTACGTGTTTTTAAGTCACTGGTGCTAGGCGCTGAATAGGTCTTATACATTAAAAGGACTAGTTTAGGTTAGCTTGATCCTTTCACAAGGTCATGGTTGTCTTGGAATTTGAAACAAATACCCAGAAACTGCATAAACATTACGTAAAATAATGATATCTAAAAACTTATTTCTTCAGAAACTTTGTAAATAGTAGCCCAAATGAAACAATGATCCGACATCAAAATGTTTGTATTGATATTCCGCAGGTCACTGTTGTCTTATTTTTCCATTAAAAAACATGAATATAAAAAATATTAAGACTTTTCTTATTTTTTACCCAAACGCCTATGATTTTACGAAAGTAAACATTACTCTAATTAAAACACCAGCCTACTCTGTACAGATATTAGTGTGCGTGCGTATTCTTGTCTTGCGCCGTTGTCACACCACTGCCACGCGCCGCTCGCTCGCTATCATAAAGAAACTTGAAACTCGCAGTTTTGCGTCCGCGCTGCACCTAAAGAACGGCAACTTCGTTTAAAAACGTAGCTAAAGCTCGCCAATGAATAGGTGATCTGATGTTATATTAACTACAACCTTCGCGCCTTAAACGTTGGAAAACAAAACTCTACAAATTGACGTCTGTCAATTTTGTTGTTATTACTCTTACATCAAACTATATATTAAATGTCTAACACAGAAAAACTATTCGGAGCTTATTATTCATTTATTTGTAAGGCACTGTATGTATATACACATACTTTTTTCACATCTTCCGGTTCTCTGCAACGTCATGCCAGTTTCTAATGGTCATCTCAAGGTCTTCGAGGAACGTCTATCTTATCTCTAAATGTAGGAGCACATCAATGATATAGATCGCGCCAAACTTCTAGTCCCCTCTGAAGTTGCTTCGCGCAGCTGTACACAGTCAGGCTCTGCCGCTCGTCCCCGCCTTCGTCCTACTGACGCCTATTTTTTACTACTGCGACGCGAATCGCGCAAACTTCAGAGGGGACTAGAAGTTTAGCGCGATCTGTACTAACTTATTTGTTATGAAGACAGACTTATGGAAGATGGTAGTAGCTAGCAAATAAAACAAGCGGTACTACTAACCAAACCGTGTTCAATAATATGTTCCCTCCTTCGGGTAATGAACCCGAGCCCTCTGTTCCTGACACCAGTATCTAACCACTACACCACAGAGGCAGGTAGCTGCGTAAACATCGACCAGCGTGGTGACTTATGGCCTGATTTCCCTTTTTACCTCCTCAGTCAGAACTGAATTGTTTACTTCTTTTGTCAAAATGTACAAAGAAAGTTGGAAATGTTTTGGCAAAAATAATTCACTTAAAACAATAACTAGTTACGAGTATATAAATCCATTACTGTGTCCACATTTTACTAGCGCTCAAACCCTTTAATATTCACTGACATAACACCCTTATGGTTATAGCAGTAAGGTGGAAAATTTAACAGTGAATATGTAAGAAACTTTGTACGTTTGTTTACCGTCATGCCTTTATTTTTTTGAACGGCTGCTGATAGAGCTTGCTCATCCAAAGTGTATGAATGAACGTTTAGTATAGTCTACGACGACGGTGTGATGTTGATACTTGTAAAGCTTACCTAAGCTTGTTACAGCAGAAAAATCGTATTAAATATATTTTATGATTTAGTTTTATATTGTATACATATTACAACTATACAGTAACTTTATTCTTTGTTATTTTTAAGTAACAAACTTAAACTTTAAACTTCAACGCTATC
This sequence comes from Eudonia mercurella, assembly GCA_963082485.1. Classification (NCBI taxonomy): domain Eukaryota; kingdom Metazoa; phylum Arthropoda; class Insecta; order Lepidoptera; family Crambidae; genus Eudonia; species Eudonia mercurella. Next base: position 5,244,302 of record OY720045.1, read on the forward strand.
AAAACCATTAAAACATATTTGCTTTTCAAATGTTTGTGTATTTATTTAACATTTTAATGTTATTTTCTTTCTCAACTTTTATAGATTACAAATTTTGTAGTACTGAAAATTCTCACTTTGTGAAATATTCTTTATTAATAACTTCAAAGAAATTGTTAAGTGTACTTTTTACCAATTAATCTAAGTGCTCTGCCAAAGCTTAACAAATAAACAGTCCAAGTATCGATCATCTCGAGCCGAGTATACACGGAACTGAGTTTGTTTTGAGCCTTTGCCTTCGCGCGTTCGTCTTCCCTCGCCCAATATAAAGGCATACGTATCCCTAAGACGTCTCACTTGATCCTCAAACTTGAAACGAGAAAGATCTCAATCTTCTTCAACCTATATTTTTAAATTATAAAAATGAAAGTGCTGTGTACGTTCCTGATTGTTGCTGTGGTTGCTTGCTGTGCAGCACCTGGTGCCAGCTCCGAAGATGATGGGAGAATAGAACTGTTCTCGGGAGTGGCCATAGAGAAGTAAGTATCTTTTATCTTTATCACGTTGATAAGTACCCTGAAGGCGTGAATAAACGATTTGACTTGAATTTATCATTTTGTACCAAGACAACAAAAACACTTCTAGCTTAGACTGTTATTAAAATTATTATTTTTTAGGCTATTTCGTCCCACTGTTGGGCAAATGCTTCCCCCAAACTTTTCCACTTATCTCGATCATTATCTTATCTTTATCTTTCATATAGGTATTTTCTTTATTAAAATAACCGAAAAGTTTTTTATATTTTTTTATTTTCTCAAATTAAGTTACTACTGGAATTTAATAGAAATGACCTTACATAATATGGATAGATAGATAGTCACTACTTTTATTGTAACACTATAAAACATAAACATGAACAAAAAATAAATAATTTACAAAGATACAATTTGGTGGTCTTATCGCTTTCAAGCGATTTCTTCCAGACAACCAGTAATATGTGTATATATAAATTTAAAAAATACACAACAAACAAAAAAAAGTATGTCAATTTCAATAAAATGGTCATGAGACAAAACATACATCAATGTTATAATGGTAATGGTAAATGGTAACAGCATACTTTTTGTGTAAATGTCGTTACTTCTATAAAAGCTGTGCAGATTCATGCGCTCGCTCTTCTCCACAGCCAAAAGATAGACAACCAGCACGGGTAGCATAGTAGGTAAAAACTGTTTGGACGATTCAAAAGTACTTATTTTTAAGTTCATAGAGACACCATTGTTTTTATATTATCGAAGGTACAGATGCAAAAAAAAAATTTAAAAAAAACTTTCTCACGAGTGTTAAGTAAAAAATTTTAAATATATGTGTGGTAATTTTATAAACCACACACACTTATATAATATACGAAAAAGCATATTAAATGACTTTTTAAACTATCATGGTCACTTACATTAGAATAAATATTATCAACGGGATTATTACCATGTCTTGTGTTGTGTTTGAGTATACGATATTTCGGCACAGTTGCATACGACTAAAGAAGAGAGTAGATCGTTTTGTCTGCTCATAACCCGCAATAACTTCTGTACATCCGTGATCATGGCGCATGCATCTGTGCCGAAATGTGGTGTGGAAATACTCAAACACAACAAAAGACATGGTATTAATCCTGTTAAAATATTTATTATAAAGTATATTATGTTAGTACATTGCATAATTCTGACTCAGATGCAAATATGACTCAAGAGTAAATAGTGAGGAATGTTCGCTTTCCAATGTTTTTCAAGTGAAAACGGAGCATGGTGTTACACTAATTCACCATTACCTAAGTGGTGACAGCGGGTCTGAGTGACGCACGGTGGCCAGCCTAGTAAACAGTTGCATAGATTAGAAGCTTCGATTTTTTTTTACCAACTTTTGAAACGGAGGTCGTAATATCTATTTGTCTGAAAATCGCAAACGGCACAAATACGCAAACCTGAGTCCATATTATTTATTTGTTCCGTTTGCGGTGGAGACATTGGGTCCATGGGGGACGGAGGCCAAGCAGCTTGATAAAGAGTGCTCGCCTTGTTGAAGCCTCCGGTGACAAGAAGGCTGGCAGCTACTTTTGCCAACTTATTAACTTGGCTATCCAAAGAGGTTATGTTGCCAGCATTCTTGGGACCGTTGATGAGCCGTTAATGAGCCCACAGCTGGACGACATTTTTTATTTATAGTTTTTATTTTGTGTTTAATTAAGTTATGTTTCTTTTGCTTTATTTTTTCTTTAATTTAGTATGATAAGTTATGTTTCTTTTTTTCTTATTAAAAATCTTTTAATGTAGAAAATTTAATGATTTTTTTGTACTGGCAGAATTCGATCTCGCACTATATTTGCGTAAAATTTATATACACCTACTGTCGGTATAATGTATTTCTATTTTCTTCGCAAAATTTATATTTAAAAAAAACATTAATACTACACAATATACATAACTATACATAGGGGAAAACATAATATTCTTAAAATAATCTGTAGGTACTTCTACTTACTTTTCAATAAGGTAGGTTATTGAAAAGTAAGTAGAAAATACATACATAAATACTAGCGGCCCGTCCCTACTTTGCATGGGTGGTTTTTTTTATATAGCCTATGTTATTTAGTGCTAATGTAGCATTCTAATGGTGAAAGATTTTTTTAAATCGGTCCAGTAGTTTATGAGTTTATTCATTGCAAACATACATACATACATACAAAAATACAAAGGTTTCCTCTTTATAATATTAGTATAGATTTACCAAAATCGTCGTGTCCACATATTCATTCAGTCTCGACATATGTACATATTACTCGCATTTTCTTAACATCAAAAGTTTGTTTTAAATTCAAACAATTAATTAACAGACTATTAATTAAGTTTAGCGTCTTAACTACTTACATACTATAAACGACGCATATAAGAAAGTTTTAATCTTATTGCGTGCAAGTGTTAAATGACTTAGGCATTTCAATGGTACATTATCTTTAATAATTGCACGTCACTTCTTTGGTATTATCACATCTGTGATAATTCTTTTTAATTGCGTAAAACACGTGCAGTTAGACACTTTTTTAATGTTGTTAATTTTTCTTTTCTTTTTCTCATGGTGTCGTGGTTAGCAAAAGAGTATTTGTTACATTTCGTTTTCTATAGTATTACGAGTAGTATTTACACAATATATATGTTTTTTAATTATTATTTTTTGGTTTCATTCGGTCTTAAAAGCAAATTATTTTATATAAATATTTTGACTTGCTTAGTAGCATATAGCTGGTCTGGTATCATGGTCGCTATGGAACTTGATGGTTCTTTTACCTAGAGGACCCGTTCAAGGAAATATTTGCATGCATTTTTAATTAAACTATTTATTTTTAAATTTTATTAGTTCAAAATTCAAAATCATTTATTCAGTTTAGACTACCACCTTGTACTGAGAAGAACCGGCAAGAAACTCAGCAAGTGTCAAGCTCTTTTCTCCCTTACAGCGTCAAAAATATTGGAAAATGCCCTATCATAAAAGGACACTTTCCATCACAAATAAAAACACAAAATGTAAAGGACAATCACAACATGTAAAATTCAAGCTAGTGTGTGACTGATGTGCCTAATCATACTAATATTATAAAAAGGAAACCTTTGTATTTTTGTTTGTATGTATGTATGTATGTATGTTTGCAACGAATAAACTCAAAACTACTAGATCGATTTAAAAAATTCTTTCACCATTAGCATGCTACATTAGCGCTGCGTAACATAGACTATATTAAAAAAAAAAAGAATTGCGGCACGACGTTCGCCGGGTCAGCTAGTTGTAAAATAAATAAATAAACCTCATAGGTTACCTAGGTGTCGATATCTCGAGTGTATGTACACAGTTATACAATAAACACGATACAATAAACTACGTCACACAAAGAACACACCCTCCAAGTTTCAGGTCTCTACGATCAGCGGTTTAGGCTGTGCGTTGATCCGTCAGTCAGTCATTCAGTACAAAGCATTTTATATGTATAGATTTTGTTATATTGAGCGTGTTCATAAATTAATAAGATATACATTTATAAATGCTTAAAGACGTTGACATAAATTGTGGCCTTTTGTTTCAAGCTCTATTCTTTCGACCATTAAGAGCGTTTAAGCCGCACATTAGCGCCGCCAATGAAAAAGAAACATTTCTAGTAATTAGAGATTATTATGAGACGTTTCAGTTAAAAACGGCCACTTTTAACTATAACGCCGTATTAACTAAACCATAACATGTCAGATGTTCATTAGGTGACGTAAAATGCTAAATTACTTCATTCAAATAGTTTGTTGAGCATAATTTGATTTTCTATCTCTAATTACTAGATATGTTTTTTGAAGTGAAAACTTCTTTAGCGGCGTTGTGCACTTTTTGGAATAGGTAAAAAGTGTTAAACTCGCGTCAGGACACGTGACCGTCAGGACACGTGACCTGATCGAAAATTCGTAAGACGGATGGAGAGTAGACAGCTGGCGCGGCGTAATATAAATTTTTAATATAACTTAATATAACTTTTTAATGTAATATCAATTGTCATGTTTGTGTACGATAGCCCAATAAATAAATATTGTATTCTACCACATAAATAAGAGTACTTTTATACTGATAATTAAAGCAATTCGTGCAAAATTATTCCCTAACCATTCCAAAATATCAAAAATGCACAACGTTAATATTCAAGTTTTCACTTCTGCCGGCACTCCCAAGGTGCAACCCGTCGTTTTTTTTTTGGCGGCGCTAGTGTGTGGCGTAAACGCTCATAAGACTGAAATGTTCCTCTTTTATTAGTATTCCACTATCGAAGTAACAATATTAGAAATGAGCACCTTAAGCCCTCGCACGCCATATGTACGCAACGGTCGTACGTAAGGTGGCCCGCTAATTATATCTACAGCGCGGCAAAATAACAATTCAAAAATATTTTATATATGTGTATTATTTTTTTGATTGCAGAGACGCAACTGGCCAAGAGAAGTTGAACGTTAAATTTGAACCCGGCGAGCTGAGAGAAGCAGCAAGAACATTTGAAGAAGGTAAGAAAAGCTTAGTTTAGTTTAGTTTTGCTTTTAGTAAAGTAATATAGGCTGATGACGATGAAGTCAAGTTTCAATTAAAATGGCATTCAGAAACTTCAATGATTTTTAAATAAAATAATTAATAAATCAAAAATATACCAAAAATATTAATAATAATATTATTGTATTATTATTATTGTTTACCTTATTTATTTAAACATAATTAGTATTTAAAATATTTTATTCCATAATAGTATCTTCGACATTCTTATTAGAGAGTATTTTACAAAAAAAAATCGTCAATATTAACAAGTCACTGAGTACTGCAGTTTGATTGAGTCATAAAGTGGAAGTAAAATAATATATTTGTTGCAAATATTTTAATTATGCAAAGCTATTCTTTAACCATAAAACAGTAAATAACTTCCCAAAGATGAAAATTGGTGATTGGTAATAAACGGTGCGTTAAATTATTCTATTTACGTAAAAAAATTAAATAGTGTCTTAAAGCAAAGCTATGTGCTTTGCCCTAAGAGAATATTTCATTTTCATAATTACATTATTAATTATTAAGTACCTATACAGTAAATTTTATTTTTTACAAACATAGACAATCACAAGTAAACTAAACTACTTAAATTTAGCCAAAGTATTTTTTTTTTAAATATTGTTACAAATCCACACTCGTTTCACATCAATATAAAGAATAACTGTTACATTTACAACGTTTTTGTATGTCTGTTCACCTCTTACAGCGCAATTAAACAACGGATCGACTTTAACTTTTGCACGTATTTAGTAAAAAATGCAGAGTATAACATAGGCTACTTTATACATTATATATCTTGTAAATAGTTGAAATATACAGGATCAATTAAGCACGCATGAAGTAGCGTTACAACTGTTATATAAAGAGAGTGTTTGAGTACGCGGTCGTTAACCTGTTACGTGAGAAGCGTGGTCAAGGCCGCTGCCACTTTGTATTGCTACTTTATATGGATAAAGACGTGCCGCTATTATCGTATGTACAGTCCAGTGTATTAACATGTGTACATTTAAAATTTCAATGAAAATAGATCAATTTTGAAAGCAACTACTGTCGTAATAAAAAGCATTGTTTACCGTAAACGCAATAGTTTTATGTAAGCACTTAATTTAACATATTTTTTTATAAATACAATGTTATGTATAGTGTTTGGGATAGATTACCACATCCTCACGTTTTTTTAAATATATTTAAAAAAAGTTTATTTTCTGTCATTCACGTCTAATCCGCGTTGCATGCCGTGGCAGCCTGTAATTGAGACGACACTTAGCTTTAATTCTACAATATTTTATAAAATGTTCAAAATGATTTTTTTAAAGCAAATTTTGTTGCGAACAAATTACAAAAACACAAATGTTGAAAAAATTTCCACGAGCAGGATTTGAAGCTGCACCCTTCTGACATTCCGGGTCAGGTGCTCTTCCAATTGAGCTATCGTGGTTCTAACCAGCCCGCCGAAATTATTCAACACTTTTTACTTTGTAAGCCAAAGGCGCTCATTCAATGTCAACAACTACCGTCATTAACATCCGATCATAATATTTTTACAAATATTAAAGATCAGTTAAGAAATAAGCAAGCTATTTTATAAAATGTTCAAAATGATTTTTTTAAAGCAAATTTTGTTGCGAACAAATTACAAAAACACAAATGTTGAAAAAATTTCCACGAGCAGGATTTGAACCTGCACCCTTCTGACATTCCGGGTCAGGTGCTCTTCCAATTGAGCTATCGGCGGGCTGGTTAGAACCACGACCCGGAATGTCAGAAGGGTGCAGGTTCAAATCCTGCTCGTGGAAATTTTTTCAACATTTGTGTTTTTCTACAATATTTTTTACCTAGTCATTTCTTGTATTTATGATTGTCTTGTTATTTGTCCTTTAAATAAATAAATAAAATCGAGATAAAAATACCCTTTCAAGCAACTGGTTCTCTATGCAAAAAATAACATTCATCATGCCTCCCGATGTACACACTGACTCAAATTACCTTAATTAGCATAAAAAAATAGTAACGACACTTATTACAATATTAAAAAGAAAATATCAACATAAAAAATGAAGAATTAAAAAAATAACCTTGTATGTCGTCGCAACAGAGTTCATTGACCCGTTATGCGTACCAGCAACAATCGCTCGGTCAAGGTCACCAGTAGTAGTACAACCGCAACTGCTACACGAAATGCGTTACGACAAATGCGTAGCCACTCTCGTAGCGCGTAGCAAATAACTGTAGATAGTGTTAAGGATTTGTACTGTACCTTGAAAATTGTACGCCACCTGAAGTACTCCATGACCTTTCGTGCCGTATAATAACTGTAGGTTTAACGATAATTTTGTTTTTGATGTTCAATATTTCCTTGAACGTTATCAAACAACTAAATAAACTTCTTTTAGCGTCTCAAAACTTTTTACCATTAAAAATAGTTATCAGATGCAAATCGCCTGTGACGTATTTTTAGCCATAGCTCCAAGGATTTTGAGAGAATTGAGATGTAAATAGTACCAAGAGTTGAGGAATTTATCGAGACACGTGTAAGCGTTTGAATTTTGAAAATCGGCTGGAAACGTTTTTTGGAATTTTAAAAATGTGAAAAAAGTCGGGATTTTTGGGGGTGTTTGTGTACCGACTTAAGAAAAAGTAAAAATAGGGTCCTAGGGTATTAGTTTAGCTACACAATGGCATAAAAATTTTGGAAATCAGTTAATAATTGTGACCTGTAGGTAGTCCCTTTAGATTTGGTATTGTAGAAAAACATATTTCCGTATATAAAAAGTGATGTAGATTCTTTGATTATTGACCGATCGTCATGGTAATGGTGTTAAAAGATGCGGATGCAGGCGAGAAGTGCATTCAAGTTGGAATTGTGTTATTTAAAATAAAATGCTTTTTTTTTCGTAAATTATTGTATTCATTTTCAATGCTCCGATTCTTGCGGGGACTGCGAATTCTGTGAATTTTTGTAGACTTTGAGCACGAAAAGAAAAACCTTACAGAAGTTTATCCCGCTCCTTCCTCTGTTACTAGGTAAAAAGCAGTATAATGCTTACACCAGGTTCAGTAGCAAACCCGGGTTATATGGGAATCACCTCCCCTCCTTCAGCCTAATTTCGATGACGGGAGAGAAAAGCCTCTTAAGCAATCCTGGTGACTGCTTTGCAAGATGAGCTACCTAGACACTGTCCCTGTTAAAATGTTCAAGGTCTCTTTTATAACATTTTAAGTCAGCGTTGTTCCATTAAAATTTAGGTAGGTATTACACCTATAACAACTGCAAGATATATTAAAAAAACTAAATCGCTTTTGGCGAAATAGCTAATTGTTTATATTAAAATGATACTCTGTGATAATGATATGAAATGATATGATATGATATGAAATGATACTCTTGCAACCAAATTTGCGTTAAAAATTATTTGAAACATTTTATAAATAGCTTGCCTACTTCTTAACTGATCTTTAATATTTGTAAAAATATTATGATCGGATGTTAGTGACGGTAGTTGTTGACATTGAATGGGCGCCTTTGGCTTACAAAGTAAAAAGTGTTGAATAATTTCGGCGGGCTGGTTAGAACCACGAAAGCTCAACTGGAACAGCACCTGACCCGGTATGTCAGAAGGGTGCAGGTTCAAATCCTGCTCGTGGAATTTTTTTCAACATTTGTGTTTTTGTAATTTGTTTGCAAAAGAATTTGTGTTAAAATTATTTGAAACATTTTATGATACTCTGATACTCTGAAACTGAAAACGTTGGGTTCGAATAAATATGTACATTTATGTTATAAATAAAGCATTGTAAATGCAAAGAACCAATTTGTTACTAACTCTTTGACACTGCTTATAAATCATTATGTTCCCTTCAGCTCGAGGCAAGATCAAGAAATACACACCGCTCTTAGCCGGCATCGGGGTGAAAGTGATCGCTGTGGTTGGCCTTCTGTTCGGCGGCCTTACGCTACTGGTGACCAAGGCCTTAGTAGTGGCGAAACTGGCCTTCTTGGCTGTCGCGGCCTTAGGCATTCAAAAGTTACTGAGCAGTGGAGGCCTAAACAACTTGAGTGGAAAGGTGAGTTGAAAACTAAAATCATCATCATCGCCAGATCATCAAAGTCATCAACTGCGGGGGCACGAGCCTTATTTATGGATGGATAAGTAGAACGGGTTATAAACCACCACGCGGGCCAAGTGCGAATCGGACTCGCCCATGAAGGGTTCCGTAGCAGCAAGTAATATAAAAGTTCTTGTCGATTTATGACGTATTAAAAAAAACTACTTATTAGATCTCGTTCAAACCAATTTTCGGTGGAAGTTTGCATGGTAATGTACAACATATATTTTTTTTAGTTTTATCATTCTCTTATTTTAGAAGTTAGTGTCCATCACACGTTTTACCACTTTGGAAGTGTCTCTCGCGCAAACTATTCAGTTTAGAAAAAAATTATATTAGAAACCTTAATATCATTCTTGAAGACCTATCTATAGATACCCCACACGTATAGGTTTGATGAAAAAAAAATCTGAGTTTCAGTTCTAAGTATGGAGAACCCCCAAAATTTATTGTTTTTTTTTCTATTTTTGTGTGAAAATCTTAATGCGGTTCACAGAATACATCATCTTACCAAGTTTCAACAGTATAGTTCTTATAGTTTCGGAAAAAAGTGGCTGTGACATACGGACGGACGGACAGACAGACAGACAGACAGATATAACGAATCCATAAGGGTTCCGTTTTTTGCCATTTGGCTACGGAACCCTAAAAACAGATAGACAGAAAAAAAAGAACATCTGTTCTTTTTTTCTGTCTATTTTTTACTACTCATCTGAGTAGTAAAAAATAAAATAGGTAGTGTGTACTGTGTGAAGTTAATGGGCCCTGTCTCAGCATAAGCTGCTGTGTCATTCGTGGATGTTCAGAAAGACACAGAAGCGCTGTTATTCTGACAGGGCCTGAATGTTTATGGTACTAGGTGACAAGACAAAAAAAAAAGAAATTAAAAACAAAAAATAAAGTAGCTATCTTATCTCTAGCTACCGGAGCACAACAATGACACAAACATTGATGTTATCACGACATATTAAGATAAGATGGTGGAAGCTAGCCAGGCGAACAAACAAGTTCTAACCACCAACCAAACCGACCCCAACATGTACCCCACTGGGAATCGAACCCGTGATCTTTGAGTCTAAGAGCACTAGACCACAAAGGCGGATAAAGTGAACGTGGTACATCTTCAAGTGGGTAGCTTGCTGAAGAAGTGGAATCCCCTGCCGACAGCTGTCACAGCTGGCGCTAACAGATAGTGTTTAGAAATTGTCCCTAACTATCCTCGTTTTCAGATCGCTGGTTTCCAGTCCTCACCCCAGCAGTGGGCGGCTCCAACGGCCCCATCAGCCTCATACCCCTACGCCAGATCCTCGAACATTGGTCAAGATGCCAACGATCTGGCGTACAAAGCTCAGATACCCTCTTAAACAAAAACGAAATCAGCCGGTGATCTCTTTGAAGGTTGAATATAACAGTTCAATGACCCGAGGTTTTCACAGTTCATTTACAGTAAAATCATGAATGAGAAGGAATTGTTTAAAAAAAAGTAATTATACTTTTTAATTTATCAAAAAAATGTTGGATGGTCAGTTTCCTAGCGCTATTGTCGAAAGATGTTTGTGCAGTTTATATTGAAATATTTTGATGAAGGAAATTCATAATAATTATTTATTAATTTATTTGAGCTTTTCTCGAAGAAGTTATTTAAAAAAAAGTACAATAATGTATTTGAAATATGAATGTCTAAGTTCTTAATTATGAATATGGTCTTATTCATTAATGTTGTTTTATTCATAATTATTAATTTATTTGAGCTTTTGTCGAAGAAGTTATTTAAAAAAAAGTACAATAATGTATTTAAAATATGAATGTCTAAGTTCTTAATTATGAATATGGTCTTATTCATTAATGTTGTTTTATTCATAAGCTAAAAGGAATTATTTAAAAATAATTAATTTTATAGTATTGTTAGTAAATATACAATGTTTTAACTTATTTTTGGTTTGTAAAGTAACAACGGTTAACAGACTGAATACTTTCCAATGATCTTGTAAGTATCATACTTATTAATAATGCAATATATGTAATTATTATCTAGCTTTCAACCAGCTTACTTTAGTGTAGTAGGTACCGAGACGGAGAGACAAATAGATGGATCAAAATAAATAGACACAAGTCAGTGCTTTATGACCCATCCTAGTACCGGCTGAACTAAAGTAAGCTTAACATTTGCGATCGTTGTCAACAAAATTAACTGTCTAATATTATTGAGAAATATTATGAAATGTTTTATGGTGCGATCAATAGCTTTAATTTAAAACGCTGAATAGTGTGGTGCTTGAAATCGTTATTTATATTTTAAAAAAATATTATTAACACAAAAATTATGTGATTTATAAGTTCATGCAAATGTTTAAATTGTGTACAAATAATATCCCCGGAAACAGCAGGGTACACACAATATTTTTTTATTTACATGTTTCATTAAAATAAATTGTTTAATGTAATATTAATATGAATTAGATGTAGATATAATAAAATTTACGGGTTTATTTTTAGTGTAAGCCAAACTATTAAGCTTAATCATTTATTAGTTTTTAGGCACAAAAGACTGTATTGTATTTATAAATTAAAAATAAAAGATTTTTTTTTAATTGTATTTTTTAATTCTAACTTTAGTTTGTCATTTGTGGATTCTTCAATTTCACTAAAATAGAAACAACTTCAAAATATAAACTTCAATATTGAATGCCAGTTATAAATAGGCTGTATTCCTAATAATAATATCCTAAAAGAGACATACGCGCGCGACCTCAACGCGCCCTACCGGCCCATCCAGGACAAGTGAGACACCACCCACTATACTTACTTACCGACTCAATCGTAGCATGACGTTAGCCACATAACTAAATAATTAAATAAATAAGAAAAGAAATACCTACATAGACTATAACATAAGAATTTAATATTACAACAGCAAGATATACGAGGTACTTGTCGTTTCGAGCAAGTATGAAAACATTTCACTGTTTCACACTCTTGAATGCATAAAGACTAGTAACGCCATCTAGTAAAAGAGGGGTGGAAACAAACTTTAAACAAAAGACGAGCCGATCGAAGCTTACCATAGGATAGATTAGTGGCAGTTCAATACTAGTCAAAAACAGAACGATTTTCGCAACTCAAATTACAAAATCTGTGTGTTAAATTCAATAATTAAAGATTTTTGTTTATTTGGCTTATAGTTGATATAGGTTATGGAACTGGAAACGGTGGCATAACGATAACCATTTACTCTGCAGTGGGATCGCGGGATCTAATAAGTTTCCATAAATAAAAGTTGGATACTATTTTTTTATTTCTATTCTATTTTATTGTAATTTATCAATAATAGACATAAATCTCACAACAATAATCATGTTAGTGGGATTAAAGCCTTTTATTTCGTTGGCAATATTGGCATTTTATAGTATATTTGGTAATGTCACAATACATCACATTAAAACCATGAAATAACAAAGTTTGTAGTTAGAACATACTGATAATAAGTAGCTCTGAGCATAATCACATAATTATAATTAATTTTCTTGCCGTCTTTATCTAGATATGTCAGCATTGATACAAATGATGCAATTTAAAATTAAACGTTCAATATTCATATTTTACACACCATGTTACATCTATCACATTTTATTATAATGTATTTTATAAAGTACTTATCGCTTGTGTAATTCAAAATATTATAATATTAATATCATCATCGATCAAAAATAAAGTATTCCGTTCAATAGTTAAAATCTAGAAAAGAGACAAACTGTCTCTGCATTACTAATAATTAGTTAGTATAAGGGTTTGAGTACTTTCGCGCTAATTATTTCAAATCATCAATGACAAGTTACATATAACGTGATCATCGAATTCCTGAAAAGAAACATTTCATCCGTCCATCTCTACGTTTGTTTAGAAACTAAACGTCACAGACTGTCAAACCCACTTTTATACTTGTTTTCAATAGATTAGAATGCGTAAAAAAACAAACTAGCGTCTTCACAACTACATAGAGACAGTGCGTAGGTACGACAGCATACATATACGCCTTTCACTTACACACATCTGCAATTAGGATGTAGGAATTGGGAAGCTGTGGAGACGACGTTGTACTAAAATTATTTTTAATGTAACTGGATAAGTTAATAATTTAGTTTTATAAAGAAGTAAAAACAATATTCATATTTATAAATATTTATAAATTATTAATATTGTACTATTACAACTAAAATTAATTGTACGGTGTAGTAGAATTATAGACGTCAAAATCAAAATGTAGGTTAAACTATGAAATAGCCGCATTATATGCAATAGAAAACAGTGGGTAGGATAGGGATTTTCAATTGAAATCAGATCTGTGATTTATTTTATTATTTAAACGTCTACATAGACTAAAAATAAAAATAAAAGTTGTGTTACTCCGCTGAGAGTTAAACTCGAGACGTTTGGGTCTGAGACCGGTGGTATAAGCAGGAATGTATTCGCCTTCAGCCTTGAAGTGTCATAGCGACTACCAAGAAGACGGAATTAATAAATATTATATAAACATGAGTATTGGGAAAAAAGACGCGATAGTTATTTAGCTATGCCCATTTCTATTTATTTACACTGAAAAGAAATAGTATTACAATATTGTACTTAAAAGTAAACTACAGAGGCGGTACAAAAACTAAACAATGTTCAATCCATAAAATGTATTTTATAACCTCCGCTGTAGTCTCAGACCTCTGGTTTGATTTCCATTAATGGGTACCATGTTTATACTCGGTTTGGCATGGCAGTTAAAAGCCAAGTGTTACGGAATAAATACTTCTTTTTATTGTTTCTTCTTTTCTAAGTGTCATTTTCTTTTGTTCTGTTTTTCCTTTTGATTGTCATCGTGGTTGCTGTCATGTCATATAAGAAATAATAAAATAAAACATACTAATGTTTTATTTTATTATTTCTTATTCTATTAATTATAATTGGCTATTTGACAGTTTTCGGAACGATATTGTAACATTTTCGTAGGTTTCTTTTATACATCTTACAATTATCTTTTTCTTGAAAAACTTTTATTTTCTAATGAATATTTATTTTTATTCATTAATTTCGCGCGAAAACCGCCGGTCACGTGACATTTGCTAGCTGTGACGTCATATTTCAATAAACGAAACTGATAACTACGACGCTGCTCTAAATCTTGCATATTTTGAGTGGAAATTCTGCAGTTTTTTTACTGAAATTGTAAAAATTACAAGCTACAAGACGTGTGCCGTGCCTATGTGTAGATGTACTACAATTAAAACTCCTAACAAATTGTTTATACACGTTCCTAAATGTCCTAAACGTCGAAAGCTGTGGTTATGGTGTTACAGTCAGCACGTCGAGACCAGGAGTTAACATCTGATAAGTCTACGATACTTTATTGTGAAGACCAATTTGATGTAAGTATTTAAAAGAAATTAACTTAGCCTCTGATATACTAAAATCTATTAAACCTGACCTAATATTTTGTACATAACACACGACAATAATAAAAGTATATTTAAGTCACTTTACAGCTACCTAATGATATAGAAAATTACTGCCAATACAGCGTGATGGTTTTAAAACTAATACAACTACAAATATTACAACTGTCAAATAGTTAATTGTACATTTTACTTTGCTTCTTATTCTTTAATACAGTCCACCTTTTCCCTTTCGCCTCCTTCCGTTACACTAAGTCTTTAGGAATAAAAAAGATTTACAACGAAGGCTACTCCACAGATTCACTATGAAGTGTCTTCAAGACGCGTGACTTTCTCTACTCACACCAACGCGATATTGTACCAGTGTGCGTGCACTTTCACTTGCGGACGTTTTAGTCGTATTTTTCAACTGATTTCTTACATTGAAATGACGAAGAGGCCCTTTTTGGGAATTTGTCCCTCTTTCTTTATAATTTATTTTGTTTTATTACACATACTACGTAAAATATCTCTCTACATGGACCTTATAGAGTTATTTCAGGATAAGATAACTAAGAAAAAATTACAATATTACTTGTTTTATTGTCCTTTGATTTTTGTTGTTGGTACAGTTTTTACTGTCGGCACCTTCTACACTTATACATGAATAACACATGGGAAAATAACATTTAAGATTGAGTTTATTTGAACTGAAGGATTATAAACTCAAAAAAAGAGGCTTAAGCCAAAAGGAGGCCTTAAAGTTGTAGATAAGAAAGCTGGAGCTATATTACCTTATTTTCTTAGTATTTTTCAAGTTTTTACATTTTGACTTCGTATTAAAAGTTGCTTAAAGGCTAAGACCTGTTTTGTCTTGTTAAAAGTTCAAAGTATCCTACCTAACGTTTATCATCAAAATAAAGTTTGTATAAGCTACTATAATAAAAAACTTCCACATGAGATTTGTTGAACACAAACTAATAGTAAATAGTATAGTTATGAATGGTAATTGTTCTGATTAAAAAAAGAAATCATTTAGTATTTTTTGAGAAATTACTTCTTAGGTTTTCGTATTACGTATGTAACTTTTATTTTCGTTCATATAAATTTACATCAATTTGCTAACTGTATTACATATACATATAGACACAGTAACTATCTTAGAAAGTTTAACGCTAATAAAGTCTGTTTATAACTAATACTAATACTCAAATTGTAACTAAGTATTTAAATACAACCTCTACAGTTTTCATAGTTAAGATCCCTAATCCCTAATTAATTTCTAGAAATATTATATTATATTTGTAGAAATTAATTAGTAAATGCGAAAATAATTGCACCTATTTCTATCATAAATCTCCTTTTCTATTAAAGTTATAAAAACAATACATGGCATATTTTAATAAACTAAAAAACTAAATAATCCATTCAAAACTATTAAATGTAAAATGATGGATGAGCTCAACATTTTTAATATATTTTCCCATGTCAACTTTATTATCCATACAAGAGAAATCTTCCGAAAATCCTTGTAAAGTGCACCTGCCTTCGGCCATCATGAGAAAGAAAAAAAAAACTCTTTCACCAACATCGGAATTCGGAACCACCAGTACTTACAGCCTTTCTCTCCGCTTTCACACTGAGAGATCGAGTAAACATGAACCAACTGGACTATACCACGACAACGACACAACACAAAACAACCGACGAGGAAAATTGACCTTTAAAACAAGTGAGGTAAAGTGGTTGATGACTGACAACTATGTATGAGTTTGGAAAGAATAATGTCACAACTCAAAATTTTGTTTTATTGAATTTTGATTTTTTTTGCGTTGCAATGAGGTTGATTTTTGCTTGTAAATGGTTTAACCGAAGTAGTGTAGGCGGTGGGAACAGGTGTCCAAGTTTCCACGAGTTTTTTTGTGTATTTATTTCAGGTGTGGCACTGATTTGACCACCCATGCGTGTGGGAAAGAGAAGGCATTAGTCATCGCGTCACTCATTAGTATGTGTAAAATATGAAAGTTCTCATTTCGTTCCTTTTTTATTCATTTTTCTAGAAAGATTAAAATTTTGTAAAATCAGATTAGTGTCATAGGATATAAATTTAATTTTCGGTATAGAAGGCTGGTTTATTCACATCTGTTTTAGACAATGTAAAGACATTTAAAAATTATAGTTTTCAACTGTTAGTTATTTTAAATAATTGGTTACATGTAAATAAGTTCTAAAAACCGTTTTTATTCAAAATATGGTTTTACAAGTTTAAATGGCTCTTAATTATTTTATCTTAAAACATAAATTTACATTTTCTGTGTAAAAATCAAATACAAAAGTTCGTTTCGTTTTCTCCATAAATTACAAACACATCACTTCGTCATTATTACAAGTTTTAATACAACTGAACAGTGACCTTACACAAAATGTCCGTTTCATCATTCGTCCCCATAACAAGGAAAGCATTAAACTTTCGAGCCATTACTTCAGCTGAAAGTTAAATCATATTTTACTCCATCATTATACCAAATAAGTTTTAATACAACTGAATAGTGACCTTACATAAAATGTCCGTTTCATCATTGCCCCGTAACAAGGAAAGCACGAAACTCTCGAGCTATTACTTCAGCTGTTTCGCAATCGACAGCCGGATATGTGGTTTTTTTTACAGAGCGAAAGTGACCCAAAGTCGAAAGTTTTGTGAAAGTGACTGTTTCGGTGTCCGTACGCCGCCGCGTGGCCGTTAAGGTGTTGTAAACAATGATTTTCATTTGCCGACTGTTGGTGTGAGGAGCTCGTTGACGGAGAGACTTGCGTGTTGGCGATCGTGATAGTTAAGTCACTTTTGCAATTTTGGATGGGTGACCAAAATGATATGTCTCTTCTACGTGCTTTAGAATAGGTTGTTGTTGCCTATCAACTGTTGGGTCGATTTTGGAGGTTATGGTGAGGTTATGGTTTCAACTCCTCTGTCTGTGAAAGAAAGGCTTAACCACTATAGTGGAATGTTTATAGGTTACAAATTATACTAAATAACATTTTTAAGCAAAAGTAAATACTATTTATGAGATAGTTTTTTCTAATATTAACTTCTAGTTCTTTCTATCTTTTAAAATCAGCATAGGTATGGATGCACTATAAACCTTATTCTGCAAAGATTTGCCTTCGTAAAAATATATTAAGAAAAAAGCTGTTTTATAAATTAAGTAAAACTATTTCATATTTTAAAGTAAAAAAGTTAATATTTATTCATAACTTTTAACCAATACCAATCCACTATTTGTTGAACAAGCACTGGGATCATAGAATAACTGCCCTAAAAATATATTTAAATACATTTTTTAATTACAACAGACCTTGAGGCGACTTTCATTCGTGTGTAACGTCAACCGGACAACACCCTTGGTAAGGTTATATCACGGACTCAGAACCAAGATGGCCGCGAGAAAGTCGGTCGTTCACCCCGGACCGACACACTTACACACACCAGCACCATTCGTACCAACGTGTGGGCTTAAGAAAGTATTGTATGGTTATTATCACGCGATAACGACAATTCCGGAATTACTGGAAATGCTTGCGAATGAATATTTTTACTCACTTCTCTAAATTGCGCGTATTGTGCACGATCTATTGATGGTAGACATAGATAGCTCTAACTTCAAGATATAAATTTTTATACTGCCTATAAAAACAAGACGAAAACTAGCGTGCAATGTTGTTGTAAAGATATAATGCTTTTTCACCAATATTTGAGTCTCTTTTTTATTTTGTTTTTATTATTTATACCTGTGCCCCGCGGTTTCACCCACAATAATTAGTCATAGCGTAATGCAATAAGCCTAAAGCCTTCCTCAATAAATGGACTATTCAACACAAAAATAATTTTTCAATTCGAACCAGTAGTTCCTGAGATTAACGCGTTCAACCAAACAAACAAACAAACTCTTCAGCTTTATAATAATAGTATAGATATAGATTAATGCAGAAATATCTAGTAGTTAGATAAGAACATAGAGTTTTTAGTTGGGACTAGACGAAAAATTTTGCAACGCATTATTAAACTCACTTTTGACGTTGATTGGCCTAAAGAGAATAATAAGCATTATCAAACTTAGATGAGATGGTGGGTAGCCAGGCGGACTAAAATCAAGTCCTATCAAAAACTACACCCAAAACATTTTTTTTTATATCTTACAATTAAGCACAGTACCTTCATCTCACCTGATTTTAAGTGATGAAAGGGGCAAATGGTGAAAGCGCACCTCGCCCGGGATCCTCAAATACTAAGGCTATCTTATCTCTAGCTGCCGGAACACAACAATGCTACAAACATTGATGTTTTGGCGACATATTTAGATAAGATTGTGGTAGCTAGCCAAGTACACTAACCAAGTATGTAGTCTAATTTGTACACAAAAAAATCAATCTTATGTTGGCATAATTTCATAAAGTTTTCACAAAAAAATATGTATGCATAATTAAAATAAAATATGAGCGGTACTGAATGTAGTCTCTCACTTTCTTGCACGCATCGCACAGTTCGTATGCGGCCGACCCGATTTCGCATCCAGCTGGCAAATTATATGTATTTGGGGTGCGCTGAAGAATGCCGGATTCTCGATTTAAACGGTTTTAGTAGATTAGGTATCGATTATTGATTTGTTGGTGAATCGATAGTTAGATATTGCCCTAAACTAGTACAAGGTGTATTATTAGTTTGAGTCTCAATACTAAAAAGTTTCAGTTAATATTTTTACAATGAAGCTTACATAAGAAAGTAAGATAAAAGGTTTATCTCTCCGCTTAAAATCGTCAAAATGACAAAATATTTTAGGAAAACATTAACAAAAATAATAAGTGAGATTAACAGTTAATTCTAGCATTGGGAGACAGACGCTTTAATTAAGATTTATACACTTACATTATAATGGAGACAAATCCGTTTTGTAGAATGGGTAAAAAAGTGAAATAGAAGACTGAGTATTTTTAATTAATAAAATATTCCCTCAAAGATATACACAAATAGTTTACTTACTTTAATTACTAAATATTCATTACCAGAAAAAAAGTTTACATGAAAATGTCATTAATCGAAGCAAAAATTAGAAAAGTACCTACTTAAAAGTTAAATTGAGAATAATAATATATACTAAGCTAGGTAATTAATAAGAATTAATCTTAAGAAGTTAATTTAACTTATTAGTGGTACTCGAATTTGAAAAGGTGACAAAACTTTCTCTTCCCTAACACAATATAGTTAGTACTGCGTTGATGTCTTTAGCAGGTCCACTTTGTAATCATACGACTGTTGATTTTTGTTTTCATTTTGGATTCCACGCTGATTCTAGATTAAATAAGAGAAACCTAAAAAGTCCTAGGCTTCATTTATGACACGACAAAACTGAAAAAAGCGAAATTTTGTACGTAACATTACTTTTAACAGCCTCTTTAGTCTACTGGTTAGTTCAGACCTGTCTCAGAGATTGACTTTGAATTCCAGCGAAGAGAGCAGATTATGTTTCTTTACGTCAATGACTTATTTCAAGTCGGACTACCATCATCTTATCTAAATGTGTTACCATAATAACATTATTCGAGGAGCTAGATGGCGCAGTGGTTAACGCGCCCGGTCTGCGAATGCTGAGATTAAGCAACTTTCGCAAAGGCCGGTCATTGGATGGGTGACCAAAAATGTATCATCTCGAGCTCCTCCTTGCTTCGGAAGGCATGTAAAGCCGTTGGTCCCGGCTGCTTTAGCAGTCGTTAACAACCACCAATCCGCACTGGGCCCGCGTGGTGGTTTAAGGCCCGTTCTCCCTATCCATCCAAAGGGAAGGCTCGTGCCCCAGCAGTGAGGACATAGAATGATGATGATGATGATGATGAATAACAACATCGGTAATATTTTTGTTCCTGGAATAAGATGACATTCCTTCAGAAATTGAGGATTCTGGGTGAAGTACGTCTTGCGTACACATTCGGTCTTATTATCAGTTATTCCATGCTTGTAATCTTTATTGTGGTCCATGGGGCAAACTTTTTTCCTGTAATCTTAAGCTATATAGTTAAGGCATTTGAGTGATGAAAAAATATACGAATGACAGCAGAACAGAATTATTGGTAAGTGACGATAAAACCATAGGTAGGAGCACACTTCAACTTTCTTTATGAATTAGAAAACCTTGGCGTTATTATGGCTTAATATCTCCATATGCTGTATAGGAGTCATTTAAAGGCTGATTTGTAGGCTATAAAGTCACATATGTATCCTTTATAAAAGTATTTGTCATGCGGCTGAATTTCATTAGTGTCATAACCTAAGAGTTACGAAACAGGTGACCACTTTCACGAGCTTTCAATTTCTACTTCTCAGAAAAAAATACATTCGAAAACCGACCGTAACCTGAAGAAAGTACAGTCGAATTCGGCAGTGTATATGTGCACACATCAATTGCAGTGTCAGTCGAAATGGTTTCTTTTTTAAATAGTATTACAGGTTAATTTACAATGTGCGCATGAATGAACGCCGGTTGGTCGGTACAAGTTTTTTTAGTAGTTGCGTAACCCTTGTAAAAGGAGCTTCGGCGGCTCTGAAGCTTTGTAGCTATCAATTGGTTATGTTATTTAAAGCGTTGATAAATTACTACATACAAAATGTCTTAAAAAACCCTTTTTATATTTCTTTATATTTCAATTCTTATTAGCAGTGAATAAAGTTTTGTTTAATGAGGATTCCATTTCCTTACTACCTTTTAGTAAGGGGGTTAAATAATACGCTTATACTGTCTCTTTGTATTTATCGTTTTTTTTTTACTAAGCCGGCAAATTACCTTATGATCATCTCGATGAAAAGCGTCCACTGGTCCATGGACACATAACGTCGAGCTGACGCCTAGCCAAAGCAGAATCTTTATCTTGAACCCATTGCCTAGTATATCGTCCAGAATCTTTCTCATATTATAATACTGCGATACAAGACAAGAAACAACTGCTTGGTGTAAGAAATATGTATGAGCCAGGTTGATGCATTCACTAATGAAGAACTATCTTTCTTACTCTTTTTAGTCAAGCAATACAATAATGCTGTTAAATTTGTTGGTATGGTGAAAGATTTAGACTGGACTCAAGGACTGAACTAAAACAAGCCATAATAATAATCTCAAGGAAACCAGCTACAATAACAAGGTATCCACCGCTGGATCCCAACCCGAGAACTCGTCATCCCAAACCGGTAGAGAGATCTCACCAATAGACTACAGAGTTCATTAAAATTAGTCTAAATGAAATCTGTTTAGGTGCACAGTGCAATAGGAAAAGAATAACCCAACGAGGGCATTGTAACAGTTATATTAGACAAAAACAATAAACAGCCGCTTACACAATATACAACCTCAAAGTTGTAAATGAAAAACGTTAACAAATACTAACAAAAGTCTAGAATAAACAATACTTTCGACAGCCCATTCACACAATTTTTTTTTATTTTTGTGCAGAATTGATATCGCTAGCCCCATCTATTGAGGTAAGTTGAGCAACATACGATTGAAGACAGCGCTATCTAGCGGCGACTATAGCAAGCTTTCTCATTGCACTCGCAGTCGTAGCAAATTACAATAAGAGAAAAAAGCACGCTCCAAAGTCTGTAAGCAGACGGTAGAGAGTGCTGTTATTTTTTTTCTTTTCTTTCTCATTTGCAATTGGTTTAGTTCGTAATCTCTGAAATGAAATCTAAAAAAGGCGTGCTGGTTATTACTTCTTTCACTTTTTATTATACATACGTATGGTTACGTTAATTTGGTCTATGTACCTACTATTTTATTACAAAATGAAGTTTCAGTAAATATCGCTCGGTTGGTTTGAGAGATTTACAAACAGTATTTTTTCTAAAAAATTCAGTTCTACGAAAGTAATTACAACTTCAATTTTAATTGTTCATGAATATGTACTTTCTTAAATGAAAGCGCAGACAAAGTTTTAACTTACAGGGTGCCTAGTATGAGTTCCATTTGCCAACGAAAATCAGTATGATATTGAAGCAGCGCCTCCTGGCGACATTGAATACAGACAGTAAACAAAACTCACAATAGGCATTCTGGCCATTTTTAATTTACTCAAAGAGCCTTTAACCACTTGGTGTCCAATACAAACTACAATGTTCTATGTTTTAAACCAATAAGTCGATATAATTAAACTTTCAACACTTAAGGAAAGTATAGAGATCTTAAGGGACTCAATTACACATTTAAAAGAACCCTTTATTTAAAGGAATTATTTAGTGTGATAAACTACTTTTATTTTTAAGTGCTAAATGCTGCACTGAAGTTAAATTAAATATTTAAAAATACAGTTAAAAAAATTTCGTTGTTTACTTTTTGTAGTTGACTTGAAACCGCAAAAATTCAGTTGTAAAAACATTATTTTTTTAATGTGACTTTTAACTAACTTAGATAAATTAATTTGTTTTTTCTTTAAGTATAGAAAGTTTTATTAGAATTAACATAACGCAATAAAAAATACTAAACTGGGAAGTCTGAACTGTAAATGTATCTATATATTTGTTACATTTCTCATTAAAAAACCTTTGTTTATTATGCTGTTTTAAATACACTTGGATACTTAATAGGAGCAAAAAGTGCTGAGAGACAAGAATAAAAAAACTAGGTATCGCTTAAAACAAAATTAAAAAAATTAAGGTGACGCACTATCTTTGCTTCGGTGGCGCTCGGCCCGCTATCAGAAGGTACCAGGTTCAATTCTCAGCTCAGGTAAAGTGTGTTTCAGATTTTTCGATGCATTGCCCGGGTTTGATTCTTTGGTCATCATCAGCTCATTTATGTCCCCACTGCTGGGGCACGAGCCTTCCCTATGGATGGATAGGAAGAACGGGCCATGAACAACCACGCAGGCCCAGTGCAGATTGGTGGTTGTTAACGACTGCTAATGCAGCCGGGACCAACGGCTTAACGTGCCTTCTGAAGCACGGTGTGCCTTCCGAAGCACGGATTCTTCAGTCATTAGCCACCAATTGTAATGATGACTTGATTTCAATGATGGAGGCCTTTGCCTAGCTGTGGGATAGTCACAGGAATAAATAAATACTTATTAGGTGATCATCTTCATCATCACCCTCATCATTATAAGCTGTTTTTTTTCAGAAAAAGTTGTGAAACTAATTCCTTGAGCGATATTCGAATCCGCACCACATACTGGGTTAGATGTACTACCAATTAGGTTATTGTGACTCTCTCCGATCTGTGCAAATTAATTATTTATCTACTCTAAATTGTAATTTTGTTTGTAGCAAAATTTATATAACACCTACTCCATCTTTTTGCTAAAATTTGCGGTTTGGACTTTTAAGAGGTAACGCTTACTGAAACTACCATTTTGTTCTGAGGTCGCTCGTTATAAGTGCAAATCTTTGACTTTTGTAGACATTTCGCAACTTTGAATGAATGATTAATTTATTCTTCCAGTTCATTCTAATTTAAAAAAAATTAAAACCTTAATATTTTGATCATAAGTTGATCAACTTCCGAAGACCACAACGACACTTTGGATTAAGGGAGCGCCGTCCGTAAGTGACAAGTGTCATATATTATATTTTATTTGAAATGTCTTTGTCCATATTTATTTGATGCTGCGCGGCCATACTCATTTTATATGGGGAATTTAACGAGTTAATTTGAAAAATATAAATTAAAAAACCGCTCAATAAATCGCAAAAATTTGAGACGGACGATTTGTAGTTAAGACATTGGTGATTGTTTAGACATAATTAGAGGTATAATAATTTAGATAAACTATAAGATATCAACTAAACGCCGCCAATCGTTTTCATGATTTTTGCCCAAATTTAAATGATATTGTAGAAAAAACTATATTGTGTTATGAATTTATGGGTCGGACTAATTGTAAACACGTTCCCTTTGATACTAAATATTCATGAAAATTTATATTTGGCTTCTTGAAAAGAAATAAAGAATGACATGTCTCAGGAATTTTATTTTCCTTTAAAGGAGTAAAAAAGGGAAGAAAGTTTTATTGGGGAAATCATTATTTTTAAAGTAATGACTATCAAAATGAATATTTTAATTGATCTATAGATTTCTCAACAAAAATAAAGAATTACGCGTTTTAGCATTTTTAAAAAAACCCCCTCTAAAGAGGTGAAATAGGGGTGGAAAGTTTGTATGGAAATCTGTCATTTTTAAAGTTTAATCCACAGACTGATTAACATGAACGTACCTTTAATAAGTTTAGCTTTTAATACAAACAATCACACGTCGTGTAGCCTACGAGAGCGAAGCCGCGAGCAAAAGCTAGTAAGTGTGTATACATTATTTTTTATGTATTTTTATGTATGACTTCGTACCGCTTTGACAGTTTCCATGGCAACAAAACAAACAAATCATTCGTCTACTTAAGAACACCTGTATCCCATGATGGACCTCTATAGCAGCGCCACCTACCGGGTCCAATTGTAAATTTAAACCATTCTCGAATCCAAGTGGATTGAGTACACACAGAAAATTTCATCCAAATCGGTCCAGCCGTTTAGAAGGAGTTCAATAATATACACACGCACAGAAGATTTTTATATATAAAGATAAAAAGATTATTCTTAATAGTTTTGTGCGCAGTGTTACTATCTAACCGTGATTTAACGAGCTGCTTTAATTCTATCTTGTCACCAAGGCCTGCTTGAAGAAATCTCTTTTTAGAGATAAGTTATTGCGACCTAAAATGTTAACCATTTATACAATAGGTTTTGTGCTGCTCGCAACCAGCGGCTTCCTGCGACCTTCGACAGATCGTCGGTCCACCTTGTTGGAGGCCTGCCCACACTGCGTTCAGCAGTGGACTTTTTTTGGCTGAGCTGATGATGGTAATGATTATAGATAATCAACGATGACAGATGGAACCAAATTAAATATCTCGATCTCCTTCTTGCTTCGGAAGGCACGTTCAGCTGTAATTGGTCTCGGTTGATATCGTTATATGGCACTTGTTGAAAACCACCAACTCGCAAAGTTATTGCCGCTTGGTTACCCAGATATAATTATAATCAAAATTGTTCATCCCATATACACTTTAAAAAAACTTTAAACTCTTTCAAAAAAAAAAATTTAAAAACTTTGCATTCCATTTCATAAAAGGTTTTCAGGTAGGCATACTTTTTTACAGCC
The DNA here is from genome assembly GCA_963082485.1 of Eudonia mercurella. Taxonomy (NCBI): domain Eukaryota; kingdom Metazoa; phylum Arthropoda; class Insecta; order Lepidoptera; family Crambidae; genus Eudonia; species Eudonia mercurella. Next base: position 5,270,109 of record OY720045.1, read on the forward strand.
TAAAACCACGACCGTTGAAACTGGGTCGAAACGTTAGGCATAGGTATGCCTATGATATCTATACACGTAATTCGTGTTTATATTATCTTCTCTTTATAGTCTTTATCATGAGTCATGATGAGGCTGTACACGGCTCTGGCAACTGACTACTATAATTTTAACTTTATTTGATAATATCAAGATGATAAAAAACAAAAAACAAATTTAACATGTCGTAATTGTTAAAAGCTAATCCTTGTTAAAAAAATCTCTATTCCTCTACTTTATTGTTGTTTAGAGCGCCAAAAGTAATGCCACTTTAATTTTTTTCTTGATAGAGTTTACTTTTGGTTGTACACGTCCTTTACAACGTCATCGGACATATAAATCACTAATGTCTCGTGTCTGTGTTCAAACAAGCGTTTTTTCATTCTTTATTTTACGGCTCCCGCCCACGTTTGTAGTACTGATAATCGGACCGATTTTTTGCCGCGGTTTTAGTACCGATTTTGAGACCGATTTATTGTAGAACGTGTGCGTTGCAACATAGAATTCCATACGTTTCATTTTTACCGATTAAAAACACGACGTTCACTAATCACGACAGTAAAAGAAAAAGGTTTTATATTTAGGGCCTCAGATTGACCAACACAGCGATGGATTTCCTAATACATAGCGTCTAATGCCAATTAACAAGTGAGCGGGGAGCCTTTCGACCGCGCAATGAAGAGAGAATTCGTGCATCGTAAAAGTTTGTTCGGTAATGTGAATTACATAATAATTATTATGTATATTAAGATTTGTGGGGGAATCCTTGATGGATGAGGAGCCTGACGTTGCAGCTACTAGCACGATCTTGTATGTTGATCAAAGTTCAAGGGTCCACCGGCAGTCATTAATACCCACCAACCCGCATTAGCACAGCATGGTTGGTGATGGCCCTTATTTCCAAGTGTAGTTCTTTTTTTATATTGACTCGTCATAGTGACCACATCCTGCCTGATGGTAACCAGCCGATGTAGTCTAAAATAATGAGAGCACTCCTCACCGTGGAACAAGCACGATGCCGTTTTACGCCCCGCTTAAAAGACCCGAGACTATAGGAGCTGGAGAACACATGTGCCGGCAAAGGATTCCAAAGCCGAATGGTCTTACAGAGGAACGACTTGCCAAATTTTTTGGTACAAGAACTGAATGTCTGTACAGTATGATGGTGGTTCCTAACACCAGCACGTGTAGTCCGGGAGAGGAAAGGAGAGGGCGGGATAAGATCAAAAAGTTCTTCAGAACACTCTCTGTAGTAATTCCGGTAGAAGACACTGGGAGAAGCAATGTCTCATGTAAAATAGTAATAGACTCATAATAATAGCCTTTACTTAAGTATCTTATCAGCTGGCAGGGTGAATGATGCTGTCTTCGTGTCTGGACTCCATTACCACTTAATATCAGATGGCATGCTAAGTGCTTGCCCGTAAGGAATTAAAAAACGACACCTTACAATTATTATGTCTCCATGCTGGGACCCGAGCCTTCTATATGGAAGGAAACGTGCTTCCACCTTCGTTCTTATCATTAGATAATACCAAAGGTGGAAGCGCATTTCATATTCAAATTCAAATTCAAATCATTTATTGCATATCACATTACAATATAATAATAGGTGGAATATTTATTAAGGTATTCATGTGACAACAGCATCAGAAGGAATATTAAGTATATAAAGTGGATTCATAGTAATTTACAATTTTTAAAATTGTATTAATAGTTACTCTCTGTCTTATTTAAAGGTTTTAGCAATTTCAAATCATTTAAACAATTTAATGGAACAAATAAAAAAGAAAAGAAATATAATTATATTTTTGATAATGCAATTGATATTATTAATGTCTCAATAATAATTGTGATATTGTTTTATGTAACTATTTATATGAATAATTATTTTATTTTATTAATTATTATTGATTATTGTAAATATAAACAAATTTTTAATAACAATATGCCCGATATGACCAACCAATTCTAACACCAACTATATTCTTAGCAAATTAGCAAATAAACAAATAAATCATTGAAATTATTGAAATTATTGAAATATTCTGATTTAATCCTGATTTACTCTATGTACCCAGTCTAGAGCTATTAAAGTATTATTGTATGTGATTAAAGGGTTCATTAAAACCTATTTTTAAAATATTCATTTAGACTTTATAAGCATTTTCCAATTAGAAATTTTTTCAATTCGTTATTAAATAAAGTTTATTCATCTATGTTTTTATGTAGTTCGGTAAGTGGTTATATATTTTAATTAGTATATAATGAGCACTCGATGTTACTAGTTTTAATTTAGAAAAAGGTATATTAAGTTTGTCTTCATCTGGAATATTTTTTCTTATTTATATTTAGGGGTAAGCAGAGTGCCTTGATCTAACTGATGTTAAGTGATGATAAGGCCAATTGGTGGAAGCGCACTTCACCCGGGATCCTCAACTAGTGAGGCACTGGCTATCTTATCTCTAGCTGCCGGAACACAACAATTTTACATATTTGACATATTTAGATATGTGTGAATATACTTATCATGAGTAGGAAATAGATCGAAAAGTCTGAAACACTGCCCTACTGGTAATTGAACCCAGGACTTCGGGTATCGGAGCGCTTTGCCATTTCACTATTATGGCGTCATTACATTATTGTTTTCTTTTCATTCAAACGTCAAAAGGGACAATGTTACGTTTAACGTCAACTGATCATTACCAGCAGATGTCAACGGAACTTTTTACCGTACCATACTCATTGGTGACGTCGCATTCAATACAGAGTGTTGGTGTAATGTCGGCAGTGACATCCAAGAAAGTAATATCCATCGCTAACGAGCGATATCACTTTCTTGAGAAGTTCTGTTTTCTTTAATTTTTTTGCTAGCTTTACTTTAATGTCACACGTCGAGCAATATATGGTTTCACTGTCAAAGAAAAAATAGAATAGTAATTGTCTGATTGTCGCTTTGACGATAATGGAGGTTTTTTGATTTTCATTTTGTAATTGATTAGTGCGACTATTGTTTCTTTCTACTATGATTAGTATCGTTTTTATCGTAAACTCGTTTTTTTATACCAAAGTATAAAAAAATGATTTACAAGTAGCGATAAGTAAACAATTACCTCTTGGTTGACAGAAAAGACAACACCCAGTACTGGTAACAGTTACGTTTTTTCCATTTTTTTTAAAGATAAGGGAACAATTTACTTCAAATCAAATCAAATCAAATCATTTATTTGCCAGATTACAGGTAAAGTACAATATAATTGTGATCTTAAGATTAACATTTGTTTCACTGTAATCAGTAGTTCACATTAAGTTGATCCGATGCTCCAGTGGTAAAACCATCTGACCCAGGTATGGTTGGTAGTGGGTTTTGTGTAAGATCCGCCTGTCTAAGTCGGGCGCTTTCAATTTAGACGTTTCGTGTCGGACCGCTGCCGTGCATTTTCATATTAAACGCCAGCCGCACGACAGCCGCACGCTTGTTTTAATATGGAACGCAGTGCAAACGCACGACAGCGGTCCGACATAAAACGCCTAAGTTGAAAGCACACTAAGTTTGTCAGCCTTTGTCCTCTTGTAAGACGAAGACATGCTAAAGCATTTGTTTTGAAAATATAACATTTTAAAACAGCTTCCAATTTGGTTTGCCTTAACGCGACTACCGCAACGCACTTCATATCCAATTCACGCTCTACGAAAAATAGTGAGGTACTTAGTGATTAGGTAAATGTGCCTTTTCGCTTTCTGAGTACAAATTCGAAGCACGATGTACACGCACCTAAATATTAAATGACAATAATAAATAAATGTTGTTTTTTTTTATTAAAAATACTTCTAACTGACGGCCTAGACATGTGGCGTTACGCCAATAGAACAGAAAAGGAATGTATTGATTATCGTATAGGATTGACCATCATCATCACCTCATCACAAGCTCATTTTATGTCTTCACTGCTGGGGCACAAGCCCTTCCTACGGATGGAAAGGGAGGACGGGCCATTAAAGACCACGAGGGCTCAGTGCGAACAACAAAACAATTGTATGTAAGTACTCATATTTATGAACATAGCTTACGTATCCTTGTGTTGACATTGAATATTGCTTCTTGGAGGAACTTGTGACTTGCGCTGTGGTTAACGCGCCCAGTCTGCAATTGCAAAGGTTAAGCAACTTTCGCAAAGACCGGTCATCGGATTGGGCACCAAAATGTATCATCTCGAACTCCTCCGTGCTTCGGAAGGCACATAAAGCCGTTGGTCCTGCCTGCATTAGCAGTCGTTAACAACCACCAATCCGCACTGGACCCGCGTGGTGGTTTATGGCCCGTTCTTTCTATCCATCCATAGGGAAGGCTCGTGCTACAGCAGTAGGGTCATAAAAAATGAGCTGATGATGATGATGATGTGATGATTGCTCCTTTGGTTTACAAAGTAAGTGTAGATATTATTCATATATTTGCATAGACAGAGCAGTAGCCACAGGAACGTTGTTTGTGTTGTATAATGTGCAGTGGTATCGTCGGTATAGCAAACTATGACCTTGAACTTGTACATGCGTGCGGAGAGATGTTACGTATGCGTGATTATCTAAACACCTATACATATATTACGTATAGCTGGCCAATAGTTGCGAGGTTGCGATGCTCTTGACCAATAAAGAACGTGCGCTTATTCTTATATCTTGTGGTAGCCCAAACCCCCGAGCGACAACCTCGGCGATGACAATGAGACGAACTCGATGGCGCAGTGGCATCTTTTACAATGACCGGTCATCAGATTTTTGATATAAAATGTATCAGCTTGAGGTTTTTCCTTTCAAGCTTTCCATATGTAAAGCCGTCAGTCTGGATCCGATCCGAACCCCTCGGAGAACCTAGTAGGGAACTTAAAGAACCCTTTAAGTTTCTTGCCACTTCCAAACAGGTGACGGCAATCAGCAAACTCCTCAAAAAATGCCTCCATGTCGTTAACAAACACCATACTGTACTGGGTCCTCTTGGTGGCTTATGACTCGTTCTCCCTAAAGTGTTTGGTTAACGCACCCGGTCTGCGATTGATAAAGTTAGGCAACTATCATAAAAGCTGGTCATCGGTGGGTGACCAAAAATTTTACATCTTGAACTCCTCCGAGCTTACGTAAAGCCGCTGGTCTCGGCTGCATTAGCAGTCGTTAACAACCACCAATCCGCACTGGGCCCGCATGGTGTTTTATAACCCATTCTCCCTATCCTATTATATTCTGCCCTATACGGAACTGCCCCAGCAGTGGGGACATAAAATAAACTGGTGATGTAATGTTAAAGTCTACAATGGAAAGAATTTTATATAGGAATATCTAACCTGAATGAGCAGCGGCGCGACGACGGGTAACTATGAAATGCATAGAGAATGGTGTGGCCGTCGATAGCCTTTACAGCTCAACCAGACTTATGTGGACGGCGAGATAAGGTAAAGGTTTGAAAAAAGACAAAGTGTTGAAAAAATTCCACAAGTTGTTGATGACGTAGTTGGCGATATTAAATAGGGCGCCTTTGGCTTACAAAGTAAAAGTAGATACTGTTGATTAATTTCGGCGAGTTGGATTAAGCCACGATAGCATAGTTGGTAGTGCACCTGACCCGGCATGTCATAGGGTGCGGGTTCGAATCCCGCTCGTGGATTTTTTTTAACACTTTGTCTTTTTCAAATTGTAATTAGTTCGCAACAATATTTGCGTAAAATTATATGTAAATAGTCAAGGTCATACATAAGGCGCCCTCAGGTTGTTGAGCTTCCGATCCAATCCGATCCTCAAAGAATCTTGCAGGGAATGGGGACATGTGTGATGTGGCCTTATGTGATGCGTTTTGCTGCTAAAGCCTTTTGAATACAAAAGGCTTTAGAATAATTCTAATAGAATATAATAGAAAACGTTTTTATTGAAAAACAAAATGCGCACACAGCGCCTCAACATAATATAACATATTATAACTATTAAGAATGTAGGTAGGTACAATTCTTATCAGTATTGAAAGCTACATTCATAACTAAATTAAAGGAGCAACTAATGATTTCCATTAATAGACAAGATTAGAATAGTCAAATTTATTTGCATCAAACACGGTTAAAGATGTGACAGTTTATACTTAAATATAAAAGTAAATAATAACACTATGACATTTTAGCATGCAAATTATTTATTGAATTTATGTGACAAAAAATCGGTAGCTAAAACATATAAGTCTCAGAGTAAATTATGCCGGATTCAAAAAAAGAAAAAATACTGTTATTAAAAAAAAAATTACTTCAACAGACCGGTTAATCGAGACAATCCTTATTATTAGTATTAAATATTAATACACAACTTCAGATCAAATATAATAATTTATATATACATTTATTTGTTTACTAAAAATAATTGACATTATTAAATTCGCCTCGGCGGCTGAGTGGCGAAGCACTGAGCCCGCTACCGGAAGGTCCTGAATTCAGTTCCCAGTCGGGCAAATTATGTTTTATATATTTTTTAAGCATAACCCGGTATTTGTGATAGCCAATCCGCATTTGACAAGCATAGTGATTAAGCCAATACCCATTTTGTTTAGTAGTCAGACAATAAGAAACTAGCTTATTTTAAATTATTACTTATTACTTTTAAATTACACAAAAAAAAATAAAGAACAAGAAGTCACTGAACAACGGCAAAAAATGCTTTAACGGCAATGCACCACAATTTTCAAATAAATACTTTCTGGAGAAGCTTATTGGTAATGTAATTACTCTAAATTAATTACAATGTCTCACATTGAAAAAATCATGTACAATTTTATTTACTTATTTCAAGACAATGAATACATGCCCCATGAGATGAACTAACTTGAGTCCGACGTGCCAGATTAATACGATAAAAACACACTTAATGTAGCTTTATAGCAGCGCCGCGCCGCCTGATAACATAAGGGGAGAGATAAATTTTGATTAAAATAATCGTTTTTGTTAACGTAATCGAAAGGCAAATAAAATTGGGCACTGATGTTAAGAAATGAAATAGCTGAAAGTGGAAGCGCACTTTAAATTTTTAACCGCCTCCGTGGTCTAGTGGTTAAGACCACCGGTTTAGACCCAGAGGTCCCGGGTTCAATTCCCAGCGGGGGGTACATGTTTGTGTACTCGGTTTGATTGGTGGTAGAACTTGTTTGTCCGCCTGGCTAGCTACCATCTTATCTAAATATGTCGCCATAACATCAATGTTTGATCAGTTGACGTTAAACGTAATATCACAGTATATGTGTAATATTGTCCTTTTGACGTTTAAATGAAAAGAACAATCGTGTAATGACGCCATAATAACCAAGTGTCAAAGCGCTCCGATACCCGAAGTCCTGGGTTCAATTACCAGGTAGAACAGTGTTTCAGATTTTTCGATCTATTTACTACTCATGATAAGTATCATCACACATATCTAAATATTTCAACATGACCACATAAATATAAAAAAAAAAAAATAGAGAACACAACTAACCACAATAGAACATTATTCTATAGAGTACGTAGTACATAATTTATATTAAATTCCTATGATAATGCTTAGCGTTAATTTTCGACACATTTCATTAATAAATATAATGTTCACACATTCACTTGTCAAAAATGAAAATACCAAAGAAGCTACAGACCACATAATTTTATTCCAATTATCGTACGAGTACAGTACAACCAATAATCGTAAACGTTTAGCAGGTAATAAAACTCCTATTATCAAAAACACACACTTGAAAGTCACACAACAAATTTTTAGTTTCGGTTCCAGTCACCACACATTGTTTAAAAATTTTCACCTAAAATTTGAACATTGAAATATATGATGAAGAGAAAGACACCTGCTGTCTGCACCGAAAGAAGCACTCTAATACGCAAGCATGAAATTAAAAATCACAGAACCCATGCATAAGCGTTTAGACGAACATCTGATCAAAATAAAACAAACCTAAAACAATGAATGGACCCCGCACACACAATAAACGACCTTACACGAACGCATTTGGTGGCACAATTGAACCGTCAAACTTTACTATCGCACTCATTTCGCTAACGATCCTATGAAAATGTGCGGGTGACTTTTTTACATGATGCGGTCATCAAAGCTGTAAGCGATTGCAACAAAGAGTAATTTAGAACGTGCACTGATGAAGATAAGGCTGAAAGTCTTATTGTAATGCGTTTGACTGACGTTAGATTTAACGTTGCTAGATACAACCAAGACACGCGCTAGCCAGGAGTAATCATCTGACCACAAAGCGCGAAATATAAAAAGGGTAGCGATATATCAGATCATCACAGTCTCATCGCCATCTCTACTACGTGGACGTGTGAATTAAACATTCAGAATGTACAAAATCGTATTAATCGCAGTGGTGGCTAGTGCTTTCGGTATGCCTAACCAAAGTACGGACGCAACAGTTGAAGCTGCAAGAGTGATTAAAAAGGATTGTGCTAATGGGATCTTCAGTCCGACGTGTCTCAAAGTTGGAGCTATAAATTTGCTTGAAAAACTGAATGCAAAGGATGAAGTGGCTTTGATTCCTGGTGTCAGTTTAGTGAAGGACAAGGAGTCTAAAATGGAAGCGGTTGAGTTCGCTAGAGCGCTGTCTTTGGACCCGGAAGAGAGGTTGGACAAATATCTCTTGTTCCACGTCGGGACCTTCTTGGATACACACTCGGTGAAGCTCCGTCTTCTGGATGATGCTGCTGTTGAGGAAGCCAAGTCTTCGCTTGGAGAAGGAAGAGCGAAGAACCCTCTGTCAATGGGTGGCAAGAAAGGAGGCATGGGTGGACTTATTGCGATGGCTATGATGATGAAGGGTAAGCTAAGTATTCTGTTATAGTAGTTTATTCTTATACCGATTCTTTGGTCTACTGGACCACCGGTTTCAGACCCATAGGTCAAGGGTTCGACTCCCATGATGGGGTATAAATAGTATCGTTTTGGTTAGTAGTAAGACTTTGTTCTATTTCCAACTGGCTGGCTGCCATCTTCTTTTCTTTTTATCCTCATAACAACAATGTTTGAAGCATTGTTGTGGTCTAACAGTTAGGAAATAAGTTCCTAAGTAGTTGAGGATACCGATAGAAGTGCGTTTCCACCTTTCCTTATCATGGCTAACTATCTGATGAGAATAGATGAGAAGGCAAAGCGCTTCCCCATTGTAGTTTATAAAAAGTTGTTTAACGAATCAGTAATGAAAACACATTATAAAAAACATACTACAATATATTAGTCCTAGGTTAGACTCCCAGCATAGGTCACATTGTGCTCATTATGTTAGGTGATAGAGATATATAGTTAGTCTGACTGGCTATATACCACCTTCTTATTTAAGCATGTAGCCTTGAATCCAATGTAAGCATTGTCAATTCCGTCAGTTAAAGATAATAAGTCATATAAGATGATCAGATGAGTATTCCAGTCCAGGTAAAGTGCAATTCCACTTTTGGCTTTCTCGTCACTTATTATCCGATAATTGTGATCTTATAAATAACGCTTAAAAAGCGTTTCCAAGTCTCAATCTCAAACCTACCACACGTAACATGAAATGAAACACTTTATTTATTTGATCTATTCGCATTTTACATATTATTTCCTCATGTTTTGAAACCTTTGCTTTGCTCTTCGTTGGTCACGGGGAAACTGGGACTGGACTGTATCCTAGGCTTCAAAGGCTTAAGGGTTTGAAACGTCAGTCTGTAAAAAGTCTTTTCTTTTAATGAATAGTGTTCGTGTAAACCACACAAAACAAGAATACCCAACCTTATTTCTTTGTTTTTATAAACTTTTGTAATTTTAGTTTAATACCATGCTAAAAAATAATATTAGTTAAAGTACCTTTATAAAACAAGGTAACGCATGAACTTATAAAACATGAGCAACTCAATAAGCTTGAGCGACTTCAGAATTTTAGTATACGATTCATAATAGGACTTCGCAAATATAATCATGTCTCCGAAATCCGTACTAAACTCAAGTGGTTGCCAATTCGCCTTCGCCGGAATACTCATGTGCTCTTCCTGCTTTACACTCCCTCCTTTCTCAAGAATCGATTCCAATTCCTGTGCGACTCATACTCGCGATCATTAAGATCGTCGAATAACATGACGCTTGAGATGCCAAACCATTCCATAAAATTCTACGATAAATCTTTTACTGTACTGGCTGCTCGATTGTGGAATGCATTGCCTATAACAATCAGAAATGCTAAAACGTTAGCAACTTTTAAGAGGCTACTGAGGGATCATTACTTGTCCTAAAAACCATCGTCACTGTAATATGCTTTTATATTATATTAGCTGATTTGGCGGACTTCGTACCGCTCTGACAGTTTCCATCATTGAGTTAAATGTATATCAATGGTTTCCATGACAACAAAACAAACAAATAATTTAGTATTGGAAAATTAAACTGTCATTTTTAGTAATTTTTTGTTAATATAGCCTATAATACTCAGCGCTAATGTAGCATTCTAATGGTGAAAGAATTATTTAAATTGGTCCAGTAGTTTTTGAGTTTATTCGTTGCAAACATACATACATACAAAAATACAAAGGTTTCCTCTTTATAATATTAGAATAGATTATGCATTATTATGTACTTATAATTATTACTGTTATGTTTGTATCAATTAATAGTATACTATTAAGCATTTATTATTATTTATTGATGTGTTAGTTATACTATAATTATTTATGGTGAACCGACGCGACGACAAGCCCACTTCAAACTCAATTATTTTTTTCCAATCAAAGGAAAAGATCGCTCTGAGTGATAAAACCGCCCAGTTTACGTGTATTTTGTGTAGTTTTTTTATTAAATGTTTTATTTTTGGTGTACATAAAACATTATTTCTATCTTAACTAAAAATATGTATTACAAATAATCACAATATAAGATGTTGTAGAAGAGGAGTTCGATGGCGGAGGAGCTTGATGACGGCGCAGTGGTTAACGTGATCGGACTGCGAGTGCTGAAGTTAAGCAACTTTCGCAAGGGCCGGTCGTTGGATGGGTGACCAAAAATTTATCATCTCGAGCTCCTCCGTGCTTCGGAAGGCACGTAAAGCCGTTGGTCTCGGCTGCATTAGCAGTCGTTAACAACCACCAATCCGCACCGGGCCCGCGTGGTGGTTTATGGCCCGTTCTCCCTTTCCATCTATAGGGAAGGCTCGTGCCACAGCAGTAGGGACATAAAATGAGCTGATGATGATGATGATGATGAAGATGTTGTAGGTTTTATTAATACTAAAATTAGGACGAAACATATTACGACTTAGCAATCGTATTAAATCTTTTAGATTCTCCATTTTGATAATAGATTCGCTAATCTTTATATATATAAATCTTATGTGCGTGTGTATGTTATTGAACTTCTTCTAAACGGCTGGACTGATTTGGATGATTTTTTTTGTGTGTGTTCAAGTGGATTCGAGAATTCGCTGCTATAGGGGTCCATCACAGGATACAGGTGTTCTAGCGCACGAATGATTTGTTTGTTTTGTTGTCATGGAAACTGTCAACGTTTTGTTTGTTTTGTTGTCATGGAAATTGTCAAAGCGGTATATACGAAGTCAGCCGGTCAGCTAGTCTATACTAATATTATAAAGAGGAAACGTTTTGTATGTATGTATGTTTGCAACGAATAAACTCAAAAACTACAGGACCGATTTAAAAAGTTCTTTCACCATTACAATATTACATTAGCGCTAAGTAACGTAGGCTATATTAAAAAAATATATATAAAATACTAAAAACGACAAATTTAATTTTCCAATACAAAACGATTTGTTTGTTTTGTTGTTATGGAAACCATTGATATATATTTAACTCAATGATGGAAACTATCAGAGCAGTACGAAGTTCGCCGAGTCAGCTAGTATATTAAAAAATTAATATTACCATTAAAATTGTAATGTACGTAGACTGTAGACTGTAGGCTAAAATTGCAGCTTTATTTCAATTTCTTTAAGGAACCGGTTCCATGGCAGTACCAAATGTGATCTTGTTCAGTAAGGAAATCATAGAACGGTTAATGACTTTTTTGCAGAACAAAATGACAAAGTAGACTACATTCTAGACGCTACTATTATTTCAACTAATTATGTATTCATTAAAAGTAAGAATAGATTCAAAATGTCTGGGTTTTGAGGTCAAATTTGTTAAGAGAACAAACTCATCTTATAATTGTTTATTTGATTAGGGCTCAATTGTTAAACGGTTTTAACAGAACTGTTAAAAAGAAAAGAAAAATATTATAATGTAAGTCTCACAAAAAAAATTGTTGTAACTTTTTATAACTTTATAGCTCGAGGAGCTCGATAGCGCAGTGGTTAACGCGCCCCGTCTGCGAGTGCTGAGGTTAAGCAACTTTCGCAAAGACCGGTCATCGGATGGGTGGCCAAAAATTGGTCATCTCGAGCTCCTCCGTGCTTCGGAAGGCACGTAAAGCCGTTGGTCCCGGCTGCATTAGCAGTCATTAACAACCACCAATCCGCACTGGGCCCGCGTTGTGGTTTAGGGCCCGCTCTCCCTATACATCCATAGGGAAGGCTGGTGCCCCAGCGTGGGGACATAAAATGAGCTGATGATGATGATGATGATAACTTTAACGATTTTCTAAGGCGCTTAATTATTAATAATTTTTAATCTATTTATTTGTTTAACCATTAGCTTTTGTTCTACCGTATTTTAAAATAGACAGTTGTTATCATGACAATCAAGATGAACGCGAAAATAATTTGCATATCAAAATGAGTGATCAAAATGATAACACATTAAAAAAATCCTTAAATTGGTCTACCGACTACTACTGGTCTCTACAGTGACTGCTCGACATAATAAACCAAAAACTAAAAACCGTCCTAATAAAACACACCTTGCGTTAAAACGCGTAAGGTTTAAATTCCCATACGACTGTCGCAACTTTTTGCAATCAGCCTTCTATGAAAATATAATTGACATAAGAGTACTCTATACTGAGCCATATAAAAGGTGAACGAAACAATTGCCTTATCAAACTGAAACCACACTTGTTTGTGTACAGACGTGACTAGAAATGTATCAGTTTGCGACTTTAGTATTCGTGGTGTTAGTGGGTGTGACCGCGCTACCAAACCCCGAAATTAAGGATGGATTTCAAAACAGTGTGGAGCATACTGTTGAGTCGGCAGCAAGGGCTATGGGAAAGGATTGCTCCCGAGGGATTTTTAGTCCTACATGTTTGAAAATAGAGGCTATTTCTATGCTTGAAAAGTTGAACTCGAAAGAGGAATTGAGGTTGCTGCCTGGAGTCAGTTTAGTTAAAGAGGCTACCACCGAGAATGGGAGCAAAGCAGAAGAGTTTGCTGCTGAACTGGCAAGGGTTTTACCTTCCAAGCCTGATGAGAGGTTAGACAAATACTTGCTGTTCAAATTGGGGAGCTATTTGGATACGCACACGATTAAATTGAGGTTGCTCGATGAGAGTGTTACTGAGGAGGCTAGAGCTTTAGTTGGTGATGCCAGGGCTAAAGGAGGTTTGGGCGGCAAAAAGGGTGGCTTAGGAGGATTGTTGGCACTTGGATTGTTATTCAAAGGTACGTTGTAATTAAGACTATATTCCTTTAGAATATATTGTCTTGATCTTGTTAATTTGTGCAAATACTGAAGGAAGGAAGAGGAAGGAAGATACTAAAGACTGTAAATTGAGAATGGAGCTTATATATGGATATATGTATTTCTTTTTTTTTTTTTATTTTAATATATCTAAATTGAATGTTGTGCTCGGTTGTTACTGAAATGCAAATTTAGATTTATCATTGCATGTAAACAAAAATTTATGTTTTGATTTGTATTTTGTTACCGTGCCAAAAATAAATAAATAAATAAATAATAAACAAATTAAATTAGGTTTCGCAAATAACTTATAATAAAGAAATAACTTAAACTAAATTTAAATATTTGTTACTGACAGAACTATTGCTTTTTCGTAACCCATAGCAAATTCTATAGTAATATAACTCAAAGTTTATGTTAGTGCTTTATTTTATAAAGCATTAATAATGAAAATTACTTGCCTGCAAAAAATATTGTGCTAACTAAAAATTTAAAGGAAAAATACACAATTAACTAAGTTTTATAGAATAAGTATCACTTACAAGACAACTCATTTTACTGTATGCCATAATTGCTACAATCATTACCGCATTTTCGGAACAACTTTTTTCTGATAACCATTTTCAATTCAATTAAAGTTTTCACTCGTCTCTTTTGAAGTGCAAACCACAATAACAAATGCTATTTTCTTGTGGGAACTATTTGCATTATAGTATCATTGTGACTTGTGAATTAGTTCAAACATAGTATAACAATAAAGTGTAAAAAAAAAATTACAAAAAATACTGACTCCAAAAAATTTGACTGAAAAAATTGCACTAAAAAGTTAAAAAATAATGCGTAGTTTAGTTTGTTCAATTTACTTGCAATTAACCTTTATTATACTCAATCTTATATTCTTAAAAAAATATGCGACTGCCATATACTTAACTTCACATCTAACAGAACACATATTATGACAAACAAGCAAATACCAAATATTTACTTGCAATCCACTTAAAGAAACAAATAGAAAAAAAATTTCGACTGCTTATATAGACAATCATTTTATTAAGTAAATATATAGGTACAAATATTGTTATTTTTGGAGCCGGTGCCAGTCCGCGTTTGTAGTCAAAATTTCATGCTTATGATTGAATGTACTATTATGATTATATGTATAATATATAAACATTAACATTAACATAAAATTAACATTAACAGTTTATGTTAAATTTACCTTGGCCGACTCCAAAAATAACAATAATTGTACCTATATATTTTCTTAATAAAATGATTGTCTATAAGCAGTCTAAATTTTTTTTTAAATTTATTTCTTTAAGAGGATTGCAAGTAAATTTGTCATAATATGTGTTATGTTAGATGTAAAACGTTGCGGTGTAAATTGAACAAACCAAACTACGCAATTATTTTTTAACTTTTTAGTGCAATTTTTTCAGTCTTATTTATTGGAGTGTGTTTTTTTGTTAAAATTTTTGTTTATTTCTCGCTTTTTAGTGATTCATTTCAATCTATTTATCAAAAGCGAATATGGGTAGACAAGATTGTTTCAATGATAGAGGTCTTTGCCCAGCAGTGGGTCAGTATATAGATTATTTTCTCAATACTTAAATATAGCTATCCCATAAAGTAATAACTTTATGGGATATCACTAACAAACAAATTTATCTTTCGCTTAAACAAAATGTAATGCGTAAGGCATTTACACAATAGATCGTGAATAGGTCTAGTCTGAAAAGCTCAAAGTAGGTAGCACCACAAAGATCAGAGGTAAGTGTAGCAAGTAGGTACTACCAAAGAGGAACCTACCCTATGTAGTAGATTATTACTTAATTTCTAAGGTTTTACCGCAAACCATAAAGTATTCTTAAACTAATACCGATTTCTTGACTCTCGGTAAAAACAATTTCAAACATACTCGCACTTACCAGTTTTCCTAAGTTCATAACACACTTTTTTATTAATATTTACTTGGATAATGCTTTCGCATTATCCTCCGCTCTAGAGGCGGCGTGGGTTCCCTAAGACTCGCACCGATTAAAACCACAAGGGTACATATCTTGTATGTAGGAAACTTCATTGCTACCTACCTAGAGCCGGCCGCGCTTTGGACGCGTTTTCGTACGAATTTGATTCGTACAAATACGCTCGATACATCAAGATCGTCCGACTACTATGGCACCTCATTAGTTAGTACTAATTAGTGTACTAGTTAGTACTAGTTAGTGTAGTCACTAGATGCGAGCTAGTCGTGCGTGTACATAGTGTGGGTAGTAGTTAACGCCGATCCGAGCCGAACCCCTCAGAGAACCTTGTAGGGAATGAGGACACGCTCTAATGCGTGATACCATTCCCTCTAGGAAACCTCTGACGGTGTTTCACTTCACACGGCTTGAGGAACTCTCAACTCTCTTCTCGCTGCCCCCAAAAAAGTCCAGTAACGTTGAAAATGGCAATTGAGCCAATCAGCAAACTCTCTCAAAAAAAACATCGTTGTCAGAGTACTCCGGCCTAAGTCCTAAGATGTCAAGATTTGAAATGTATATACACTATATTATTAGACGTTTACTTTGCAATATAGCTTAACGTTTTATACCAATTTCAGAGTCCATAATCTCAGTCACTCAGTTAGGTGCCTATAACCAGTGACCCACTGACTGACTGAAATAAAAGCCTCTACGGAACTCTAATAGTGAACGCACACTCTAAGCGATATTAGCGGTCTGAAAGAATCGGAGCGTAGAAATAATTGTAAAAAACACTGGCCAAGTGAGAGTCGTACTTGTGAAGTGAAGGGTTCCGTAGTTTAAAGTACTTAATACTTATTTACTTGCAATGGCTCTGCGACCAAAAGATTGGCGTCTTTTGGTGTTGAAGGGCAATATTCTTTAAAATACCTTATAGCTAATACCAATTAATAATAATAATAATAATTATATCAGATTTGATTTTTACGTTTTAATCATCTGGTATGTTGATGATCTTTCACACTGTCTTTCACACAATCTTTCACACATCTTTAAGATATCATATATCGTCAAAAGTAGTAAAGTATTAAGTATTTAAAAAACAAATGACCTAAATATTTATAAAATAATAAGAAAAATACGGTTATTTATTTATAATAAATTAATAACCGTATTTTTCACTGTATTTTATAAATATTTAGTTCAGCTTCAGTACAACAATTAGGACTTACAAATAAAAGTATAATTTAAATAAATGGCCACTTTACAATTGTTTACAGTCGTTTTACTTTTTTAAATTTTTTAATTATTTGTTTGTAAGAGTTACATCGTTATAAAAAATAGCTTTCTAGACAGATAGAGATGGATAGACGTAACGAAGAAAACTAAAGGCTAATTACAGTTTCAATATTCAATTCTAATGAAAGCACTTTTGAATCGTAAACTTGCTTACTATTTTTTCTGATGTTTTTCTGTTTATTGTGGAACCCTAGAAATGACAATTTAGTACACTCATTTGTACCACGCCTTGCACTTGTTTGTTGTATACAATTTGACACTTCATGTAAAAGCCAGTTATTTGTGTAGAATAATTTCATACCGTGTTGTTCCGCTTGCGACTTCACTCTACCCAACTAAAGTTTAAACTTATTATTATGTGAAAAGTTTTTTTTTATATACTCAGCGTTAGAGTAGCTTTAGTGAAATATTTTTTACAATCGGCTTATTAGTTCTTGTTGTTACCTCCTACATACAAACAATCATAAAATATAAGCAATACGAATTTGTAGCCTACCTAGTACCTACTCCAAACTGTAACCGCCTTCATGGCCTTCATGGTCTAGTGATTAGACCACCGCTAATCACATCCAGAAATCCCAAGTTCGATTTCCAGGAGGGAAAATAAAATGTCCTCATTTAATTGATGGTAGAGATTGTTCTTAGTCTGGCTTATTATCATCAAACTAAGTCTACCCCAATAGCAACGATGTTATGACCATTTTGTTCTGACTATTGGAGGTCAGCAAAATCACCAGTTCCTAGTGAATTCCGGGTAATAAATACTTCTTTCTCGGCTTTATTGTCTTTAGCCACCAAGTTACAAGATGGTGGTAGCTAGACGTTGCTAAACCAAGCCTTTTTAACTACCAAACCACGTTTAATATTTTGTAACCCTCGATGGGAAAAAGTTCCCGGGACATCTAGCTTTTTAACTTCTTTATGCAGGAAATGTATGGTACAAAAGTATACTAATTATATCCTATTGTTTTCTGCAGGTACCCTCATGTCAATCGGTCTTGGAGCCTTAGCCTTGCTGGCTGGCAAGGCTCTGATGACCGCCTTGATGTCTCTCCTCCTCTCCGCCATCATCGGAATCAAGTCTTTGACCAGTGGCCAGAAGTCGACCACCTACGAGATTGTCTCCAAACCGATCTACAGCCATTCGCACTCACATTCCACAGCACATGAAGACGTTGGTGCGTATGGCGGCGGCGGCCATTCGGGATACGGCCGAAACATAAACGTCAGGAGGCGTTAATTTAAAAAAGTAGGTTTTTAAAATTCGAATGTCGACGCTGAGTCATAATATCCTGCCACCTTTTGTTTTTATTACTTTCAATAGTTTCTCTTTGGTTAATTTCTTCTTTTTTTCTCATGTGTAATCGATTCTTTTTAAATGCTATTTTGTTTTTTATGACTTCAATAAGTTCCTTTTTCAATTTAATTTTATTTGTTTTTGCAAAGAGGTGGTGTGGCTTATATGACTATTGTGAATAATGTATTTATTAGAGAACTCATACGAATTAATTTATTGAAAGGGCCAACGAAATGTTAAATTATTTAACTTATTTATTCCTAGTTGTTAAGAACACTAATTGAACTATAACTATTCCTTAAAAAAAGGTTATTATTTATATAATTATTTAGATATTCTATGTTATTTGTCTACTCAATTATGTTATTATTGAACATTGTCATTAATTGTATGTATGCCATTGTGATATTATATTCTTTAATGTATTTATGTTTAGTATCTATTTATATATTGTGATATTTGTTATCTTGTTGTTTTATATTTAGTATAAGCATTATATATATTTATATTTAATTATTATATTTGTGTTTAACACAAAATATTGGTATCGTATATATCACTAGTGCTTTATAGTGTTTATTTTATATATTTCTATCTACAAGACTGTTAAACTTACTTAAATATAAAAATGTAAATACTTATGTATATTATTAATTATTTAACTGTTATCGTATCAAATGTTAATTATGTTATAAGTATTTGTATAATATGCATTTTAAAATCTTCAATTTTCAATCTTCTGTACCCAAAGAAAATAAAAATGGTGATCTAAATCCCTTTGTTTTATTTATGTCTCCGATAATTTGCACAAAATTATAACAATATATTTTTTAAGTATCACGACGCCACTTCTGGTTTAAAGGATATAGAAATGCAATTTAGGTTAAAAATATATAATTTTTTTGCCACTAATAGTCCTATTCCATAGTTATTTATCTTTAAAAAAAAGCACAGGCTTTTTTAAAGTATCTGTAAAAAATCTTTCAATCTGCAAATAAATAAAATCGATTGTGGGTTTGAAGATTATTTCCCTTTCGTGCCCTTTCGTTTCCCTACATTAAAATTTACTACAAAATCGACATCAATTATTTTATTAAGCATTTCGGTAACGCTTTCGTGAACGCTACAAAAAATAATAAAAAACGAAATATCATCATCTCAAATTGAAACCACGAAAGCATGAAGAGCCATTCTGAAATACTTACAATGCCAACTGACTTATTAACAAACTTAATTATTTTAGCTTGGTCATTTCCTTTCATATCCTCAATAGTTGAGGATTCTGTCTGAAGTGCTCTTTTCGGCCTTACCGTCAATTTAAATCAGGTAAGATGAAACCAAGAATTAATCAATGCTAAATTAAAAAAAAAATGACAATCATATACTCAAGGCCTATCTCAAATTACATTCAGAAAACTGAAATGACAGTATGCGCACATAGAAAGAAAAGTAAATAACATAACATACATAGTACATATATATGTAGTATTTTTATTTTAAGCACAAAGCCAAAACTAGAACTGCAAGACACTAATCCCGCTACTGCAGAAACAAAACGAAAACAAAAAAAAGAGTTCGATCGACTTTCTTTACTGATTGGCCAAGTAACTTTAGAGCTCTTTCCTTTATTTTTAGTGAAAGTAATGTGACGGTAATGTTGTTTTAAATAATATCTAGATCATTGTCTTAGGATGCGGTTGGCTCGTTAAATTACAGTTTATTTCTAATGATAGTATCGTCAAGATGGCATGACAAATAGAAAATGTGTGTGTCACTTGGGAAAAGTATGAAATTATTTTTTCTTTGTAATGGTACCGACAACAGAAAGTCGATACATACAACCAGATATTGGTATTCTGAAAGACTCAGATACTAATATAACCAAAGACTTATTTCTTTTTTGCAAAAATCGCCTCCGATGAGGGCGACTAAGTTTTAAGTTCCTTTAAAAAATGTAACACCTTTTATACACTTACAAAGTCAAAGTCAAATTCAAATCGTTTATTCAATGTAGCCCTTACAGGCACTTGTTGACGTCACAACTAAGTATAAAATACAAATAAAAGTGAATTATAATTTAGTTTACTGAATCTACCACTAGTTCGGATTTTGGGAGAGGCTTTAACCAAGTCAATACGACTTAGTTAGCTAGAATTTGATTTGATTTGATATGTCAAAAGTAAGTGAACATTCGCTGGTATATTTTATTAGTATATAGTAGTGGTAGTAGTAAGGCTAGTGCCTTTACTCACGACTTCGTCCGCATGGATTTGAGATTAAAAATAAACTTTTTAAAATAAAATAGCCCATGTTACCCGCAAGGAATGTAGCTTTCTATCAGTGAAAGAATTTTTGGAATTGAACCAGTAAGTAGTTCTAGAGATTAGCGCCAACATACAAACAAACATAGTCACAAACGTTACTTGTTTATTAATACTAGTGGTCGCCCAGTGGTCGAAATTCGACCGTAATTTTATTAAGGCTGCACGGCATGTATCCTACGTCATGAAAAATTAAAAAAGATAGAATGTGAGTTTGGATTGGCATTGATAAATTTCGGACACTCCTCTTCCATTTTTTAAGTTTTTGAAAAGAGTATAAACTCTTGAAATTTTTGAAAAGAGTATATGGGTATATACCCATATACTCTTTTCAAAAATTTCACACGCATATGCGTGTGTGTCAAATACATGGTAGTGTGTGTAATGTTTATTTTATTGATTTAATGTATTTTTTATGCATAATTAAAAAAAAAATTAACATTCTGCAATCCTTATCTATATAAAATAGTATATGTTTCATTTACGTTCTTTGTCGCACCGCTTACCAATTTTTCTGTCTAGCCCTTAGGTCGACTGGTTGAGAATGCCATTTGGCATTAAGTCCGCCTTTTGTACCTTTTGTAATTTTATTTTATTGTGCAATAAAGAATAAATAAATAAATGATTTATAAGTGTGCGAAATTTCATACTCCTCCGTCCGCGCAATTTTCGTAAAAAGGGGTACAAAGTTTTTGCTTCACGTATTAATATATAGATTTTTTATACATATAAGCATTACTATGCTTATATAATTATACTAATTATCTTAATAGAGTTGATAGAACATAGTAGGTAAGTATTAGACAGACAGTGTGAGATGGTATGAGACAGCTATATAGACAACAAATATGAATCAAACACTCGCAGATTTTAGTAGTAGACGGGGCCACGTTTGCGTCAATCTGAAATTGTGATGATATCTCAATCAGAAACGTTCTGAGGATGCTCGATCACTACGGCTTGAAAAACCTTACGTGTCTCTACACCCCTAAATTACGGTTACGCTGTAAAGGCTATATGCGACCAACAGTTAAAAAAGAAAAAAGGTAGAAGCAAGCCGTCAAGAACTTGATTCGTTTGGCTGCATTCGTAAATTGCTTTTCGAAGTTTGACATAATACTTTTTAGTATGCCGGAGGCCGGACATTAAGAAAGCTGCATATCTTTCCTAATCGCTGGTCGAATAACTAGACTGTTCGCAAATTGCTGTCCTCATGAGTTTAAAATACAAATTATTTTTGTACATATAAAATATACATTGAAACACACGTTACACAAGACATTTTGTACAAAAGTGAGCTTATCTCTAGAACAGATTTTAATTACCTCACTGGTCTAGTAAGATCACCGGTCTTAACACAGAGATCCCGGGTTCGATTCCCAGCGGGAGGTATATGTTTGTGTACTCGGTTTGGTTGGCAGTAGAGCTTTTAAGTCCACCTGGCTAGCTACCATCGGCTTATATAAATATTTCGCCGTAACATCAATGTTAGTAGCATAATGATGTTCCGGCAGCTAGAGATAAGATTAATAGCTAATGCCTCTGTAGTTGAGGAGCGCTTCCACCTTTAAGTAAAATAAAAGGTATTTTCCAGCCAACCCTTGTTTTAGTGGGAAAGGAAAGTCTGTTTTATTTCTTTTGTGTTTATTGTTGAGTCAGTGAGAAAGCCGTTGTCCAACATCATCACTAGCCTTAAAACATCCCACTGCTCTGCGCTGATCTTCACATATTAACACAGAAAGACCAGGCCATAACATAAAATAAAATAACCTACCTAGTTGGCACAATGCGGATTTGTGAATTTGGTGTCTTTTAAAGCAAGAAAAAGCTACAAATATTACAATTTGATCATCCATCCGGTAAACTAAAAAAAGGTAAAAGGTTTGATTTGCTAGATCACAATCAAATCGCTGCGTCATCGTTCCTCCTATTGAAGAATTAACAATCATTCGTCATATTTAATTAAAATTAAGATTAACGCTTTCCTTAATCCATTTCCATCAGATTAAAATTTAAGCGTTCAACTATTTCGTAACACTTTCATGCTCGCAAAGAACACGAAGCAAAAACGAACGCAAAGAAATAATCCTCAAACCCACAATCGGTCCCATTTGCTAACAGTTTGAAAGTTCTTGATTTCGCCGTGAACAATGAACGAAAAGCGATCGCCCAATGTTTGTTCCTTTTACAATTTCCTATGGCTGTTGACATCGTGCTCTTTTTACATGAATCTAGTATAAATAAATTTGTAGCACGCTGAACAGCATCAGTACGGGGCGGTCCGTCATCGCTATGACATCATCCCGCTCTTAAGTGTATCAGAACTTTGAGGAAGCACATTGTAATAGTGCCAAAATGTGTACCAGAAATGTTGTGTTGATATTAGTGACTGTGTGTGCGTACCAAACTAAAGGACTGATCGACGATGGGACGCAACCGAACACTATAGCTGTGACAGAGAAGGTTGCGTTCAACTACACGGACAGAGCTGGACGCTCGTTACACATGGAATGCAACAACATGTTCAGTTCAAAGTGTTTGAAAATCCACGTGCTTTCCTTCTTGGAGGACCTAAGCTCTCGCGATGAGCTATCCCTCTTACCAGGATTGAGCATCGTCAAGGAGAACCAGACGGGTGGTGTTCCAAGTCCCGAAGAGATGGCAGCGGAGTTGTCAAGGCAATTCCCTGGCAAACCAGATGAGAAGTTGAATAGATTTATTTTGTACCGTCTCCACAATTACTTGGACGGGCACTCTTTGAAGTATAAGTTGTTGGATTCGGAGACTACTAAGGAAGCTATGGAGATGGCGAACGGTGATCCGTCGGTTGGAAGGAAGGGCGGCAAGGGAGGCAAGGGTGGTGGTGGCCTTATAGCCGCTGCGTTGATGATGAAAGGTGTGTTCTTGTAGATAAAACCTAAACCTTAAATTGATTAACCCGGTAAAGACTGATTTCACAGATTGCACGGTACTCTAAATTGATTGAAATGACTGGTTCTATAAATGACCGTTTATTTAAATAAAGATCGCGTCGGCAAATGGAAATGTACAATTTATAAGTGATTCTTAAAATAACCGATTCTTTCGTTATTAAATAAATGATTATTATTTTTAAATAAATGACTAATTAACATATGAGGTAAATCGAAAAGTTTACATATACTTAGCCTAAAGGATGTGGTCATTTGTCGATTCAACCTTTTGACTTTCATATTAACTGATATTATGAAACATAAGTACATACCAAAATTTCTACAAGCAAATTTGAACCTGCTCTGACGAAAAATTTTTTCAATATTTGTGTTTTTGTAATTTGTTCGCGACAAAATTTGCGTTAAAAAAATTATTTGAACATTTTATAAATAGCTTGCCTACTTCTTAACTGATCTTTAATATTTGTAAAAATATTATGATCGGATGTTAGTGACAGTAGTTGTTGACATTGAATGGGCGCCTTTGGCTTTCAAAGTAAAAAGTGTTGAATAATTTCGGCAGGCTGGTTAAAACCACCCGAAATGGCCCGAAATGACCCGGTATGTCAGAAAGGTGCGGGTTCAAATCCTGCTTGTGGAAATTTTTTCAACATTTGTGTTTTTATACCAACGTTAGCTGAAAATTAAAAATCTTTATCCAGATAATCCATAGTTAATGAGAAACTGTGTATCTTGCTTTGGACTGCTGAAGCCGCAACATTGACGTTTGAAGTAATTTAAATCATAAAATAAAGTAAATAAAAGTAGAAGCCATGTTATCATAGTTGTGGTTTGTCTTGTCTGTAGTTATTTTAACCGTTACATAAGCTTTAACGTTAAAATGTGGCTTAACAACCATGAATGTAGCGTCATCTAACGGAATAGTGAGAAAAACATGATTTTTGTCACCCAGTAGCTAAAAACCCATGAAAACAAATGAGTTCATGTAACCACCTTTGTGGTGTAGTAGTTAAACTACTAGTAATAGGTAGTATGAGAGCTTGGTTTGGTTACTGATAGGGCTTATTTTAAGACCCTTGGCTTTTATATTTAAATTTTCTGTTATTTGTTTTATGTATATGTGTAAGCAATAAATTGTTTATCTATCGTATTATATAGATAGATACATCCATCTATCTATCACCAACTTATCTAAGTCAGTTGACAATACTGTTCAGAGTTAGAGATAAGATACCCAATTCTCAGTTGCTGAGGTTAAGTTGAGTTGCGTTTTAGGGTAGTTTATGAAATAACGTTTCAAGATAACCCTGCACGCTGTCAATCTATCACACTTACAATCTTTAAAGATTGTGATTCATCAAGGTAACAAAATGTCGAGCCCCTGAATAGTCGTTCTCAATTGACAATCGGGTTTGGGCAAATAGTTTTCGATCCAACATCGAGGTACATTGCAAGAACTAGCGGCTTAGTAATCATTGTAAGTAGCTCTTGTGAATGGCATAGTGACATTCACAAGAGCTACTTGTAGCCTAAACTGAATAAAATGATTTTGAATTTGAATTTGAATTACGTCAAGGGATACCTATTAGTTCGGTAATTACATTATCTTTATTGTTAAAAAAAGACACGCAATTTCAAAGTTCAGCTGCTTTTTTAGTTTAGCTATTTAAAGTGGACTACTTTTGCTGTGATAACTGGCTCTTAGCCATTTCACATTATAGTACTCAAAACCTCTTAAACATATAAAAGAACATGCAATTTAAAGTCAACTTAGTAAAGTTTAAAATCGCCTAAAATCGTTACTTTTAAAACTTTTGACATCTCTGTATTCCCCTTAAGCAAAGGAAATCGTTACACTAGGCCTATATAAACTCATAAGCTTCTAAAGACAATTAATGAGTGATTTTATATCCACAGGTGCATTGGGAGCGGCTGCGCTTGCAGCTTTAGCTCTTCTTGCAGGCAAAGCTTTGATGACTGCTCTGATATCCCTTCTTCTGTCGGCCCTCGTCGCCCTCAAAGGCCACGGAGGCCACAAGTCCACCACATACGAGATCATCACGAAGCCAGAGGTGTCTCATCACCACTCTCACAGCCATGAAGAGCATCATGATCACGAACATGGTCACCATGGCGGGTATAGGAGAGCGTACGACTTGGGTTATAACAGTTATGCGCCGTATGATACCACCACAAGTTAAATTTGGTTTATAAGGGAAAAGACTTTTGGACTTATTCTCGGGATTTCTTTGTATGATTTTATTTGCTTGTTTATTAGGTAAATACGGTTTCACACCTGGATAGGTTATAATGATAATTGTAATTATTATTTATTTATTTATTTATTTCAAGTAGAGTTCCTAAAACGTATAACATAGACCAAAATCAAATGAATTAAAAAAATATTAATATAAATGCTAAACATTTTTCTTTACTTTACTATGGATGTTTAAGGTGTGTTAAACATCTCAAAGCCTTTTTTTTATTTAACTGGTAAGTCTATGTCTCAGTAGCTCAATTGTAAGATTAGTCTCCCGAATTGTAAAAGGGCGTAAGTGTAAAAGTCTCTCAATATTTATTTACTCAAAAAAATTATTGTTACTGATTGTTGAAAGTTGTAGCCTGTAGGCATACTTTTTTTTTGTTTATTGCTTAGTAAATTCAATTTTGATGAATATTATAAAATTACAAAAATTATTTGTATTTATGTTAATAGTTATATTTTATTAGGTTTTAAATTATTTATTCTAGACGTTAATTAACTTATTTTCTTCTTGTTATTGCTGTGAATTGATTTATTGCAGTGTTTAAGTAGGCGTGTTAAAGTTAAAGTTAAAAAATATAAATTTATTTTTTAATTGCTTATGTATACGTATTATGTATATTATATCACATAATCTTCCTCCCACCGCTGATTTTGTGCACTATATTATTATATTCATAAATATATTTTTAATTGTTCCTGTCATACTAATTATATTATTATTTTCTATATTTATGTTTATATTTAAATATGTATTTATTTATTTATTTATTTATTCAGCTGTCACGTACACAAAATTAAGGTCTTACATAAGTTGTTAGTAAGTACATGAGCCCTGTAAGGGCATAGCAAAATTAGAATGTATCTATGTAACTATATTTATTTTTAAGATTTATTTACGTGTACTTATGTTTGTCTTCTATTACTATAAGTTTTATTTTATTTTTATTTTCAAGCAGTATGCTTAGCTGTGATATTTATTAATACTTTTATAAAGTATAACTATTTTGCATTTATTATTTTACCAAATATTATTTTTAATAAGTAATTGTTATTTATTTATTTTTTATATCTGAATATGCTATCGTTTTTTTTTTGTTTTCTTGAAACCTAAAAATTAATAAAAAGTTTTGACCAAAACGTCTACTAATTCATTTATTGCACTTCTCCGTCTATACCACTTATTATTGTCTTAAAGATGTAAGTAAATATTATGTTTTTAATCATAATTTAATGACCAAAACTTGCAATATAGGTAAGTCAAAATAGGCAAAAATCACTACAACATTGAACTTAATTGCCTTCTTGATAGAGACGACTTTCTTAAAAAGCGTTTATGAGTATCGGAGAACAATTCGTAATACGGATTTCTATAACGACTACCTTAGCTAGGGCTGTCACAAATTCAATCAAAAAATATTCAATCTGTATACGTAATAACATAATGTGAATTATGGTTCAGGCCGTGACCACGACGCTTTGAGCCGTAGATCCTTTTATATTTTGACTAGCGGCCCGCTCGCGACTTCGTCCGCTTGAATGAACACCCGTATCCTATAGAACCCTATAGCACGCCACCTACCGGGTCCAATTGTGAATCGAAAACACACACAAAATATATCCTAACGATGAAAAAAGAAGTTTGAAGTTCACATTTACATTTAGGTAATGCATTTTTAAATCGTAAAAGCACTTAGTGCGAGCTATTCATAGAACATGACATATTTCGTCGCAGAGTATTTTGTAGAGCATTTACACTACTTAGATATATATTGAACGGTTTAAGCAGCGTAAGCCGAGAAAGCGCTTGAATAACCAAATTTTAGTCGGATAGATTAGCTAAAACATTCACTATTCCGTTCCATTTTAGGATATTATATTGTTGTTTTGTTATTATTAAATATTAGAAAAAACCGCACTAAAATCCGTGCAGTGTAAGTACGTACAAAATGACATACAATTTTTTTAAGATACTATTTATTTGTAACTATAACGATTACAATCAGTCTCTTAATGTTATAATCAGCCTTACCATGATTCAAGCTTAAAATAAAATAGGAACTATAATATGAGATTAATAGAGCATAATCAACAAAAGTAGAAAAAACCATTTTGTCCGTACTATACGGACAAAACGACATAACATTCATGGACAAAATGACATAGTAATAAATTTAGACACAAACTTCACAAACAAATTTTTTAGTCTTCTGCTGAACATCAGCCGACGATGCATGGGCCCAGAGACCACACTTCATGCATTTTAACCAGACTTCGCCAGGTTTAAAACGAAAAAATAAATCATTACAATAAATGCATGCGCAGTCATCGTCGTCATCTTGAGTATCAACTGGTCTATATCGTTTTGTCCAGAGCTCAAATATGTCATTTTGTCCGATGGAGTAAAAAAATAATTGAAAGTCCACCATTTGTTGAAATCACTATTTTTCAATATATTTTTATCTTATATCACAACGTAATGGTATACTGCATCGATTTAATTAATAAAGAAAAAGAATACAATGTAAAACTAACATCAAATGTGAAGAAAGTCAGGAGAATAAAAAACTTTTAGACACACGAAACACGTTCATGCCCGTAACTCCTGCGCGACTAAGCCGAGAGCGACAGAACATTGACAGGTTTGTTAAAATGGCTGACGTCATATGATGCGATGTCGATGGTCGCAATTCCACCCGCCAGTTTCGAATAACCCGCAGTGTGTCATTTTGTCCATATATGTCATTTTGTCCGTACTTCCCCTATAAGTAAAACAGCACTAAAGTCGTTGCAAACGAAAAAATTGCCAAATCATTTCTTTGTTCGCACCACCAAAAAATGTAATGTTCTCCCAACACACGTATTCCTATCCTTCTAACAACATGGGAAGGATTCCATGTTGTTAGAAGGACACCTCGTCTATAGGAATAGACGAGGTGTGAAGAAGTAACTTGCGGGTTGGCAAGGTGATGAAGGCTAATGAGGCATAAACAGCCAGTGGCAGTCTGCGCATCTCGACTCCGCTTCTTCTTATTATCAAGTAGAGTGAAGACATTTGCCTATACTACAATAAAGAAAAACATAAAATAAAATTGGGAGCTACATAATCCATTAAAGCGTAGACAAAAATCCAGTTAGAACAGATTGGCAACCCTCATCTCAACTAACCACAAGAATACTTCATTCTAGCCAGATCTAACGACAAAATGACAGGTTTTCACCCACATACCATGACACCTGACCTAAAACCCTATAAACAATAAGAAAATAAATAATCCCAACCCGATGCGTAGATTTTCATTTGTTCGCCATATTTGCACGCGATTTATAGAAATGGCATTTGAATTGTTCGTATTGACACTCCTTTGTTTCACTGGTATAGACGCTTTAATTATTCGTAATGATATTGGCAGTGTAGAAGAACAATTGAGAATCGAAACAAATGTTGTGAAAAGCGAAAATGAGGTTAATAACGTATTCGCGGGAGTATACACCGATTGTTTTCTTCATCTCTCCTATTCGTGTGTACAGAGAAAAACGTTGTTGTATCTGAAGGAGCTTAATAAGCTACCGGAGGTGTCTGTTATAGGTGACTATGTGAAATTGGGTAAGTACCTTTGATTTTGTTTTTATATTATGTAATTTTTTTAAATATTATTTTAGACAATATCACATACATTGTTCTGATCCCAAGGTACGTAGCTAAAGCACTCGTATTATGGAAATCATAAAACGACGGTACCACAACCACCCAGACCCGACACAATATCGAAAAGTTCTTTTTGGACATTGACCCAACCGAGAATCGAAACCGGGACCTCAGAGTTAGCTCCGCCGCCCAAAGGCCAGCGAGACAGCCATATGGAGGTCGTAGTAGATTTTTGTGTTTTTAATGTTATGTAATTGATTATAAGAAGAATCGTCAATCTCTGAAGAATAGGAATAGGGCGTACCTACTAATTGTCGGAAACAACCACACATACTATGGCTTCCGCTTCCCCAATTAAGTAAGAAGTAATCCTTTAAGCGTCACTTGTATCACAAACAGTAGCTTTAGATCATCTTATCGTATCTTATCTTAGTGGGGCCTGCTGAGGTTTCCCTCTTGCAGTAACACTTCGACCCATCGGGATCTTTTGTGCAACCCCATCCTTTCACTCTTCTTCCTCTGTAAAGATAGATGCCATAAGTTTGGCCACGTCCTTAAGAGCGAAGAGCCTGTAGTCCTCTGGTTTCGGATAAGCCGACCCCAGGAGTCCCATTCTTTTTTTAGCCAGAGAGTCACAGTCACACAGCTTTAGATCATAGGCTAATGAGGCATAATATACACAATAAACAAATACCTTGTCTTTTAAATTTCTAGTTAAAGTAAACAACAGTGAAACTGAAGACATAAAAGATGAGGAGCTCAAAGGCAGCGACTCCGAAGAATTGTCGTTTCTAATCGACAAGGCTGTTGATAACTTTTTCAATAACCACGTCATGAAGTTCAGTGCTCTAGGAAAGGATGTCGCTGTACCAAATACAGGTAAATAATAGTTAAAATATTAAGTTATGAGCAAATTTGATTTTGGTGCGATGTTATAGAGCCCAAGTTTGAAAGTGAAGAAACCAAAGCAATTCTGCATAGTATCATCACAGTACTTATATAAGAATAAGAATATATAAAACAGATGAGAAAATATAAAGTAAAAATATAAAATAACAAAAAAAGAAAATCATATAACAACTAACACAATCACAAAAAAATTAAAAATAGAGAAAAATAATAAAAACAACTGTGATGTATAAAGCCAACGGGTTGTCTCAGCAATGATTTTGTGGCAATACACAGAATGCCACAGAAGCGTTGGTTTTCAGACAGCAATTTAAAAAATTTCACTAGCCTCACGTAAAGCCGTTGGTCCCGTCTGCATTAGCAGTAGTTAACAACAACCAATCCGCTTTGGGACACGTGGTGGTTTACGGCCTGTTCTCCCTATCCATTCATAGGGAAGGCTCGTGCCCCAGTTCTGGGGACATATAATGAGCTAGTGATGATGAAGATGGTTACCACAACCTTTTTGTTGTATGAAAATAATTAAATAAATAATACTATAAATATAATTGCAGTAGAAGAATTCGTTGGGCGGAAGAAACGCAAAGGCGGCGGCGGCGGCGGTGGTCACGGAGGCGGTGATGACGGTGGCAAGAAGAAGATGATGATGATGGCCATGATGTGTATGAAGATGAAGCTCATGATGGTGTGTGATAAGAACAGCAATCATATATATGCTTTGTCCATGCAAATTTTGTACGGGTGCCTTAATATGAGCTTTATATTTTCATTAATTCATGATAACTAAAACAAGATTTTGTGAGGCAAAATTTAGAGTCTCCTTGATTGCCTGGAGGCACTACTTCAATGCCATACAAACTATTGTTGCCATACTAACTATTAGCAAATAAAACTAAAGACATTAAAACACTCAGCCTTAAGGTATATTTGATATGTATGGAAATATTTAAAACGCAAGCTTCCCGTTCACTAGTTTATTCCGTACTGAATGGTGGCACGAGTGCGGCTGCCCGCGCGCATGTACATCCTGTAGTTATAGCTACGTAGGTACATATCAATATTACCTAAAGCAAATAAAATTTACTCAGGCACTTAAATTTAATATTATTGAGGTGTATAGGAGGTACTTCAAGTAGGTAATGAAATTGTTATACTTACCTAAAAGAAACATAAGTAAATAAACATTTTAATATTGTAGATGGTTCCAGCGATGATGGGGATGATGGGAATGATGTCTTTCAAAGGGATGATGTTCAGCATGATGTCATTCATGATTGCTAAGGTACTTAACAGAAACTAAACATTAACCTCTAATGAATTTACCATTACTACTTTATAATTCTTACGCTATTTCTATTCGAGACAAATGATATTCCATAATAATGTTTCAATAAATTTCTCAAGCGGGATTCTGACGCAATTTAAGTAAAAAATAACGATAATCACTATGTTGATACTAAATCTTGATGACTACATTTCACATAAAAGTAAAATTGCATGTAATAATGAATAGGCGTCAAAAATATAGTCTTTTTTACATAGGTCCAACTTAACAACATTTATAACAATATTATTGGGTAAAAATATTAAATAATAATATGATAGTAAATGTTAATTGGTAAAATAAAATCTCATTCTAGATGATGCTTCTGATGAAGATATTGGAAAAGAAAGGTGGTGGCGGCGGAGGCGGTGGTGGTGATGGAGTAAGTAATCATAAATACTCTTTAAACCATATAACCTTTAGGTCGATAATTGGATGCAGTTTTAGATGAGCTTGTCACTATTTAGAGTCATGGCATAAGGTAAGCTTTAGGAAAGGGCATGTGATGCCCGTTTTATATTAAGTGAATCATTGTTTGCCATATTACGAGTGGCAAAAAAATACTTACACTCATCATCTTCTTCAGTCAGAATATTAACATGATGCCATTGTCAATATTAATGCCTGTGATAAAATGGTCAGCAGTCTAACCCAAATACATACTTACCACAGCATAACTATTTGTTCCGCTAAAGAGCAGTGTCTTGCATTTTTATGTTCGAGCCTGAAAGTAGGTATGTGATATAGAAACTTTTTGTAATAATAAATTGGACATCGCGGTCGTCAAAACGCGAATTATAGCCATGGTGAAGCATGCATTAATAAGTTACATAGACCGCTTAACTATAAGAAGACCGTATGATTAATTGTTGACTCAGTTCAATAAAAAAAACATCTTTTCTCCATCTCTAAAGATACACAACTACTTATTAGTCCCTTTTAAACTGTTGTTCACGTCCGAAAAATGTTTCAACTGAATACCAAAGTACACACTGAAAACTCTATTAGAACTGTAAAGCTAAATTTTTATAATTACAATTTACAGGGTTGGCAAGCCGGCGGTGGTGGCGGCGGTGCATGGATGCCAGCAGGTATATTCCCAATATAAAAAACCTCCAATAAACTAAACCCAAACACGAAACAATAAAAACACAGAATTTCACAACCCAGGTTCCGACTATGCAGGCGGCGGTGGTGGCGGAGGCTACGACGCAAACGGACAATGGCAAAGCCGCGCTATTGTCGAAAGCGAACTAGAAGCTATACATAACAAGCCTATAGTATACTACGCCACACCTTACGTACGACACAACGATAACAAGAAAGTTGCTGCTAACAGTAAAACTAGAACAGAAACACCCAAATCTCGAAGAAAGAGAGGAATTATGGACGTTCTACAATACGCTTACACTTATTGGATCAACAGGATATTAGGTGGCAGTATTAATAGACGAATGTTAAGGCCCAATTATAAATACGTCAATGGTGTTAAATACGTTTACTATCCTATGAAGGTGATACAGAAAGCTAAACCTCAGAAAGATGTTTTGGCAAGTAACGTGAAAACTGTTGATGACTTCAAACCTATTGTAATAGCAGCTGATGATTTCAATAAAGGCGAAATTGTAGAAGGCCCTATTGAGAGCAGAATGAATAGGAAGAAATTTAACAAAATGAAAGATGCTGTCAACGAGAATGTAGAAGATAATCCGTGGGAATGACTATATTATTTGATGAAATTCTATGTGCTTGATAGCCTTGTGGAGCCGGACTTTAAAGCCTATCTGTTTTTATAAGCAAATGTGTACGAGTGAACTTATGCTATAATTATTTAAGTACATTTTGTAATGGTATAGGAAAGAATTGTTGTTTGATTGCCATTATCAGAGATGACAGTTAATCTTACTAATAATTACTTAGTACCATCATTTATTATTTCAAAAAAGTATCTACTAATTGTCCTTAATAAAAAAAAATTCTAAGCAAATCGTTTGTGCAAATTTAATCAACGTTAATTGACATCTCGGACTGCGGTAGTAAGACATCCATCACTGAACAGAAGCGCCTTTCTTGAAAAATTGAGTCAACTAATTAGGTTTTAGTTAAAATTTGTTTATACTAATAATCGATTACATTTACTGTGTAGTTTGTTGAACTCGATTGAGACAGAATGAGTATATAAATTAAATGTTTAGTAATAATCGTGTTGGACTTTTAATGGAACCCTCCCTTAATAAGTTTTCAAATCAGCCAAATGTTACTAAATTAATAAACTTTACTACAGCGCCATCTATGGTAGCGTGATCGAAGTTTTTAGTTCAACAAGCGGCATTAAAAATGGCAAGACGAAAGCATACTTTTATGACAACGACCTAAATTTAGACTTTCTTAGTAGAGGGCGCTGCAGTCGCAGTCTAAATTAAAGAACTCAAAGTGTATTTTCATTGTTTTATTTAACTTACATTATTCACTTACTGTTAGATATTTTGTAATGAATGATTGACATTTTTTTTATATTATTGGTTAAGAATACGTGTAAGTGTAATTTGATTATGTATTTAAACTCTTCATTTAATATCCGATATGGTCTAGTGGCTAGGATACCTGGCTCTCACCCAGGAGGCTCGGGTTCGATTCCCGGTATCGGAAGATACTTTTTGCAACACAATTTTACATAAACTTGTTTTCTTCTTTCTTTTTAATTTTCCCACTTTATTATCAATAGCTACCTTTTAATTTTAGCTTTTACCAAAAGCCTTTCAACAACAGAAATTATTAAGATTTTGTATTAGCAAATTTTTAAGTTTTTATTTTTGTATATTTTTGTTATCCTTTTAAAGGAGATTGACCAGTCTGGACCAAATTTTCTTTACACGAAAAGATATTGAAAAAAAAAAAAACCCTCCACGGGATTATATTGTACCTAGAAACTTATCTTATGGCTTTTTGGTGCTTTAACTTTTGATATATTTTTAAATAAATGTTGTCGTTTACGTTAAATAATATGATTATCTTACTTATTTTTAGTTTCAATAATTATAATTAAAGATGAGGATGACGATTGATTTGGTATTTCTTTTAATGTTTACATGAAGCCTAACATAGAGGATCATTTATTATGTTATAAACCTATGTAACGAATATATGATTGATTGAATGATTATCCTTAACTAAGTGTTGTTCTATTAATAAAATCCATTGTTTATAATATACCTTCTTTTATTTTAAAAATAAGCCGTTTGTTATTATTTTTCGTTAATGTAAAACTTATACAATAAATTACTTTTTTCTCAATACTCCTTGGATAGATTCTGAAACGCTTTGGGTTACAGACTTGTATTAGTCTAAGCAACATTATGCACTATGATTCAATGTTGGGCAGCACTTGGTCCAACGTCCATACAAAAATGCTCAATATCCTTTGGATCTCTAAAATTAATAATATTAACCAAAGATAAGAAAGTTTGAATTTAACTATAATTCTGCGCCTGTCAAAACGTATAACAATGGTTAAATCAATATTGTTACGTACCATAATATGGCAGACAGACTATAATTATATTTCTTGCAGTGGCTGATTTTATTTATTTAAATGAAACAACTTTTACGGATCTACTCGCGTTTATTTTACTTTACATTATTTAATGTTTATCCTGACGTTTCGGATCCTTTCCACCAGCCTGGGACCCCATCATACAAAATATTAAATCCCAGCCCCAACACCATACTGCCAGACCAAAAGATACTGTAAGCTCTTTCTGCGTAAAACGGAACGCACCCGATTAAATTAAATGAGGGTATACAAGCTACTAACTAATTATGAGATGACCAACACCTCAGTCTCCCTGTGACCACGGACCCTGCAAAGGATCCGAAACGTCAGGATAAACATTAAATAATGTAAAGTAAAATAAACGCGAGTAGATCCGTAAAAGTTGTTTCATTTAAATGTGTAGTGTTCGCGTAAACTTTAGAAAACAATATGATTTTATTTATTTTTGTTTTATTATTATAGAGAATATTATTAAATATACATCTTAAGATTTTTTTTTTACAATATTTATATGCATTATTATTATTACTAGTGGTCGCCCTGTGGTAGAAATTCGACCGTTATTTTATTAAGGCTGCACGGATTGTAACCTCAGCAATGAGAAATTAAAAAAGATAGAATGGGAGTTTGGATTGGCATTGACTTGACAGGTGTCAGCCGCATTAAAGACAAACAATACGTGTGTGTCAAATACATGGTAGTGTGTGTAATGTTGTTTTTGTTGATTTAATGTATTTTTTATGCATAATTTAAAAAAAATATTAACATTCGGATAACCTTCTCTATATAAACTATAAGTGTGCGAAATTTCATACTCCTCCGTCCGCGCAATTTTCGTAAAAACGAGTAGGTACAAAGTTTTTGCTTCACGTATTAATATATAGATTAAGTACTTATGTAATATTGTCACTATCTATTCTGTACATTAAATACATTAAATACTTTCTAACTTAGATTAAGATTTTTTGTAATGCCCTTCAAGAAACTTTGTACTAAAGACCACTATGTATGACAACATGATGCAAATAAATATTGTGATTATTATAATTCAACAGCATTTCATTTTTATTAGTATGCATAAAATGAGGATTCCAAGCGAAGTGTGCTTTCTACTACTTTTTAGGCATATTCTGATTTATGCTTCCACCTTTGACCTTTTCTCACCTTATCACGGTCATAGTCATCTCATCATTTTATTATTTATTGCATGTTATTAGGTGAGATGAAGGTCAAAGCTTTCCTGTATAATCAAATAAAAGATGTGTATTTATTATAATAAATTACGGTTTTAATATAAACGTCATAGAATTTGTTTCTGTAGCCTAAATACCTATACAACATGTCACAGAATGTACGCACATCCTCAAACACCTCAATTAGAATATTTGATTATATTTAAAAAACATGCAAAATAATTTTACTTTTATTTAATTGAATTGGTTTATTTAAGTTATTAGTTATACTCATCGAGAGCAAACAGTATGGGCATATTAGCGCTTTAGCCTACCGATTTACCGCATTTTAAAAAGCCCCTTATTGCATTGACTTACGTTTTATTTTCGTTTGTTTTAACTAATTAACGAAGGAGTGACTGTAATTAAATAAGTTTTAATAATTTTGGGAAAAAAATATTACTTATATTTTTAATATTTTTAATCGATTGAGAAGTCGATTTATAACAAACTACTTTCTGTTTTATAAAATGTTCAAAATGATTTTTAAAGCAAATTTTGTTGCGAACAAATTACAAAAACACAAATGTTGAAAAACTTTCTGTTTGTGCGCTTAACCTGTTACACGTTGTATACTTACTTATACGAATTATAAATATAAATATGACGAACAAAATAATCATGAGCAACATCATCGTGGTGGAAGTGTGATGAGAAACTTTTTTTTCAACCACGATTGAATAATTAATTTATAATAATGTTTACAATTTATAATTCTTTAGTGTCTAACTTAAACCTCGACGGGTTTGTTCAGACACTGATTATTTGTCAACATCTGTGTACTTCTAATATATAAAATTCTCGCGTCACAGTTTTCGTTGCCATACTCCTCCGAAACGGCTTGACCGATTTTGATGAAATTTTTTGTGCTTATCCGGTATCTATGAGAATCGGCCAACATCTATTTTTCATCCCCCTAAATGTTAGGGGTAGTCCACCCCTAAATTTTTATTTTATTTTTTATGGCAAAACAACGTTTGCCGGGTCATCCGGTATCTATGAGAATCGGCCAACATTTATTTTTCATCCCCCTAAATGTTAGGGGTAGTCCACCCCTAATTTTTTTTTTTTTTATGGCAAAACAACGTTTGCCGGGTCATCCGGTATCTATGAGAATCGGCCAACATCTATTTTTCATCCCCCTAAATGTTAGGGGTAGTCCACCCCTAAATTTTTATTTTATTTTTTATGGCAAAACGACGTTTGCCGGGTCAGCTAGTATATTTATAAAATTCAATTGCCACATGTTTGTCAGAGCATCACTTGAGAACGGCTCGACTGACTAAACTGATTTATGTTTTGTTTTGTTCGTGATACTCAGGACAAAGTTAGTATTAAAAAAAAGGTTTCGACGGAATACGGGTGTTCACTGAAGCGGACGAAGTCGCGACTGGGCCACTTGTTGCAAATAAATATCACTAGTAATCCAGTAGAATAGCTAATTTAAGTTGAATAAATGAATATGAATGCATTTATGAATATGAATAACATATCCTCGTGCATTCTCTCTCTGGCAGGCCGCTGCCAAGGTTTTCGGAAAGTGCCAAGTGCGATCCTGGGTCACCCTGGGGGCACGAGAGGAGGTAGCATTTGGGGGTTCGAGGAGGGTCCCACATAAGTACCTGCGGCTCTCCGACGTAGCTCTACGTTTCTCTAGTCAAAAGAATAGAAAAGGTCTCGTAATGCTGTCAAAATTTGAGGTAGTAATAAAATTTTAACGCTTTTTTTATGTATAGTATCTACAGAAGACGCCTGCATATCAACTTATCCAAAGCTGTCTAATTTCTTTAATAAATATTCAACCTTAATATGCAACTACACAAAGTTCAAAGTCTATCGAGGAAATTTGACAGACAGTCTGAGGCGTAGGCGTACGTTTTTTTAAAGAGAAAAAATTAAACAACCCAACTTGCTTGTAATAGGTAACACAAAATTATGAAAAACATTTAAATATTGTGCACTTACATATTATCTGATCCAACAACTCAGCATACAGAAATACGCAGAAAGCGGGGCCTGCTGCATTGATATTCTGCTGATCACAATAGTGACACAATAGAAAGAAAAACGGGAAATAAGTAAACGTTAATTCCAATTTGTAGTAAAGTTCGCATAGCTATTCTGATGGGCGATCTTGACCAAGCACCCAAGCTGTCACTTTAGAAATTGCAGCGACCGGTTACACCGCCGCCGTTTAAAGCAGTTTAAACTGTCGTCGGTAAGAGACTTTTTTTGTTAACACAATTATTATTTTATAAATAATTATATAAATATTTACATAAGTAAAAAAAATGATTGAACGAAATTATTTTCTCTGTTATAAAACACAAACCTACGATAAATATTCATTAAAAATAGTTATTAACGTTAACAGAACCCTAGTTTTTTGTAATCTCCGAGTATTCCACATCTCAGTATTAAAATGTTTGATATTTGTTTTCTATGTGTGTGTGAGCAATAAAGTGTGTTATCTATTTATATTAGTTGCATGCGCCATGCATGACCACCAGCTTAATAACTACAGCTTGACAACAGGTGCTGCTTTAATGTCATACAAATGCTTATTTCATTAACGTGGTCAAATGGCGAATAAACCTTGCACTAAGCATTAAAATCACAAGTTTTGATAGAGTCTTGAGCCTTTGGGTATAATTTAGGAAAGTAGTCTCATAAACTTACAACTTGGACGTTTAAAGATACCGTAAACGTTAAGTAGAACTATATGAATTTATTTATTTATAGTTTAGTTAAAGGCACATTAACAGACATCACACAGAAAACGTACACTTACATTTAAAAGATAAAGTTTTTTTTTGTGCCCCTGTGCACAATAAGAAATATGCACAACACAAATTATGCATTTCTTAAATGTTTAACAATATAATTTTAAAAAGGATAATATTAAATTAAATCAAAATTAAGTATAAAAATGTTTATTACAATTTCAATGTAAAACAAAAATAGCCTATATTAGTTTTTAAGTTGCATTGCTAAGCTATATCTTGAATTGAAGATGCAAATTGCGTTAAAGAAGGTACACATTCTATGCAAGGGATTATTTTCAGACACATCGTTTTCCTAAATTGTATTAGTAACCTCCTAATGTTAAGATTTAATTTAATACAAACTTTTGTTGTTTATTTGTAGATGTTTCTTCTCTGGGTTTTAGGCTGTCATGTAATACTTGTTGCAAATTTTAAACAAACAATGAATAAACATAATTCAAAAAATTAAACCTTAAATCTCAGTTTAGCAAATCGGTTGTCACCGGCCTCTGTATGCGGTCAAAGACCCAGATCTTCACCTTGCTCTTGAGCATGGTTTGACAAACCGTAGTGATGTGCTTACGTCGATAAGTATAATCGAAAAGCTTAACAACTTTTTAAACTAGTTATCATGGTCATTAATAAATAACAATAATTTTAACGAGATTGTTTATACTAATAAACAGTAGAAAGGAAAAAAATATTGTTAAAGCGCTACCTTGGCCGTTTTTAAGTAGAGTGAAAAGACTTTGACAAAAAATGTTTGTCATTTTCTTTGACTTCTTAAGATTTATTTATAATCACTTTTTTTTAATGCTACTCTTTAATATAGTAATAGCACAGCGCAAAGACTTACAGTGGGACAACGCCTTTGAAGTCTCGGGAAATGCCGCTTTTATTTAGATATTTGATATTTCCGCAGGGTTGTCATATTTTAGTTTCTCATTATTTTAATGTTTATATTTTTTATTTACGGGTACATATGTAAAGACCCAATAACATGATTTTAAATTAAAGCACCTTTCAAATATATTATTATTGTAAACAGAGTACTGTTTTCTTTAGTGACTTCTTTTCGTCCTTCAAAATGCAAACTGCAAATATGAGTGTTGTTCAGGCCATGAAGTTTTCCCAATTATCCAACATCCGCATCAAAATCTCAATCCCGAGCCTTTGGGGTTATCAATCCCGCGGATCCGCGGAATTTGCGGTACTGAAAAGAAAGCATTAATTTTGTTATAAGTAGGTTTGTTCATGAATTTGTGAAGTGATATACAATTTTTATCATTCGATTAAACTAAAATGTCTGTGTTGCTTAAAGCAGATGTTTTCATCCAACGAATTTAAATATATACATATTATGTAGAGTTTTCTATGTCCTAATGTTTTATACACACGGCTATTACGGAAACAATCGTTGAGCCCGGATTTAACGTGCGTTCTGGATCTAGGAAAGCATGATACTTTGGTTACCTATCTGGACCTTCAATTGCATTTACTTCGTACTTAGGATCATAACACGACGCCACTAGCCTAATACGTGAAGCTCTACATCAACTCCATAACACCTAGAGAAATTCCGTATACTGATATCGACAAAACCAACGCACAACACTACGTGCCAAACGTGCGAAAGAGAGGTCCCCGTCCCGCTCACCGGTTTTACTAGACTTATCTCCCAACTTAGTTAGTCAGCCGTTTCCTACCGCGGCGCAAGCGCGGCGAGCGTACACCCATTTTGACATTTCTCGATGTCGACCTCTATTTTGGAAACGTAAACAAATTTTTTTACTGTGCACGTAGCGAAGTGTTTTTTTTTCCATGGATGTGGTGTGATAGCAAAAGGAGGTGAGTTTAATACCTACTCACTTTTTTTGACGTTAAACGATCGCGTTTAGTTTTGTTTTGCTTTATTATTCGCTTACACAGGTGCTCGTATGATTAGAAAGCAAAAATTCGTGGTCATCGTTGCAGATTGAGAGCTTTCGTTTACTTCATTAAGGAGAATATAATGAGGAGTTAGAAAGCTTAAACATCTATTTAAGGTTATCCCTTTTAAAACTTCATTTTAGAGCTGCTCGCAGTGGAATCTTTCAGCTAGCGTAACTTCACGCACTTAGAAGCAGCATGGTTTAGTTAGTTACGAATTAACTCAATTTTCTTTTATAAAGGACGGCGTATGCTTTGACAGTCTGTAGGCAAAATTTTCTTTTTTAACCAGATAAAGTAATGTCAGAGACAACCTGGGTTATGAAGGACTCTCCTTTCCTTTCCTCGTCCCCCATGCAAGTTCGCAGGGGTGGGGG
Source organism: Eudonia mercurella (assembly GCA_963082485.1). Classification (NCBI taxonomy): domain Eukaryota; kingdom Metazoa; phylum Arthropoda; class Insecta; order Lepidoptera; family Crambidae; genus Eudonia; species Eudonia mercurella. The sequence continues at coordinate 5,311,570 of OY720045.1, forward strand.
AGGGGTGAAACCTAGTAACATCCCTTTATGGGGTGGGGATGAGGGATCCCTCCAATTTGACCTAATGATTGTTATGTCATCATCATCATCAACCTATGAACGTACCACAGCTGAGATTACGCATGCCCACATCACATGTAGGTACTATTGACATGGAGAGATTGGACCATTAGGCCAACAGCTAAATGTGCTTCGGAAAGCACAAAAGAGTTAAAGATGTTACTAACTGGTCACCCATCCGGTGACATGCCGTTGAAAAAATTGCTTAACTTTCACGATCGCATCTTAAACGCGGTAAACGCTTTGATGACTTTATTAAAACATTATTGTTAAGTCAGGTCATAATCATCAAACATCGGTGACCGGACCCGAATCAGCCTGGCGGCACGTATACGGTATGAGCATTTAGTTAGGTTTCTTCCCCCCTTGAGGATCGGGGGAGAGTCCCACATTATTATTAATTAGGTCTTCATGGTCGAACCAATGAAGTCTATAGACCTGTCCGCATTTCCTGGCTGAAGCTAAGCTCCCTTTAGGCGCCCTAGGGTTGTTCCCTTCCCGATCCGATCCGAACCCCTCGGGGAATATAGTAAGGAACGGGGACATACACCTGTGCGCGATGCCATTCCCTCTAGAAAACTTCTAACCATTTAAGTTAACCCCCCAAAGAGTCTGGTGACGCTGACAATGCCACATGAAAACATCAGCAAACTTTCTCAAAAAAAAATGAAGTTAAGCCAAATTGAAACTTACCCCGTTACTTTAATGCTATACAAATTCTCGTTTTCATTAATATTGTCGAATGATAATTAAAACTCTCACTCATTACTCAGCATCTTCACAAGAAAGAGTAGAGGCAAAAGACTCATAAACGATCAGAACGTTCAAAAAATTAAAAAGATAAAAAAGAGAATATTGCTCTATAAAGATGACACTGTAACAAAATAAGCAAACTTTAAGTACTAACAATTCGTTAAAAGTAATCAAGACTAACAGTTTTGAAACTGCTAGCCGCAACAGATGTCCAGTTATCCAGACAATTATGTGGTCACGCTTTATCCATTATCCGAGCATTTGAGATACTGAAAAAGTTAGCAGTTTGATGAACGCCTAATTGAAAATCACGTAACTGTACATAGAACATAAATATTGCATGTCCAAGGCCGTTGAAACGGAATCATAACTATTGGAATTATTATTGGAACCACGCAAGAAGTTTCTAATTAAAATACTGGCAGTTACATACATAAAAACTTTTTTGAACTGAAACTTTGATCATTTATGTGATCGGGTTACTACAATATATTGCGTTCAAAGAATTGCACCACCCCATATCTTCCCGAGGGTGTCGTAAAAGCCGACTAAGGGACCATTCCGGAGGATGGGCAGCAGCATCTCTCTGAGGTTACTCCTAATCAACTGCGATCGCTAATCCGCCTGCCAAGCGTGGCGATTACGGCAAATACCCCTCATGGAGATCCGTGGGGGAGGCCTTTGTCCAGCAGTGGACGTCTATTGGCTGAGATGATGATGATGATGATGATTGCGTTCATCATTATCAGCAGAACAACCCATTGCAGATTTGCTTGAATCTTAAACTTTTCCCATAGTCAAAATATCAAAATCAGGCCATGAAGTCACGACTGTGGATGTTTTGAATTAGTGGCTTGAGGCCCAGGGATTCCCTCATAAACAAGAGCTCAAGATTAGGGTCATAGCCAATAGAATAGAATTGTAACCAATGCACACTACTTGGTGAGTTGAACCAATGCAGCTAGGGAAATTGGGTACAAACAATTTCCGGTGTTTTTAAGATGCCTTTCAAAATACGATTATGATCACTCAGTGAATGTGGCAATAGAAAATCACATGTTCGTTTCGGTAATCGCTAGACGTTACCGGATGTCGAGTAATTTGCTTGGTTTAATTTTAAGTTATTACAACTCATTCGTGTGGATGGCTCCACATTCCACCCTTTCAATTCTTAAAAGTCCGCTACATACCCAGGCACACTACAAATGCCCACGTTGTATCAAGACACCTGTACTCGTTGCCGAAAAATACGAAGACCTGGTCATATACCTATAGCATATTTCTCCTCCATCACTACACGACCAACCCGAGCTAAATTCTCAACCTCGAGGCATCTTCGGGTTTTCAGCTATTGTCATCTTTTTTATTCGATTGCCTCTGATCTCTATCGGATCGGATAAGGTCCTTTGACCTATTTATCTTTTATTGTTTTCTAAAGTTTACGCGAACACTACAGATCAGATCAGTTTCATTTAAACAACTTTTACGTATCTACTCGCGTTTATTTTACACATTACTTTTTAATGTTTATCCTGACGTTTCGAACCCTTTGCAGGGTCTGTGGTCACTATTTATCTTTTCTCACAGATCTACTATTTCTTTAATTATAATTTCATTGACTGATAGAGATTGTCTTCATAGAGAAATTCAAGTTTTAAAAATGATATGCTGCTGCTTTTTTCTTCTATACTTCGTCAACATAAATAATGACACTAGCTTTATTATACCGAAAAACATAATACCCTTTGTGGCTTTTTAATAACCGATATTTCTATTGAGGATGCAAACAAACGTACACAGACGTTGCATTTAAGGCGAAGGGTAAGGCACACTAGCGCCGCTAATGGATTTAATTTGATAACTGCTAAACTTGATTTTTTTCCAACATTGCGGACCTTCCGACACTAGGCAAACATCTATTATTTAATAAATGTGTACTATTTTTACGTTTGTTTTTGTATTCATTCGCTAACACCAACAGTGGCCATTGTTTGTGAATAAATGCTATCGCATTTTCGTACACAAAGTAGTGCACAATTATTAAATAAATACTATGGATGCTTTCTTGTTATAGGACGGTACGCAATGTTTGAAAAAAGATCCGTCCGTTAGTAATTGTCACCTTAAGTCTTGTCTTAGTCTAAGTATTCTGGAAGTGTTTTTTTGTTTTACTTATAAGAAAATAGCAAATAAGATAATAGGTTTAAAATTAAACGTGTATATGTATGCAATGCCCAATATTTATGTCCCCACTGCTGGGACATGAGCCTTCCCTATGGATGGATAGGGAGTTCGGGTCATAAACCACCACGCGGGTCCAGTTTGGATTGGTGGTTGTTAATTTATTAACGATTGATAACGCAGCCGGGAACAACGGCTTTATGTGCCTCGAATGTTGTTAAACCTAAGCAATCGCAGAGCGGCCGCGTTAACCACTGTGCCATCGAGCTCCTCTGACTGCTTACCTGCTAACCTTAATCTAGGGTTAAAGGTTTTTGACGTTGTCACCGTAAATTACTATAGCTAACTCTAGTATGGTATGACCTTGACATTTGTTAATTAGTATTCATGAAAGCCATTGACCAAGTTACAACTAAAGTGACGTATCGGTTCTTCGGTCCTTGACTTTTACATTGTCAAGTCAAGATTGTTGAATGTGAACTTGACCGCCATAAAACTTATATTTACATAAATTATAGAAAATATTACTTTCTAGGAAACATTTTCTTAAGACAATTTATTGTTAATATATGGATATATACTTAAGTGGTAAATAATATTTCATCATCATCATCTGAAATCAATTAGCTCTAAAGCTTTGATATGCGCGAGCGCTGATCTGCGCGGCTACAGTTGCAACTCTCGGGAATTTGACGTTGTTCTGAATATGAACATCTGAGGTATCTACGCCTACGATAATAATATTTGCAAGTTAACCGTTCGTTACCCATCAAATAGATACCTACCCTTTGTATATTTTTTATAAATGAAATAGCGAACTAACTAGCTAGGACTAGCGAAATAACGTTTCGAAAACGGTACGGCAAAAAGGGGACTAAATATTCAGCACACTTTCACTGAAGCCGGACTTGATGACGTCAGCGGAAGGATAGTTGCCACAACATCGCCACAAGCAGTAGACTCATACATCGTAAAACAAGAGAACCGGTTGACCTGTAATAAACCCTTATACCTCATACTCATGTAAGTATATACTATGTCTGTTTGTTGAAGTTACTCATTCGCAAAAAAATAAAATAATTCTAAAAGCAAAATGGTAAAATGTTTTTTTTTTATTAAAATAAACCTATTTTTTTCTGTAAAAAGCAGTCCTTCTCTTCGTTTAAAATTGGCGTTGTTTTTGAGACAACCTGTATGATGTTTATTGCATGGTTGATGATAGGGCTTGTTCTTGTACTCTCTAGAAACTACCTTTACCCTTTCTAAGTCTTGCATCTCTCTTAATAGCAATGTTAGGAGTATTTGCGTTCCGCCATTAAAGGGCAATTTTAGACAATAATAATATAGTCAGTTCACCTGTTAACAACAACGGGTGAATCTAAAATGAATTGCACTTCTTTTTAGACATTACCATCTAGGCTAGTGTTAGGCTCTCGTTACCTCATTTTTATTTATTTATTGAGACTACAACAGCCATACTTAACTTCTAATTTGACAATCTTACTAAGACTAAACATCCGGCTAAAAAGTTGTCCACAGAAAAATAATAACAAAACCGCCCATAAAGGCAACTAGATATATTATGCTAGGCTTACAATTAATTTATCCTAATAAAAGCAAACCGTCACTAGCAGTATTGAATATTAAGGCAACCATAATAGTACATGCTTTATAATAATAATAATACACATATACATATAATTGAACTGAAACAAATAATTAAAATGAAATAAATATGTAAATATATAATTATATATAAGTTACTGAAGTTAACAAGACAGATCTCACTTTATTTATGTACCTACTCTTGCTCCCAATAAATGGGTCCAACTCACTAAAGTGCAAATTATAATTGTCAACAATTCGAGTTAATACTGCATTCATACCGTAGTTGGTTTTGTGGAATGGGACAGCAAACAGGTGTGTGTGACGGGTGCGGCGTGTCGGTACTCGTAACGCAATATGTTCGAGGAACTCACGGCAGTCCAGGCGCCCGCGCAATATATCATACAGCAAACCCATGTCCAATGTCATCAGGTGATTTGAAAAATTACATCTCTAATAAATTATTACAAAAAAAAATTACTGTATTTCCGTTCTCCAGTATACTGCTTACATATTGACTATGCATCAGAAATTTACGCATATGAAGTTTAAAAAAAAGTTATAAATAAGGCCAGACAGTGAAACTTCTGTGTTCAAGTAAAACCTGTTTTGGATGTCAGTCAATACGTCAAACTAAAGAACCGAATGTTTACCCATTTTCTAGGTTAATTTAGTTTTCATTAGACATGTTAATATGGAAATGAAAGTAGTCGATGGCGAGGCGATTTTTCAATGCGGTCATTGGTTTTTTTGACTCTATCGGCAAACGAATATGAGATTACTCTCACGGCTATCAGTCACAGCAGACTTTAAATTAATGCTTCCTGCTAAGAATCCTTAGAACCCACCACTGTCATTTCTATTTTTCTGCCATTTTGTTGGATGGCATCAGCATCAGCATCAGCATCATCATCATCATCATCATCATCATCATCATCATCATCAGCTCTTTTTATGTCCCCATTGCTGGGGCACGAGCCTATGGATGGATAGGGAGAACGGGCCATTAACCACCATGCGGGCCCAGTGCGGACTGGTGGTTGTTTACGACTGCTAATGCAGCCGAGACCAACGGCTTTAGGTGCCTTCCGAAGCACAGAGGAGCTCGAGATGATACATTCTTGGTCACCCATCCGATGACCAGCCTTTGCGAAAGTAGCTTAACCTCAGCACTCGCAGACCGGGTGCGTTAACCACTGCGCCATCCAGATCCTCATCGATCTCCTGTTGGATGTACTTAATATAAAAAATGTGTAAGTATTTCAATTAAAGTCATGTAATTACTAAGAGCAGCTTTTAAAATTTAACTAATATTATGCAAAGGTCTTAAAAGAGTTTACATGCGTATTAAGTATAAATTTGAGATCTAAAAAGCATGAAAATACGAATTTGAAAAATACCTATTAGTGTTCCAGAAGCTGCATGGGTCAAAATGTTGAACACTATTTTCGGAACGTCATTATTTAAATAATATAATTAAATAAACGCAAAATTAAAACAAATTCAAGTATGTTTGCACGACGTTTAAACCTAGATCAAAATCTCTACAGAAACGAAACAACTTACAAACACGCCTTTTCTTCAAATGATTTGTATCTAGGAATTCAATACAATATAGTTTATACTTTGCTAGCGACATCACACAAACACTTACCAACAGACACGTTCACATTAATCTACCATTGAAAGTAGAACGATAGTGAGTACTGAAGAAAAAAGGAGAGCAAAAATCCATTGATCTAGATTACTAGTTACACTTGATCACTTGCTAATTGTGATAGCTATGAGTGAGATGTACAAAACACTTAAGGGGGTGCAGCGCGGACGCAAAACTGCGAGTTTCAAGTTTCTTTATGATAGCGAGCGAGCGGCGCGTGGCAGTGGTGTGACAACGGCGCACGACTACGAATACGCACGCACACTAATATCTGTACAGAATAGGCTGGTGATTTAATTAGAGCAATGTTTACTTTCGTAAAATCATAGGCGTTTGGGTAAAAAATAATAAAAGTCTTAATATTTTCATATTCATGTTTTTTAATTGAAAAATAAGACAACAGTGACCTGCGGAATATCAATACAAACATTTTGATGTCGGATCATTGTTTCATTTGTGCTATATTTACAAAGTTTCTAAAGAAATAAGTTTTTAGATATCATTATTTTACGTATTGTTTATGTAGTTTCTGGGTATTTGTTTCAAATTCCAAGAAAACCATGACCTTATGAAAGGATCAAGCTAACCTACACTAGTCCTTTTAATGTATAAGACCTATTCAGCGCCTAGCACCAGTGACTTAAAAACACATAAATTTTCAAATTCCGCGCACCTGCACCCCCTTAACAACTCTTTGATGTGTGCTATGTTCAGTTATTTTGTTCTAAAAACATTTCAAGTTTGTTTTCAAGTACAGTGCTTCTGTCTCTCGGTAACCATCGCATTTTCGAATGCAACCGAATATTAATTTCCATTACGAGTATTAGATTTATCATTTGTATAATAATTTGCATTCAGACGTAGAACGTACTTCATTGTGGTTTTGTTTTGATTTTTCGCGTGAACTATATATAGCTGTAAAACTATAAATCGAAAATCAATTACGTATGACACATTATAGTACTCACCCTCTTAAAAGTAAAAGGAGTAGTAGCAACTCTATATGTATATTCTATAACTGATAGAAATCCGACGACAGCCGAAACACAAAGTTTGCCGCGAGACATTAAGAAAATTTATTTATTTATTTATACGTAGTCTGTTATCTTATAAAAATGTGTGAAATTGTATACTGTGGTTAAGCCTTTCTTAAATAAATAAATTAGATTCACCAGAGTTTGTTTACATCGTTTTCAAACAGATAACACTTGGGCAAATACATAATTAAATTTAAGAAACACTTACAGGTAAATTCCACATGAACCAAATTATTACAAAACTATTTATATTTCTAGAGTAATCTAAGATATATAATTATACATAATTATACATATGTATATAAACTAGCTGACCGGCGGACTTCGTACCGCTTTGACAGTTTCCATGACAACAAAACAAACAAATCATTCAATCCTTCAAATCATGATGGACCCATAGGGGTCTGCTATAGAGCAGCGCCACCTACCGGGTCCAATTGTATATCTAAACCATTCTCGAATCCACTTAAACACACACACAGAAAATTTCATCCAAATTCGGTCCAGCCGTTTAGAATGAGTTCAATAACATACACACGCACAGAAGATTTATATATATAAAGACTAGCTGACCGGCGGACTTCGTACCGTTGTGACAATTTCCATGACAACAAAACGAACAAAACCTTGACATTTTCCATGACAACAACCGCTTAAGAACACCCGTATCTCATGATGAACCCCTATTTATAGCAGCACCACCTACCGGGTCTAATTGTAAATCTAAACCATTCTCGAATCCACTTGAACACACACAGAAAATGTCATCTAAATCGGTCCAGCCGTTTAGAAGAAGTTCAATAACATACACACGCACAAAAGATTTAGGCATTTCCAAACAATAAATACTTTTTTAACTATGACACAAAATAGATGTACAGTACTGTACTGTACTCGTACCAGCATTAGTTATTGTTTTGAGGTACAGCATATGCTGTACTGAACCAAGTAATGAAGCACTGGCTGTAGCCAATGGGGAGCCAAGCCAAGTATTTCTCATCAATCCTGATGAGATTTTTATTATGTTTTTGGGGCCTACATTCTGCCTGATAGTGTATCATTTTGATCGGTCTAAAGTACGCCGAGGATAATGTACACGTCTACAATGTACAGTCTTAACTTGAACAGGATAATGCACGACACTGTTGTATGGCAGCAGAAGGTATAGCGATAGTTTGTGTCAGACGTGTTTTGTGCTTATGTTCTCTCATATTATGATCTCAAAGTAAAGGGTACTATCGATAGTCCCGAGATTCTTGCATTCAGTGGATTTTCGTGAACTTCATACTTTACTTTCGTGACTATTTATTTTTTATAAATAAATAAATAAATAAATATGACTATACTTTTATTATAAACCACAATGTAGCATCATTCTCTTGGTACCGTCGTGGTTGCCAAAAACACTTATTTACGTATCAATATGACAATTGCCTGACATTAGAGGAAAGTAAAGAAAGGGAGTCCTTATTTTCTTCTTAAAAAGTAGAAACTAAACGTTGCTATTCTCTTGAAGTCGATAAAAATAAAATCTGAATAAGCCATATTGCACAAACTTTCCAAAAATTTCTACTTCACTTGTAAATCTGTCCATTACCTATATTCGAGAGTCTCCTTACATTCAGTATGATGGATGATACATTGTCTTCCGTCACTAACACAATATCACTTGTGCCAGTTGCTTTGACCTTATTAGCTGAAAATAAACTTTACAACCTTGAAGGTTTTCTAAACTTGTTAAATAAACTTTTAATATTTACCAAGCTGGTGTCTTGTTTATCATCATGTGTTTCTTATAAGTAATACTAGTTTGTCTTCAAAAGAAACGACGAAAACAAAACGATCGATCTCTTTCAATATTGTATTTGCCTTACAACGAGAAAGTGTACCATAAAAGGTTTTAGAACTGTTCAAAACGAAAAAAGACAAAACGACAAGCAAAAGGTCTTAGAAACAGATAGAACACCTTTCACAACAATGTAATATTGATGTTGCGAGAACATGTTTGCACTAATTTAACTGCCTTTGTGGTTAGACTATTGGTCAGACCTAAAGGTTCCGGGTTTGAATAGAGTTCCACCCAAGTCATGACCTTTCGAATTCTGAGCGACCATGACGAAAAAGTGGTTGTCACTCTCGTAAAGCGATACTTTGTCTATTTTTTAAAGTTTGACCGGTTTTAACTGTTATTATGGAGTTTTAGCATCTTTTTTAAAAAGGTATAGAATCTCTTAATTTTCTCACATTAATCATCGTCATAGTCATCAACCTATACATGTCCCACTGCTGAGTTCACCCTTTCTCACATGAACGTCGTTAAAATAACAATATGCGCCATGAGCATTTAATCCACAACACATGCGATCTTAGGAAAATTACAGAGAAATTACTACAGATAGAAGTTAGATTGTCGATTAGTTGGTGAAAGTGAAGACATCGACCGACGAAAATAAAAGTATGGTGAGCGAAAAGTATTATAGCAGTCGGCTCGGACTTGTGAATTCTACCGTTATGTTCTGCATAGTTGTTACGTCAGACCTTTTGGATGTTTCTGTAATTGTAACAGATAACAATAAGTATGTAAGCTCGTAGTTATGCATCAATCTAAAAGGAGAAAACTTGCAGATGTACCTACTTTACAAAATTTTTGGTTTTCAATCTTTGGCTAGATTTTCTATTTTCAAATATTGCCTACAAAGAGTTTGAGCTTGGCACTCTATCGTTTTGATCTATATTAGGTGGCATTTAATGAGGTTAATTGAAAAGTAATTTTTCGAGAAATTGACAAATACAAGCCGATCTGCAATACCGAACTGCAGAAACCGTCATACTGTACCAGAAGATTAGACTACTACTATTAATGCAGATATACGATAGAATATTAGTAGTAAAATAATTTTAAAAAGGAACAATTGCAATCTGAAGTGACTTTCTTATGCATGGTATCGAACTTCTTTACGAGTTGAAAGTCAGACTAGAAAACATGCGTACTTGATTCATTCAATTGGTGTAATTATACATTATTTGTAATAAACAAGCTTTTGGGCACGTAAAAGAATGAACGATTTCACTCTATCGAATAACGGGAACTTGCATATTTTGCTTCTTGAACAGTGATGTTCCAAGAACAAAAGAAAGCTGACACATGAATAAATTAGTGAAACGTGTACCATAACCTTTGATACTTCTTCTCTTTTGAAGAAGTATCATTATTTTTACTGACACTTAAATGATTGATGTTTATGGCAAAAAAAAAAATGCAACTTCACTTGTAACCTCAAACTTATATGAAGAAAACAAACCTTCAACCGGATCGTATGACAGGTTGAAAAATGTACTTTCTCCACGAACTTTTACCATCGGTTGGGAAATTTCCGAGAAGGCTATTGGAATTGGGAGGAGAGTGCATCAATAATAGCTTTGACTGAGTTGTTTTCCTGCAATAAGCAATAAAACACTAGGACTACTCACTTTCTATATAAGCAATTTGTGGGAGTGATATCGTGAAATGGGACGGAAGTATGTGTAACAGTGTAACTGGAAGTCGGGAAAGAGCGCAAGCGTACGCCATTTTGTAAATTTAAAATCGATATTATGAACATGAGATATATGTGACATATTGTGTCATTTGACTATCAAAGGTCATTTTGATATTTTAAATAGTCTTCTAATGAGTATTTTCTGCATTTATTTTATAGTTATAAAATGATGTAATACTTGACCCATTTTTTTCAGAATATAATGTTAAAATTGCTTATTACTAAGGTGAGATGTCAAATGTTACACATCATAAATTATGCGACTACATTAAGGCACGCTCATTTTTTTTCCCTTTCATTTCGTATACAATATCGTCTGCGGATGCATATGCAATCTTTAAGGATGCAACCCACAAGCAAGCACAGATTTTTCAAATGTTATTTCTAGACGCTATCGGTTAGGTTTTATATAACGACTTTACACTTCACTATACCTCTTAGTGACATTGTTGACAACTACAGATACCAGCCGTCTTGATTCGGGCGTTTCGAGTACTACTTGGTGTGTGGTAAAAGGCTCAACCACATTTTCTTTTCTTGTTAATATTATAATTGCTCATTACATCTATCTACATGCATTCATATTCTTTTATCCTCGTCATTAATTACAAGCCCATTATCCTCACACTCGAACACTAACAATTACATGATTCTTAGTCACAGGGAGTCTGAGTCTGCTGAGCGCTGAGATTGCGTTCTATTCACCATTCGGTCACTTTAACGAAAACGGAGGAGCTCGATGGCGCAGTGGTTAACGCGCCCGGTCTGCGAGTGCTGAGGTTAAGCAACTTTCGCAAAGGCTGGTCATTGGATGGGTGACCAAAAATTTATCATCTCGAGCTTCTCCGTGCTTCGGAAGGCACGCAAAGCCGTTGGTCCCGGCTGCAATAGCAGTCGTTAACAACCACCAATCTGCACTGGGCCCGCGTGGTGGTTTATGGCCCGTTCTCCCTATCCATCCATAGGGAAGGCTAGTGCCCCAGTAGTGATGATGATGATGATGAACTAAAACGAGAATTTGCATTGCATTGTAGCTGGCTTGACATACAAGCAATTCTCGTTTTCGTTAATGTGGTCACTATCATTTTATAAGTCACCAATAGTTTTATTTTATATCATCAACATCATCATCATCTTAGCCAAAAGACGTCCACTGCTGGACAAAGACCTCCCCCAAGGATATATCTTAAGGGTAAGCACAGTGTTTTCATTCCACCTGATGTTAAGTGATGATGAGGCCAATGGTGGAAGCGCACTTTACCCGAGATCCTCAACTACTGAGGCACCGGCTATCTTATGATTAGCCAGAAAATAACAAGGCTACAACCATTGATGTTATGGCGACCTATTTTGATATGATGGTAGTAGCTAGCCAGGCGGACAAAGAAGCCCTACTACCAACTAAACCAAGTATACACAAACTACCCCCCAAAGGGAATTGAACCCGGGACCTCTGTCTGGGTCTGATACCGGCGCGGCGGTGGTGTAACCATTTACCACAGAGGCGGTGAACATAAACTCAGCGTTCAGATGAGAACAAGAAATCCGTATCATCATTTATAATCATCATCATCATCATCAGTCAAGAAATCATGAATGAAAATAGGACTTCACAAGAAATTTCCAAATATAGAAAAATTACAAGAATTTATCATATTTTGTTCCTCATAAAGTAAAACTATTGTAAGATGAGTAACATACAGAAGCTGGTATGAACGGACATACAACACGCACGCTGGCAGGCCGGACGCGTCGTACCAAATGTGCAAATTGACTTTCACTAGGAAGAAAGCGGGGGCATTCCGTGGATTCTTTCATTAACACCCAACCTTCGGTGAATATTATGACAATATGATTTTTTAAAAAAACAATGAAAGTTTTGGTGTCTACTTTGGTTATTATAAGCTTTAGCCATATTTAACAATTTAGAAAAGTGTTGAAAAATAATATTATAAAAAATAAAAAATTAAGTATTCCATTCAAACACTTATTTCCAAAATAAAATTTACAAAATCAGAATTCGAATCTAAAATGTTTGATCGAGAGTACGATAATAAAACAAGCCATGGCAAGCATAATCTTATCATAACATTTTTTTATATTTATTTAAACAAAAATACATGTTTAACTTAATTTATTAATGTAACTGAATCTAGAAAGGTTTATTCAAAATTTAAAAAAAAATAAAATTCAAAATCATTTATTCAGTTTAGGTTACAATAGCTCTTATGAACGTCATTATGCCATCGGTTCGTAAGTCTACTCTGGGCGGGACACCTTGTACTGAGAAGAACCGGCAAGAAACTCAGCAAGTGTCAAGCTCTTTTCTCCCTTACAGCGTCAAAAATAATTGGAAAATGCCCTATCATAAAAGGACATTTTCCAACACAAATAAAAACACAAATAAATTTAATAAGTAAGTATTTAAGTTTGCAAAAAAAATCTCATAACGGGTCTCCTCAACAGAGGAGGTAATTAGCCTACACACTGGCCAGACGAGTTGGTATAGTGTTTAGTTTCGAGTTTTTTCATCTCTTGCTCAGTTGTGTATGTATTGTTCCCTTAGTCGCCCTTTAGGACATCCTCGGGATGAAATGGAGTGATGTGATGACAAATTGTATTCTTACTCTGTCACCACATGGATTTGGTATAATATGTTTGAGTAAATTTATAAAGATGTGTATTTTCTTTCTATTGTATATGCTCGTATTTTTGCATTCAGGCACAATACACCAATCTATTGTATTTATTTGTAAATCAATGTTCGTAAGCGATATTTATTTACTGACGCAGTGACGTCACTAGCCGAAACAGCATGGCGGCTAGCGTTGCCGCACGAAAATTTAAAAAGATAAATTAAAAGTAATTTTTATGGCATTAATCGGTTTTTAAAAAATCATATAAAATTAAAGTAGTTTATTATCACTCTAGAAGTAATTTAAAATACTTTTCGAAAAAGGGTGTAATACCCTATTTTAAGTATACTCCCACATTAGTGACGCCACATTCAGTATAAACAAAAAAAAAACTGAAAAGAAAAAACAATCATCAATCAGGCGGCCGTGGCTAGGTCAATTAAATCCACACTATTTTTGGTTGGTGATTGTCCACGCCTGCGACTACTATCAATATTCAATGTATTTATAAATACTCATTTATTATAGATTTTATTATTTAAATATAGGTATCGGACAAGGAAATATTTCACGTTGCATTCAACATTGCTCAAATTGAATTCTGGGATCGTAGAGCTTGTTTTTTTTCTTTTCAGTTTTTTCTCTTTGCAGTTATTTTTTATGTTAGCCTGCTTTTTACGAGTATATTATTGTTTTTTATATTATTGTTTTAGCAGTCGGGTTTTTGTTTTATTTTAATAATTTGGTTTATTTCAAACTTTTAATTTTTGTAAAGTAAATAATGAAGTATTTCAACACCTACATAAAATAATTATATTAAAACGCCTTACTCTTTTATATAACAATGTCATAGCGCATACAACAATTGTCATTAAATCTGAATAAGGAGTAAAAACAAAACTCTTGAGGTCTAGTACTTTTGACTGACAAGTTCTTTTTAAACATGAGAATAAAATCTGCTAATATTCCCGAAAACAAAACACCATAAAACATTGCTGTAAATGAAAACTATTAACTACAACTACGTCAATAGAAAAATTGGCTATATCCTTTAAATTCCATAGACGTTGTAGTTCGTTTAAAGAATTTTGATCGTGTGGTCAATCTAACAGTTTTTTAAGATCAAGACTACTAAAAGCTAACCCGGCCAATGTTTTTACTACATACATACATACATACATACATACATACATACATACATACATACATACATACATACACACACACACATACATACATACATACATACATATATACACTCGAAAAACATAACCCTCCTTCTGACGCAGTGGGGTAAAAAGTCCATATACATACAATAACAGTTGAAGTAATCATCTTATTTGAAACTATTTCGCTTTTGTGGTTGCGTCGTCTGCACTGTCCATTATGGTCATAGCTCTTGAAAAGCGCACGAGCCTCTCTTGAAAGCGGAACGGATCTGTCAAGTTGAATTTGAACGGTGGTTACTAGGAAACAGTACAGACAAATTTTTAGATACTAGAGTTTTGCCGTGGGTGTTTTCACTTGTTAATCTCTACTACATCATCTCATCATCATTATCTTATATTAGTCCCCTGCTGGACAGAACATAGGCTTCTCTTATCCAGCTCTTGCCAACCACCTTGCGAATATCGTCGCTCTATCTAGTCTGAGGGTGATATACATATTACTACAAAGCGCTATATCATATATAGTCATAATTAACAATCCTCTCACACACATAGCATTCTTACTATTCCTTTGCTGTATAAAAGTATAATCAATGGACTACAGTAATTCCGGTCACAGAGCCATGGTTTTCAGGTTCCACTCTCAGTAGGCCTAACTAAATGCTCTATTATCCATTTAATATATCTTGACTGCAGCTTTTCTTTTAAATAAATATAAAGGCATTAATAACAAATTATTAAAACTAATTACAAATTTAGTTTTTACTAATATACCTTTTGATTTTCTGTTGTTTTAGACATTTTAATTACTTTTTTACTTTTTATTTTAAGTGCTAATTGCTGCACTGAAGCTGAATTAAATACTTATAATATACATTTAAAAAAATAAACGCATACCCGACCCAGCCAGGAATCAAACCTGGGTCTTCCGCAATCCGGGCGACTGCACTGCCCGCTATGCTACCGAGAAGGCAGACGTAAGCGCTGAATTTTGTCACTGCTTTTTAATTTTTTTAATGCTTTTTTAGCAGCAGAGGGCCGTCTATCCAACAGTCATTGCAATTGTGGAAGACCCAGGTTCGATTCCTGGCTGGGTAGGGTAGGCGTTTAATTTTTTTCACTGTATTTTACAAGTAATTAATAATAAAATTTGCGGTGTTTCGTGTAATAGACTTTACAATTAAGCTTGTGCAAATTAACTTATTTTATAATGTAGCTAGACCTTATTCAATAAATGAAAAAACATTAAGTTATACATAGCTTGAAACACCGTTCATCGGATGGGTGACCAAATATTTATCATCTCGAGCTCCTCCGTTCATTGGAAGGCACGTTAAGCCGTTGGTCCCGGCTGCATTAGCAGTCGTTAACAACCACCAATCCGCACTTAGCCCGCGTGGTGGTTTATGGCTCGTTCTCTCTATCCATCCATAGCGAAGGCTCGTGCCCCAGCAGTGGGGACATATGATGAGTTGATGATGATGATGATGAACTTGAAACAGTATGCCACCAATCTTAAAATCCTTTATGATGATAACGACCACTCTGCCAAGTGTCATAACAGCTAGGAAGAAGTTGAACTTGTGTACTTATACTTGAACGTAATAAGTTCAAGGTTAATTACCGAAACACTGAGACAGTTTCGCTAATGCTGTGATAATACCTACGTTAAATTGCATAAACTAGAACCATAAAAGTTACAGTCAAGTCGATTGCGTGTACTTTGAACTATTACGTCGAAAGCGTTCTTGATTTTGCAAAACAAATATTTAGGAATACAAATTATATACTCGTAAATGCGAAAGTTTGTGTGTATGTGTGTATATTTGTTGCTTCTTTACGCTGCAACGGATGGATGGACTTAGATGAAATTCGGCATACAGATAGTTATTAACCTGGATTAACACATAGAATACTTTTTATCCCGATATTCCCACGGGAACGGTAACCACGCGGGTAAAACCGCTAGTTACATATAATTAAGGTGACATTTATCAAGCGTCTGATTTATGCAATGTTTTTTTTTATGTTATGGTGTTTACTTTGTTGGTGTAACAATAAAATAATATAAACAAATAGTTTTCAACGAGTATGCGCTTAGCAAGAGCTGGATATGAGTAGCTGAGGATCGTGCACTGTGGCGTGCACTTGGAGAGACCTATGTCCAGCAGTGGACGTGTGTAGGCTGATGATGATGATGATGATGATGCGCTTAGCCTTCATCTTACATGATGACACTCGTAAGTAACGACTAAGTCAAAAAAGGAAGGCTCATTTCACCCAGAACCCTCAACCAATAAGGACCTTATCTCGTTTTAATTACAGCTATTTGAGTTGTTATGTAGATCCTTCTGAATTAAGAACTCCGCTAATAACCACCTCTGTGGTCTAGTGGCTAAGACCACCGGTTTAGATTCTGAGGTTCCGGGTTCGATTCCCAGCGGGGAGTACATGTTTGTGTACTCGGTTTGGTTGGTGATAGGGCTTGTTTGTCCGCCTGGTTAGCTATTACCATCTTATCTAAAAATGTCGCCATAACATCAATGTTTGTAGCATTGTTGTGTTCCGGCAGCTGAAATAAGATATCCAGTGATAGCCAGCCAGTAGTTGAGGATCCTGGGTGAAGTGCGCTTCCATCATTCGCCTTATCATCATTTAACATCAGGTGAGATCAAGGCACTGTGCTTACCCGTTAATATATAGGATATATACAAAAAAGAACTCCTTTTTTAGGTTTGAAGACTAGCAAACAAATTTTGGAAAATCCCGTCTCATCTCTGGTGTACGTCAGAATATCCCTATCTGCCTTTGAAATTTCAGCGTTATAGATCCAGTGGTTTGTCTAGAGTTTTTTGTTTTTCGTTTAGGCTGTGCGATATTGATAGTTTTACAGTTTTGCTGCCCTTGTGGTCTAGTGCTTAAGACCATCGGTCTCAGACCCAGAGACCAAAATCATTACACAAACATAATATACCTACATGTTTGTGTAATTGGTTTGATTAGTAGTAGGGCTTGTTTGTCCGCCTGGCCAACTAGTGGCCATAACATCAATGTTTGTAACATTGTTGTGGCCCGGCAGCTAGAATGAGATAGCAAGTGCCTCAGTAATTAAGGATTCTAAGTGAAGACCGATTCCACCTACGGCCTTATCATCACTTAACATAAGGCGAGATGAAGGCCGAGTGCTTACCTATAAGAATATGTAAAACTAGCTGTACCCCGCGGTTTCACCCGCGATAATAGTCATACTGCTCCCATCTTTGGGCTGGAGCACCCCAGTACCAACTCCTTCCATTTGACCGTATTCAACGCAGAGCTGCTCGAATTGTCGACGACATGGTTATTTCAGGTAGGCTCGATCCACTATCTCTTCGGAGAGATGTTGCGTCTCTCTGTATATTGTACCGCATATATCATGGGGAGTGTTTTGAGGAATTGTTCGGCTTGATCTCTACCGCTGATTTCCTTCACCGCACTACACGCAATCGACTGTCATTCCATCTACATCACCTTGATGGATGGCGGTCTACTACTGTGCGTTTTTCACGAAACTTCTTGCCTCGAACTACAGTGTTGTGGAACCAGCTCTGGGCGGCGGTATTTTCGGACCGTTACGACCTCGGAATCTTCAAGAAACGAGCCTAATCCTTCTTTAAAGGGCGGCAACGCGTCTGCGATTCCTCTGGTTTAGCGGGTGTCCATGAGCGGCAGTGATTACTTTCCATCAGGTGACCCGCCTGCTCGTTTGCCTCTTTCTATTATTAAAAAAAAATATTGTGTAATGTTTTATAGCCTATAGCCTTTCTTAATAAATGGACTATTCAACACAAAAATATTTTTTCAATTCGAACCAGTAGTTCCTGAGATTAGCACGTTCAACCAAACAAACAAATAAACAAACTCTTCAGCTTTATAATATTAGTATAGATATTAGTCTAAACTTGACTTTTGAGCTCCTGAACATAGGATTTTTATTTTTAGATAGATAGAAAGCATTGCTTTGTCAAAGAAAAACTCGAAAAATAAACGTTATTCGAATAACGATTGGTACTTCACAAAAGACTGCAGCCGCTCTGACCCAAGACATAGTAAAACCCGTGTAATTGACATAAAAGTGTGCTCCCGAAGTATGTCTGTTGGTCACACGACTAACCAGTCGGGCGGCGAGTCGATTCGACGAACGCGGCGAGAGAAACATCTTCTGTGGACATGGTGTAAACAAGTTAGTTTTATTCGTAAGTGTAACTTTAAATTTTAATTTAAATTAATTGTGAATGCTAAAAGTCAATTGAAAAAAGTCCACATTTGAAGTACCTACCTAGATGACCTAATTTTCTGACTTTTATGATATAAATTTGGTTGTAAAGAAAAACAATCTTATTTTTGCCAGTGTGAACCAGAAAATCTTAACTAAACAATAGTTGTTTAATAGTTTAGAAGATTTTTATTTCCGATAAATGAATATGTCAGTTTCGCTCTTATCACTATTTACTGTACTTCCTCGTTGTGAAGAAATGTTAAAAATAATAATAATTGTGACAATATTAAATATTACTTATTATACACGCTTGAGTAATTCGTTATGAACCGTATTATATTGTTCTGGTGGTAACGTATCTTACTTTCGAAACTTTTTTGTTCGAATTTCAAAACTTCGAAAACGGTTTAACGAAGTTTTGAATCCCAGATATATTTTTTTACGTAATATTATAAGTAATAAATTTATTTTACATATGTTTCATTTTCCAGACAAACTAATACTCGATTATCAATTTTTTTTCCTTTTTTTAGTTGTTTTGCTAACAATAATTTTCTTTTCTAGATGTATTAAATATAAAAGTTACCTTTTTCCTATTCTTACAAACGCACTTACTTATTTGTCAACATTATTCATCGAAATAAAAAACAAGTAGGGTTGGATTTAGAAACGACCTCTCTCGTTCTGGGGAAACTAATACCGTGGGGGGCTCAGGGGGTCTCACTGAAACCTTTGATATCGAATTTGGTTGCCGGAGAAATACCTACGTATATTTTTTATTTTTTCAATTTTTTAATTTTTAAGTGAAACGAAACGAAAAACAACACGCAAAAAGTAAAAAATAACGTGAAATGAAACGTTTCCTGTCAAAAATGGCGTGTAATGTCATTAGAGAAACGTCATTTACGTAGTAATTAAACTTTTACCAGAAACGACGTTTTTGTACGTGTGACGTTTTTTTACATACCTAGACCTTACCTTTTAGTCATACCTACAAAAGTCTGTTAAGCGTTAGCGTGTTTATAAACTTGATGGATTATAAGTATTTGTTATTTATAATATTTGTCTTTTTATTATATAGAAAACATTTTTCTGGAAACTAAATCGTCTAACATTAATATATTTATCAAAGGTTGAGTAAAATTTCCAAACGTATAGAATTAAAAAATATATATATTTAAAATCGGATTATCAGCAATATGTCAATCGTGTTTTCGGTAAAATGAAAATATGGAAAACAAAAATGTGGCAAAACGTTTTCGGGATAATGAAATTCGTACTAAAAAAATCGGATTTAAAATAGGTAACCTGTTCTGGTTCACTGACATCCAAAAACGCATAGTTGTAAGAGTGACACAGCGCAATAATTTCACGTTATAAACCACACAGTTCTCATGATCGTGAATCATGTTCTACTTCACTGCTTCCAATTTTCTTTCCTTATTTATATATACTTGTACTTTTATGTGCGAATTAGTATATAGGGCTTGTTGTAGCCAGCTGGCTCTATCGCCACATCAACAGTATAAGTAACATTGCTGTGTTTCGACTGTTAGTTTTCCTTCTAACATTTTGACTTTTGATAGTTTCTTAGTCGTTGAGGATTTAGAATGAAGAGTATTTCCATTTTCAGCCTTATCATCACTTACTTAACCTACTTAATCTAACATAATTTTATAATAATTAATTTAATTTCGAATTGTATTTGTGTGATAAATGTTATTGATCTATGTCGTTTTTATCACAATAAATAAAAAATAAATAAATAAAATAGAATTACTTAGAGATAAAGAGACATCATAGCTGTTGTTTAAAAAAATAAACTTAAAACAGAACGTAAGAATGTACCGTTTTTAATTCAGCGTGAGTGAGTTCAACGTTGTTCGAAGTTGCGGTTCAGAAACAATCAATTTTCATTAAATATATATTTGAACACAATTTTCTGAATAATGATTACTTAAATGTTTTGTGAATACGAATTTGAAGAAATACTTATCTTCCTCCATTTTCACAATTAACTTAATATCATAGAAATAAAACAACTTATACGAATCTACTCGCGTTTATTTTACACATTTTATCATGACGTTTCGAACCATTTGCAGGGTCCGTGGTCGCAGGAAGGCTAAGGCGTTGGTCGTCTCGTAATTAATAATTAACTTGCATAGCCTCATTTCAATTTAATCGGGTGCGTTCCATTTTAAACAGAAAGAGCTTATTTTGGTCTGGCAGTTTGCTGTTTGGACAGGGATTTAATAGTTTGTATGATGGGATCCCAGGCCAGTAGAAAACTCCTACCATCTTCTTTATTGAAATTACCACGGACGGACGGCCGGTTAGGATTAAATAATCTAAATCAATGTAAATAATAAAATAAATGCCAGTAGATCCGTAAAAGTTGTTTTATTTAAATGTGTCGCGTACATTTTAGAAAACAATAATTATCTTTTGTTTAAAGTACCACCTCATCCGCTGTACATATTGTACATCGATGATGGTCACCCAGGTACGACCTAAGAACCTGTTAGACACATATGACATGATGACGCACGAGCAGGATTCAGTCCACTATTTAATGATTAATTTCGCATACATACATCAAAATTATTTTTTAAGTTTTATTGGAAATCGAATTATAAATAACTGTTTAATTTCAGTTCGAGCCAGTTAAAGACAAGGCAATAAAATATTATTCTTATTAGACTTTTTACACGTCTTTATACTTATTAATTAATGGCGCTTATTTGTCTACTAGATCTGTTTACATCTAGATTAGTCTAGATTCTACTGTAAAAATACGAAAAAGTTTTCTTAGCAACAATTTGGTATATACTGACTTTCTCAGTCCGCCATAATTTTCACTGTGGTATATGTAATAATGTCACTAATTTATCTCGACACCAATCCCCAAACAAGTTTTACAAATCGTCTGTCAATAAGTTGGTTGCTTGAATATTTTCAGATTTTTAATTCTCTGATATGTAGAGAAAGTGTTCTTATTAAACATCACTTTGTTTAGCATGATGTGCTTTATCGCGTTTTATATCATCAAGATCGTTAATGTGGTCCGTCCACATTTCAGCCAATACAAATGCACGGTCACGCGATTATTTTCTTAGACATACCGTGCTTACTTTCCTAATGGTACACGACACGATTCAGTAATTATGCATTGGAGAATTTACTTATTATGTTGGGTGCAACATTTATCAAAGTATAACCTTAATTTTTAGTTAGGAAATTGAATTTAAAAGAGTACATTTGCACATTTTGTATGTAAAATTTATTTTTAAAACATTTAAATAGTAAGGAAAATTTAATGACAAACCAAAAGAGATAATAAGTAGAAATAAATGTAGAAAAAGAGTTTTTATAAATTTTACTAAGATTGTATTATTGTATCATGTTCAACACTGCCAGTTTCTTTTAAATTTAAAAAAAAATCAGACTTTTCGACTTGTTTTCGTCTTGTGACACAGTTGGGAAATGAGGTGTTCAGATCTCAGAACAATTCAGATAAAATAAGCAAAGTTTGCAATGTCACTGACTGGTATCATTTAAACATTTGAACATGAGTGAATAACTTCTATGAGTTACACAGATATCAGTATTGTGTTCTCATGTGTCACCTGCTATAATTAACAATTTACTTATATTGACAGCACTTATTCACACTTGTGATGGTCAACACTAGAAGCCTATTAGGTATATCAACTGACATTCAAAATGTACTTTATTCTTTGTCCATGTTATTTGTTTAACTCTCAGCGATTTCTATACATTTGACACAGTTTTTGTCCGTAGACAGAATTGACAACCCCAGGAGTAGTAATACTATTATTGTCATTTCTAAAATAAACCAAAATACTGTGTTTAGACAACACAAGTTTTTTTAAATTTCTAGGTTCATAATTTGCATCATCATCATCATCATCAACAGCTATTACGTCCCACTGCCGTGCTCAAGTTATAATTTACTTCCATTCATTAGTCGTTACAGCCGCCATTCGTAGCTAACTTATTTTATATTATTATGACGCTTACACATTAAAAAGCGTATAATATTATTAACAAAAACAAACAGGTTCGATAAACTAAGCCATCAAAGATCGTTTCGTTTAATTCTTAGATACTTTTTCCATTGAATGTCAACTTGATCCGTCATGCATAGTTGGTCACCATATGTTTTTTGTTGCTTCCATCAACTTAACTCGTTTTCTCTTTGTTTCAGATGACACATCAAGCCAGATTTGGATGACAAATTTGATAATAATTTCCATTACTGTCACCGAAGTAGCGAACCTTCCCGATTTACGACACACTCTTACTTGACTTTCGAAAATTAAAGTCACATCTCGAAATAATGGAATTGAATCCACATGTGACTGGTTCGAGTAAAAGCATACATACTCCTTGTTTGGATTGAGATCTAGCTATATGGTTAGCGTCATCGTTGTAACGTAACCAGTTATGTCTTGAAAATGGCGAGAGAAGAACGCCACGCGAGTTTTCGTGCAACAAACAATATATTAAATTCTGTACCCAGAAGTCGATGTTGCCATCTAGGTGCAATCGATTTAGTGAAAGTGTCATTAGTTCTATTTTTAGCGATAAGTGTTAATATAAGTGAATGTAAACATAACACAACTAGTGATGAAACAGAAACGGTGAAACAAAGTATAGCGAAGCGTATGAAAGTGATCGAAAGTGTAACCGGTAGATTTTTTAGTGATGTCTACGAGAACGGAACTTTTAGAACTGGTAATAATTTGTGGGACAATATTTTGAATAAGTGTTCCGGAAATCCGTCAGTCAGCTGTTTCCAGAAAAACGTTTACGGCTATTTGGACGATAGTTTGAAGTTTAGGGGCGACATAGATTTGGGACATGGGATCTGCTTCAAGAAAAATAATGTGGATGTCAACAAATACAGCAAAGAAGCAAATGTTATCTACCTCACTGGTAATAAGGATGAAGATTCATCGGGACGTTACATCGATGAGGAGAATGAAATTGATGACGAAGAAGAATCCGGTAAGTTGAAAGTTCAATTTTTCTTTTCTTTTTCGAACACCAACTTTTATATCTGCAGCAATCGCTTCCGTTGTTAATGACGTTCCAGTTTTTAAGTAGGCCTCAAGTCTCAATGAATGTAAAACAAGAATAAGCAAAACCGGACGCTCTTCGCAATATCCGGATACCACGCACAAGTACATAACAACATAATTTTATTTGATCTTTATTACCCTTTTTTTATTAAAAAGCTATACTTAATAACCTAACTAAGTATACCTTTTGTAACTAAGTAGCTATTGAATTACGTTCTCTGAAAAATAATTGTTACAAATTATGGTATTTGAGAAACAATCGAGAGTGATGATAACGAAATAATGTAGAGAATTCTTAGTACCCATAACAACTCAAATTTATATAATTTTACAAAAAATGTAAACAGTATTTTAATAACAGCTAATGTATTTAAGTATTTTTCTACTCTGTCGAGATACTTTAAGGGTTCCTCAAGCCGTGTGAAACGAAACACCGTCAGAGGTTTTCTAGAAGGAATGGCATTACGCACTAGTGCATCTCCCCGTTTCCTAATTGATTCCCCGAGAGGTTCGGATCGAATCGGGCGGTATAATTTGTTAACTTTTAAATGTCGACTTGATTTTGCCATACACGATGTTCAAAGCTGCTTATTATAATAATCAAATGCATAGATTTACAGTGGGTCCACAAGAAAAATAATTTAAATACACTAGGGAACTTTCGCGTTTTCATTTAAACAAAGATGTTAACGGTATTTAACTTAGGCTATACTTGTCTTTGGCAGTTTTCTTTGTTATAATACAAGGTTAAGCGTTCAATATAATTATAGTTTCAACATATGAATTGGCAGCAGTGAAACTCGGTCATACATTAGCAAGTTCAAACAATGCCCCATACCTTGACATTCGTGTCACATCCGTCCGTCGGTCATAGAAATCTATGGTCAACAGTTTAGCACCACTTTTGAAGGACCCCCGATTTCGCTTAGCTAATTTCTTACTCTGGCTTCAGTTGGATTGGTTGTAACTTGGTGTAAATTGGCAGTCGACAATTTGGTTTTACTGCCTACTTTCTTCTGTGGTGGGTTTCTTGTATAGTTGATTTCTTAATTTGCCTTGTGGTCAATACGTAATAGTAAAACGTTTTGCGTTACCAAGTGGAAGTCATTGAACGAAGTTAACAATATTTATAGGGTCGTTTGGATAATAATTATAACCTTTCAGTCCCCGATAAAGACAACTTTCTCAAAGAAGCATGTGACCCAACCAATGTAAAGCTGACAGTTTCACTCCGACAACCGTTACTAAATATGACTTAATTGTCACCTAAAACTTAGAGGTGTCTTAAAACGAGTATAAGACACAGTTTTGTAAGAAAGCTTAATTTTTATCTTATTTTGACCCATTTTGTAAAAGTTGTTCCAACCGTGATACATCTGACCAAAAACTTTAAGATGTTTCTATTATTTTTTTAATAATTTACAATAACATTTCATAATCTTAATCATCATTAACTTATAATTGTCTCAAGTGAATATTATGACAAGGGAATATGGATCAATATATTGAGAGTTATTGGTAACGAAAGTTACATATCTTATACGCTTAAAAACTATAATAAGACAGTTTTGAAAAAGTTGTCGACATTGAGTAAGGCTTTGTCTACGCTTAACGTGCCTTCTAAAAAAGGGTGCGCAGAATTAAATTGGTCACCGATCTGTAGGACCAACAATCTCCGTATTCTTTTATTAGAATAAAATCTGCATAAGTACCTACAGAATTAACAAATCTAAGAATCATTACAGCGCTTTTGTACTTGTCTATTCATAGTCATTCATCATAGTCATGTCATAGGAAGCTTCATTTTTTTTCCTTTAGTTGATGGCTTCGTGCGATTAGCATATTTAGCCAGTGTCAAAGTAATTTTTCTTACAAGTAGGTAATACATAAATAAACAATATTTCTTTCCTGTAGGATAACGATGAATGATAATAGAAATGAGAAGTGAGAAATTATATATTATACCCACGATCCACGAGTATCTCAGTAAAGATGTGGGGCTTTTCGGGCGGACTTCTTGAGAGAATTTGAAAAGTGACGTTGCACTGTTTTGTTTCATTTGCCAACACTCATGCACACTCACGAACACTTAACGGTTAATTATTTCACATTAATGTTCGCATAACAAAAATTTTAGAAAATAAAACAAAACCGCAGACATGACTCTTCCAAGCCAAGAAACTCGGAAGCTTCATTTAAATCGACTTATTGGTGTAAAAGAATTGAAATGTTGACTGGTTAATCAATAGACACTTTTTAGAAAATGTCAAAATATATTTTTTTTCAATTTTATTCTTTATTTTTAAGTGCTAATTTCTAACTACATTGAAGCTGAATTAAATAACTATAAAATAAAAATAGTAACATCTTTATAGGCCTCGGCGTCCGCAAAATTTCTAGTATTATTTTGCCGGCTTTCTTATCCTCGGTCCATGGTACCGAGAAATTTATCTATAATATTTTCGAGCCGTTTGGGGTTGAAACCCTCGAGCCGTGGGGTCCGAGTGCTCATGTTTTGTTTAATGACATTTCCAAACGGCTGGTTGACACTTCCCATGACCCAAAGGCTGGCTTTTTCCTCGGCGGCAATGCCGCCAGTCTCTTGGGTACTTTACCAATCGACTGCGACGCAAAGGAATTTTTTGACACCATATTTTAGTTTTAGTTACTTTAGGTTTATACATAATATACAAAACTTTGTTAACTGTTTAGAATTAAGTTAGTTATTTTGTGAATAAATGATTATGTACAATAACTTTGTAAATAGTTATCGTACTGAAGTGAAACAAAAACACTACGTTTTGGAATAACGTCTTCTATAATGGTATAGGGTAAAAAAAACTTTTTTTATCTTTCCCAAGTCCATTTATTATTGTTGTTCAACATCCCTATCCTTAAGCCTATCGCATTATTATTTGACAATTGAAAACTCGTCGGCCGAGTTCCACCGCGCCCGTGGAGGCGTGGATGGTTATGTGGGGTTCTCCCCTCCAGCTCCCGCCTTCCTGCCCAGGCCCGAGAGTCTCGACCGGTGAATACCTCTACCAAATGGTAGAAGGAGGGCTCTACCCACTAAAAACCACTGTACATCCCCTTCACGTGCCGCTAGGATGACTAGAGCTAGAGCTTTGTAGTTTGTAAATGATTGTATGTTAAATGACTCTTAAAGCATGCCGTTCCGTTGGCTTCACAAATTGTCTCGTAACAATTACATTCAGAATGATCTCACGCTTGTAACTTTACCTTTGGAACGGTAGACAACAGTTTTCGGTGACCTTAAGAACTCAATTTGTAAGTAGACCATAAAGAATGTGTGAATTAGGAAAGTAGTTTTGAGATGATGTTCATGAAGGATATTTAGATGTGAGTAATAGATTGCTATTACTTTTACCTAACTAAGTATACCTACATTAAGATGATGTTCCAAGAAAGGTATAATCGTTTATCAATGTAATCAACAAATTGCAAATACTAGGTATCAATAGAAATAAATCCACTACCAAGATTAATTCCTGCAAACTTTTGACATTTTTCCAGGGTCTCGGTTATATCTTAATTATTAGCTTCGCGTTTAGCTAAGCTCCAATTTCAAGTAGAATTTGTAATAGTAAGAAGGGTACAGTTGTACGGTGTGTGTAGCTTGAATTTAAAATAGAATCTCAGAACACGTGTTGTTACAAAAAGAACTCGAGTGAAGCTCCCTATTTGAAAATGCTCACAAACGTGGCTCATGAATGGCCTGATTTGACGGTTGGATTATGAGGCACATGTCTAAATCAGGCAACCGACCGCGATCCAATCCGACCCCATGGAAGAATCTAATAGAGCTACGGGAACACGCACTAGTACGTGATACCATTCCATCTAGAAACCTCCGAAGGTGATTCGTTTCACACGGCTTGAGAAACCCTTTAAGTTTCTCGTCGCCCCCCAAAAAAGTCAGGTGTAGCTTAAAATGCCGCCTGAGGCATTCAGCAAACTCTCTCCAAAAAAAGTCAACCGGCAATGTCTTGGTACTTTATTGAATTAACTGATTTGAGGTCCACCCGGGTATCCAATCAATGCATAATCGTTATCTTACTAATCGTAACGTTTGCCCTTAAATTATAATATACACGTTTAAATCTAAGCGATACCGTTACTAAAGTTGTGTTCTTCTTTATTTATTTTTGTTTTATTGATTTATTATTTATATATAATTGTGTACAAACAAACAAACAGAAGGGAGAACATAGTAGGAATAGACAAGTACAAAAGCGCTGTAATGATTCTTAGATATTCTATGCTTAAAGGAAATACAGAGATGTTGACATATAATAAAAAGAACTTTAAAAAACAGTTTGTTCAACTTATGTGATTGGAAAACTTTCCATATTGGACTTTCATCAGCATCAACATCAGCTCATTTTAAGTCTTTTCTTGGGGCAAGAGCCTTCCCTATGGATGGAAATACCACAGGAGAACGGGCCTTAAACCACCACGTGAGCCCACTGCAGATTAGTGGTTGATTAATTATTGCTACGTGGTCTCTCACTATAGACCTTATCAGAAGGCTCAAGGTCACTCAGAGAGCAATGGAGAGGGCTATGCTCGGGGTTTCTCTGGGTAATCGAATCATAAATGAGGAGATCTGCAAAAGAACAAAGGTAACCGACATAGCCCGAAGAGTTGCTAAGTTCAAGTGGCAGTGGACAGGGCACATTGCTCGCAGGACTGAAGGCCGCTGGGGCGGAATAGTCCTCGAGTGGCGACCACGTACCGGAAAGCGCAGTGTGGGCAGGCCTCCAACAAGGTGGACCAACGATGAACTGGTGAAGGTCACGGGAAGCCGCTGGATGCGAGCAGTACAAAACCTGTCGTTGTGGAGATCCTTGGGGGAGGCCTTTGTCCAGCAGTGGACGTCTTTTGGCTAAGATGATGATGATGATGATGAACTATTGCTACAGTTGTACGTGCCCTTCTAAGCATGAGAGCTCAAGATGTTAAATTTTTGTCACCTTTGTGAAAATTGCTTAAATTCAGCAATCGCAGACCGAGCTCGTAAATTGATCCACGCGAACCTGATCCGTCGCAGACGTAGGGGGAGAAGAATCTACTGACGCTGGAGTTGAGCTTTTACTTCAAATATTTAATGCCTGGGAGGATTCACACGATGCCTTAGGGGTTTTTTGTGATTTATCCAAGGGCCTTCGATAGTGTTTTACATGAAACTCTGGTCAGGAAGCTCTACCACTTTGGATTTAGAGATGCATCACTGAATCTTCTTATCTCATATTTGAGTGATAGGGTTCAGAGGGTTGATGTTAACGCTAAAAGATCTCCGGGATCGGTGGTTACAATAGGAGTTTCACAGGGTTCAATTCTTGGTCCTTTCTTATTTTTAATTTATATTAACGACTTGCCTTACTTTGTAAAAGACAACCATGAGATAGTATTGTTTGCAGATGATACCTCACTTTTATTCAAAGTGAAACGACGACAGTCGATTGATGACGATGTGAACAATGCTGTCTCAAAGATAGTTCATTGGTTTAGTGTAAACAATTTGTTTTTAAATGAACGAAAAACCAAATGTATAAGATTTGTATTACCCAACGTTAGGGAGGTAAAAACTAGTGTAAAAATTAAAGATAAGAATGTGGACCTTGTGGACACCACAGTGTTTCTAGGTATTACGTTGGATGCGAAGCTACAGCGGGGCCCGCATATAGAAAAATTGTCGAGTAGACTGAGCTCTGCGGCTTATGCAGTAATGAAAATTCGTCAGATCACTGACATTGAAACAGCTAGACTTGTTTACTTTAGTTATTTCCATAGCGTAATGTCGTACGGCATTTTACTGTGGAGCAATGCTGCCGACATTCAAACTATCTTTGTGCTGCAGAAGCGGGCTATTCGAGCAATTTATAACCTAAAAGCTGGTAATTCTCTCAGGGATAGATTTAAAGATATTAATATAATGACAGTTGCATCACAATATATTTACGAAAACCTAATGTATGTTTATAAAAATATTGCAACTTTTTCTAAAAACAGTGATATTCACAATGTAAACACTAGAAATAAAAACAAAATAGCAATACCTTATAAATAATTAAATAATTCATTTAGAGGCCTGTGTGTACGTTTTTACAATAAAATTCCAAGTATTATTCAAAAACTTGATATCAATAAATTTTAAATCACCATTAAAGAAAAGCTTTGTAAAAAAGCATATTATAAAGTGTCTGATTACATTGAAGACAAGACAGCATGGGTTTAAAAAGCTCCAATCACTCCAACAGGTATTTCTTTAAAATATTGTTAAGTAATTTTAAACTTGTATAACTTGGTAACGGCATATAATTTTGTAAATGTCGTTACTTATATTAAAGCTGTGGAGTTTCTTGCGCCCATTCTTCTCCACAGCTAAAAAATAGACGTCCTGAATGGGTAGTAGGAAAAATTGTTTGGACGATTCAAAAGCACTTTTCTGAAGTTTATTCGAATAAAAAATATTTGACTTTGACTTTGACTTTGAAGGAGGCAGTAGCAGTCCGTTCGCCTACTTCCCCCGTCCTAGTCCTTAATCCATAGCGGGCGTAATGCTTAAGACGTCTGGAACACGCCCATATGTTTGGGTGTGTTCCAGATCCCCCTTCTCCCGAATTGTGGGAGTTGGGGGAGAGCCACATATTACCATCCGTGTCTTTCCAGGCACGGTGGTAGTCATGGTCATTTTCATCAATCATCGTCATCAAGTGTCATCGTCACAAAAATCTTGTTGCTATCATATTATTAGTAGAACACCTAGCACTTGGCCTTCCACCTTTCAGAACCTTCAGTTCGAATTGTGTTTAAAATCAAAATGAACAGTTCTTTCAATAATATGTTGTATCTGCAATTCTTTAAGGTACTTTTCCCTTTGTGGCATAGCCGTGGAACACCCTGCATATACCTGGGAACTGTCTCTCTAGGGCGTATTGGATGAACCAGCGCAGCCTAACCAAGTTATCCTCGCGGATATTCTTACGATGCTTTTATCGAAATACATTTATATTCACATTGTTCGGAGACTGTACAATCAAGACATTTAAACAGTCTCATTAGTTTGTTACTCATGTCGGTGAAAGTGAAATCTCGTACGTTAATCTAACATTAATTCATAATTTCACATTATTGCTACGAAAAATAAGGCTCAAAATTGCGTAGAAACAAGTCTTAAATTCTTATTCGTTTTTGACATTCAACGTACTTAATTGTTGTGTGATTGTAACTTATATTGCGTTTTATTAGAGTTTTAATTCAATTGCGTTACGGTTAACTCAATTTTTAACGAATAGCATCACGATCACAGATGTAATGTTAACAATCACGATTTACAACTGGGCGTATTCTATGTGCCTTACAAATAAACAAAGAATAAGTTCCGAATAATTATTGCGTGTTTTGTTCCTGTCAATTATAGTAAAAGAGAACACATGGAATAACTATTCGTACCTTATTCTTTGTTTATTTGTAAGGCCCAATACAATATGTCCCGTTTCCGACCTCGGAGACATTAAGGGTTGACTCTTGGCATCATTTTATTTATTAAAAAAATAAAAGTAGGTAAACAGGCTGGTTTTTTCAGTACAGTTCAGTGGTACGACAGATTTTTTAAAATATTTTGGCTTTTAAGTTAATAATATTTATACTTTAAAAAAAGATTTGCCTCAAAAAGTCTTAAGTAACAATATTTCATTTATGAAAAGAATCTATTTTTATGAGCACAGGACATCCACATCTGACGCTATAGCTATTATAAGGTACACGTTCTTATGGATATTAATTAAAGGGTTGTATTTAATCGATCACCAAACTAACCTAACCCACAAAAATACTAAGTTAGCACCCAAAAATACAAAGTTAGCACCTAAACTACTATTTAGATGCTAACTTAGCATTTTAGGTGCTAGCCTACTATTTTTTTGTGGATCAATTTATTATTTTTCTTAATTAAATATTGAAATGGCTGCCATTGCTAGGGGGTTGGAGTCACACCCCTATTTTTATTTTTTAAATAAATAAAATGATGCCAAGAATTAACCCTTAAAGTCTCCGAGGTCGGAAACGGGACATATTGTGTGTTAACCAGTACCATTAACAACCACCGCACCGCACTGGGTCTGCGTGTTGGTTTATGGGCCGTTCTCCTCCGTGGTATTTCCATCCATAGGGAAGCTCGTGCCCCAAAAGTGGGGACATAACATATTTATTTATTTTATTAGCCACACATAACAGAATTACAACAGAATACAATAAAACAAACAAGGACACAGTAACATTGGAAATTGGTATGCTGTAACTCCACGGGCATGTGCAGACAACATGTAAAGCAATACCATAATAAATTAATAAAATTAAGACAATAAATTAAAACCACAATTATATAAATAAAATTGAATAGAAAATGGAATTGAATAGAACAGAGTATAAAGAATAAAATATTAATAAAAAGGAAAAATTAAAATAAAATAAATTCAACAAAATTAAATGCTTATAGGAAGACAAAATTTATAAAATTATGTACAACGTAGTAAAAAATAATATTATTTAAATATAAATTAGTACCATTAAACATAATCATTTAATAATTGAATAAAGAACATACTTCCATTTAGCGAGCGATGAACCGTAGATGTAGATATTATTTTAGTATGATGTTTTGAATCAACTGAGTGGTCACAGGTGTCTCACACCAAAAACTTTAAAGAAAAGCTCTCAGTTAAAATAAACAACATTATATTATTATTACGCATTGCGTTTTTGGCATTATGCGTCGAAAGGGTCAGGCATACCTTAATTAACAAATTCTGCAGCGCGTTAAATTCACGACACATTCTAAAGATAGGGTTATGGAAGGAGACGTTATTATTACAAAACGGAACTGAGAATGGAGAATCACCTCTCGAGGATTTGCTTGGAAGTTTGAAATTAATTTCCGATAAAAGAGTAGTTGTCACTATACAGCGTGGGAAGGAGTATACCGACAAATTGAAACCAAGGATTCCTGGTGGTATTACGAGTAAATTATGTTATATCAATATGGGTCTAAAACTGCGTAAAACTGTAATTAACTTACTTTATTTTTAGAACAAAAATAATAATTATCGACAGTACTTCCTTGTAAACAAAACCTAAGTTCAAAGAGTGAAATAGAAAACGTCAAACTTCACGAAAGACTCCGACAAAATACGATAAACGACGAATGAAGTCAACGTCAGTGTGAGACATTGATTATTAATGATTACTATGTACTTGTGTGAAGGTGTGTGTGATTACGTCAAATAGTTAGGGCGTGTTACCCTTGAGATTTTTTGAACTTGTGAATTACTTAAAAAATTAATATCTCGAAAATTAGGCTTTACTGGCCCATGTTTATATTACTTTTTTTTGTCCAAATAGGCATTAGAATCTTTGGTTATAATTTGTCAGTATACTCCTTCCCACGCTGTATATACTTACTAGTATTCGCCCAGTGGTCGAAATTCGACCGTAATTTCATTAAGGCTGCACGGATTGTATCCTAAGCAATAAAAAATAAAAAAAGATAGAATGTGAGTTTGGTTTGGCCTTGACAGATTTCGGACGCTCCTCGTCCATTTTTTAAATTTCTAACAGAATAGGTATATATGCGTGTGTGTCAAATATATAATAGTGTGTGTAATGTTGTTTTACTGATTTAATGTATTTTTTATGCATAATTTTTTTTTAAAAATTAACATTCTGCAATCCTGCTCTATATAAACTACTAGCTGTGCCTCGCGGTTTCACCCGCGTTATTTAGCAAACAACCTATAGCCTTCCTCAATAAATGGACTATTTAGCTCAAAAATAATTATTCAGTTCGAACCAGTAGTTCCTGAGATTAGCGCGTTCAACCAAACAAACAAATAAACAAACTCTTCAGCTTTATAATATTAGTATAGATTATTACAGTGAGAAATCACATCAATAACTGAAACAACGTCGCTATTAATACTTATAAGCAATAAAAAGCGTTGATTGACGTTATATACTATTTATTCAGATTATAACATCATACAGCGATAGTCCCTCAGAGACAAAATCTGAAGAGTGATTGTGCTGTGACAGTGACGAACTGTGGGCTTGTCGAGTGATGGTGGAGGTACGTGGGCCGCGAACATTGCCTTCTAGATTCGATAAGGCTACAAAGTATGATGCCTCCCAAAAACTAATTCTATAACTTCTTTCGCTTTAGTAGGTTAATGTTTTTAGTGGTAGTAGTAGTATTTAGTTAAGGTTTTCTTTTTAAATTGATTTATTGAATAAAACAAAATTTTGTGTTTACTTTTTTTCCAATTGCTTTTGTAAGATCTTTGTAAGATACATATAATATTGATATAAGTTAGGTACTTAATAATAATAAAGCCTTTATGTTCCGAAATTTACATATTGTGGCTAGAAATTTGATAAAGTAAAGAATATATAGAAAAAAGAATTTAAATAACTACACTTATAAAATGTCTCTTATTTTGGTGTGCCTTACGGCAAAGACCTCCTCCAACTCTTGAAGACTACTCTAACTTGAACTTGAACTCTACTCTTGTACTGAGAAAACCACATAAAAAAACCGTGAGACTTTCACTAAACTAAAATTCCAGAATGCGGTAGGACATGATGTGACCCACCCGCAGCTAAAGGATTATCTTTAGTTTTCTGGACACGTTGTATATTGATATAAGTTACTTACTTTGATATTTGGCCGGCAGTGTGATGGTGACTAATGCTGCGTTGTTTTCACGCTGCACCAGTTGTCCTCGTGTCTGGACTCCGTCTCCACATTACATCAGGTGGTGTGGAGTCATTTGCCGAGCTAGGTATCAAAACAAAAAAAAGATGCCATCGAGTTTTTTCGATCGCAAAGATATCAAAAGATATACGAGTATACTCAACTGATTCAAACTATTTGTTTACTTTTGCCATACAATTCCGCGACTCTAGCAATGAAACCGCGTGTTTTGTTTTTAATATATTAAAAACTATCTGACCCGGCGGACTTCGTACCGCATTTCTTTTTTTTCTTTTTTTTTCTTTTTTATTATAGCCTATGTTACACAGCGCTAATGTAGCATTCTAATGGTGAAAGAATTTTTTAAATCGGTCCAGTAATTTTTGAGTTTATTCGTTGCAAACATAACTACATACATCCTACTAATATTATAAACGCGAAAGTTTGTAAGTATGGATCTTTGTTACTCTTTCAAGTAAAAACTACTGAATGGATTTGGATAAAATCGGCACACAGATAGTTTATAACCTGGATTAACACATAGGATAGTTTTTATCCCGATATTCCCACGGGAATGAATGGAAACGGTCAAAGTGGATGTTTGTTACTCTTTCACGTAAAAACCACTGAATGGATTTGAATGAAATTTGGCATACAGATAGTTTATAACCTGGATTAACACATAGGATAATTTTTATTTCGATATTCCCACGGGAATGAATGGAAACTGTCAAAGCGGTACGAAGTTCGCCGGGTCCTCTAATACATACATACATACATACATATATACATACAAACATACAAAAATACAAAGGTTTTCTCTTTATAATATTAGTATAGATAAGTGTGCGAAATTTCATACTCATCCGTCCGCGCACGTATTAATATATAGATTATTATTAATATTATAAAGCTGAAGAGTTTGTTTGTTTGGTTGAACGCGCTAATCTCAGGAACTACTGGTTCGAATTCAAAAAAAAATTTTGTGTTGAATAGTTCATTTATTGAGGAAGGTTTATAGGCTATATGATATTACGTTATGTCTAATAGGAGTGGAGCAGCAATGAAAAATATTGCAAAAAGGGAAATAACGCGTGTGAAACCGCGGAGCACAGCTCATATGCTATACGCTGGTGATGTTGTGATGTGATGTAAGTAACCCATCGATGTAGCGTGTCATGATTTGAATGATACAGGCATTTCGCCTAGCTTTAGGACAGTATAATTTATATTACGAGTACACACATACACACAACCATAATAGTTTAAAAAGTTATTTGTGTTGTAAAGTTGCAACGCATTACACAGTAATATACTTGCATTCATAAAAAAATATTCGTATAAAGAATTAACTGTACAAAACCGTAAATAAATATTACCTAATAAGACTATTTCATTATAAATATGGCAAGTTATAACGAGTAGAAATAAAAAGAAATGCACTAGAATATAAATTGTATACGTTATTACACCTTCGTGTAATTAAAATGTAAATAAATTATATTAATAGAACGAACGAATCTACATTTACTCTTGAGTAGAGAAAACATAATTTCTTAAGACAATATAATAACAGTTTCTAGATAATGGCAAGAAGCTATAAAAATTACCTTAAGGGGGTGCCGCGCGGAATTTTGTAAATGTACGTGTTTTTAAGGGGGTGCAGCGCGGAATTTGAAAATTTACGTGTTTTTAAGTCACTGGTGCTAGGCGCTGAATAGGTCATATACATTACAAGAACTCGTGTAGGTTAGCTTGATCCTTTCACAAGGCCATGGTTGTCTTGGAATTTAAACAAATACCCAGAAACTGCATAAACAATACGTAAAAGTAATGATATCTAAAAACTTATTTCTTCAGAAACTTTGTAAATATAGCACAAATGAAACAATGATCCGGCATCAAAATGTTTGTATTGATATTCCGCAGGTCACTGTTGTCTTATTTTTCCATTAAAAAACATGAATATGAAAATATTAAGACTTTTCTTATTTTTTACCCAAACGCCTATGATTTTACGAAAGTAAACATTGCTCTAATTAAATCACCAGCCTACTCTGTACAGATATCAGTGTGTGTGCGTATTCGTAATCGTGTGCCGTTGTCACACCACTGCCACGCGCCGCTCGCTCGCTATCATAAAGAAACTTGAAACTCGCATTTTTGCGTCCGCGCTGCACCCCCTTAACAAACAAAAGAAAATAGTGTAAGTAGCCAATGGATAAATGCACCGAGAGTTTTTTAGTGGTTGTTTTCCCGCAGGTGAGTAGATCAGACCATGAAACTGAACAACTTTTCCCAAGAAACATAGGTCAAAAAGCGAGATAATTTTATCACTTTTCTATACAAAGCCTCTATTGACCGAGCATGGTTTGTATGGGAAAGTAAAAAAATTATCTCGTTTTTTGACCTATGTTTCTTGGGTCTGAAAATGCCGTCAGAGGTAATCAGCAAACGTACACCAATAAAAAAGCAGCTGCGCCAACAAGCTTCAACAAAAATATCAGCTTCTCGTTTGAGAATATAATAGAATAGAAAACATTTATGTATTAGTGACACAACACACATCATTACATCTCAAAAATTCAAAAAATAAGTGGCATTAACAGGTGCCGCTCAGCATGATGCCAAGCCTCCTAGTTTATAGGAAAATCTGACGCTGGTCTTCCGCGAACACCTTAGTGTAGGAGGGAGCACAACCACAAAGCACAACAATTCACACTTAAACATACAACATGCACAAAAACTTATACTTACACACTACTTATACACTACATCAACAACCATCCAATACGAATGGTCGCCCAGTAGACGAAATTTAACCGTCTCTCCAAAAACAAAGAATAGTGAACAGGTAAGGTAAGGTATACAGGCATGCAGGGCTCATGACCCTGCCTTAAAACTTAAGACTACTATGATGATACTGACTACTGATATTATTAGTAAACATTTTTATTAAAGAAACTCCAACGGTATGGTTTTTTGAAGATGTAGCAAGTGTTTTTTAAATTTAAATTTAAAACTATTTGTACTTGGAGAATCACGTATTGGTGGAGGATGTTATTTCAACACTTTGTTGCGCAATATTTAAAACTACCTCGGAACCCAGATGTTTTAAACTTGGAAGACAACAGACGAGACTGACGCTCACGCTTTGTAAAATTCAATTTCTTGAAAAGATAAAACGGTTTTTTATTTTTTATTATATTGAATAATAAAGATGCAAAATGAAGAGTGCGCCGTGATTCCATGTTTAATAAATCACCGTTGTTTATAAATCGGGATACGTGGGTTCTTGGGGGAATTCGAAAACAGAAGCGGGCACATGCGTTCTGAACTCGTTGTATTAGTTTTCTTGTACGAACAAGAAGACATCCACCGATAACTGTATCCGCATAATTTAATTTAGATAGAATTAAGGATTCTGTGATAAGTATTCGTAATTCGACACTAAGATACAGCCTTATTCGGTAAAGGACACTTAATCTGTAAAAGCATTGCTTCACGGTCTCAAGTACGTGCTTTTCAAACTTTAGTCCACTATCCATTACAACACCCAAATTTCGTGCATCCGTTATCAGCTCTATTTTTTCATTTCTTATCTGGAGATGCAGCGCCTGGTTTCGAGAATCAGCAGTGTACAAGATAACCAGAATTGGCCTAACTATTGACCCTTGTGGTACTCCTCTGTTTACAGTAGCTACGTCAGATTTATTTTGTGTACCATTTATCGACGTTACTATAACTTTTTGAGAACGATTAGACATATAGGTTGTAAACCACTTCTGAGCAGCGACATCAAAACCATAGTAAGCCAGTTTCGCTATTAACACGGAAGTTTGTATCGTGTCAAAAGCTCGAGATTAATCCAGTAATACCAGTAATAGTAATAAATGCGTGGTTGCTTAAATCTGGTATATGGTCCACTACAACTTTCGTAATTTTTTACTACTGCATACCAGATCAATCATTGTCTCGGAGTGTTCTGTAAAATGCGTAGGATCCTTGACATATTGTTGTAGATTCGTACAATAGAGAAATTCCACAAGATTTTCATATTTAGTGTTATCAGTTTTCAAACAATCTATATTGAAATTACCCATCAATACTATATGATCATAGGCCGACAACGAAATGATTGATTCTGTAATGGCGTCAATGAAAATGTCAACATTCAACCAAGGCGGTCGATATGCAGTCCCGATAGCGGGCATGAGATTTTTCATTTTGATACCAATTCATATTTGTTCAACGGAAGGCGAGTGCGGATGAACAAGAGTACGTGCATAAATTCCGCGGCGAAGGTAGAAACCGGAAAGGTAGAAACCAAAGGTAGAAACCTCGCCCGTCCTCAACCAAGTCTCGTTAATAGCCAGAATGTCAACTCCGTGTCATTATACAGCCTCCAAAAACTCTTCATGACGGGTTCCCAACGAGCCGGGATTAAGTAGGCCCAATGACAGGTTTTTCTTTCTTTTCTTTTTTCTTTATTGAAAAAATCAATCACAAGAACAATACAGTCATTCTAAAACGCTAAAATACTGTTCGCTTGTTATTCTCACGGTGTAGAACTTGTGGAAGTGTGGAAATGAATGATGAACTGTTACCACAGTAGACAGTGAACCAGTAATATTGTTTTCCCAAAGTATCTGCGAACACTACACATTGAAATGCTACACAACACAACAGCTATAAAAAGTCCCATATTTACTCAATGTGCTCTCTTATATTTTAATTAGTTAGAATTTCATTCATTTCAATTCATCATCATTTATGACATTAACATTACATGTTATGCTTACGTACGGATCTACTCAATCAATCAAATCAATGCGTGAATAAACGCGAGTAGATCCGTAAAAGTGGTTTCGTTTCATTGAATCAGTAGCGGTTTTTTTTAAAATCATGCAAAATGCCACCTGCCCGTTGTATGAAAACGAGACGGCCGGCGAGGCTATCATTTTAAAGTCTTGACTCGACTTGACTTGTTCTTTTTGTCTGTTATTTTTTTGCAAAAACATCACATTTTAGCCAATGAAAGCCAAACTTTTTAATGTTTACTGGCCATTAGTGTTGTCAGCTTACTTCAAAATGATTTACAAAGTTTACCTAAAGAGAGTGATACATTGGTGACTATCTTGTTACTTTTTTATTATTAAAGATTTATCAAAAACTAATTACTTACATGATAAACCATAATACTCGTAATCCAATTAATCATATACTGACCAAAGAAAAGTCTTGCACTTCTATTTTTTAGGGAGTGCCCAAGCTTTCTCGGGTATTCTCCCGGGATCTGGCTGGTCGCTGGAAGGGTAAACTTCGGTGATTGTTTATAATGGTCACGCAACATTCTGGCGGCAAGAAGGGAAAGTGCAGGAGTATTTAATGGGTATTTCCACTTTTTCCCTTGAGGGGTGGAGAGTTCTACATAATCATTTGCGTCTCCCCGGGTGGCGAAGTACCTACACGTAATACTTTTTTTTCGGTTTTAGAAAAAAAGGTCTTCCTTTCTTAGTGAATGGAAGTATGTATGTTGAGTGTGTTTGGGTGTGTGGTGGTGATAACATCATCATCATCAGCTCATTTATGTCCCCACTGCTGGGGCACGAGCCTTCCCTATGGATGAATAGGGAAACGGGCCGTAAACCACAACGCGGGCTCAGTGCGGATTATTGGTTGTTAACGACTGCTAATGCAGCCGGGACCAACGGCTTTATGTGCCTACCTTTTGTTTCCCCATTCAATGACCGGCCTTTGCGAAAGTTGCTTAACTTCAGCAGACCGAGCGCGTTAACCACTGCGCCATCAAGCTCCTACACGAGGTTATAACAATGTTTTAAATTCAAAAGTTTTGTTAGCTCCGTCTTATTATAATGGTACTGTATTCACTGCACTTTGCCTCATAAAGTGTCATAATAATATCATCAGGAACACGTAACTGGTTGAACGTGGAAAGGTGAAGTCAATATTGCGTATCATACAAAAAATGTGGAGCGTGCGATACATCATCTGCGAAAGTATTGGTTCACAATGCGGGAACTAGGGAAATTGAAAACATAGGAAGAGAAAATTGTTGAGAACCGCTGGCACAGGGAAATTGAATTGATAAGAAATGCGAAGCATATTTCCCTTTTTTAAAAGTTAGTTTGCTTTCCGTGTGTTTAATTATATAGATCGGTTAACTTACCTTTGTGGTATAGAATTTATAAGCAGTTATACTGAGTGTTGACTGTTTGTGCGTGTTTTACATGAATTTAATATACATGACGCATATGGTATCCCGGTTTTTTATACGAGTATTATATATCTAACACACTTAACACGCCCGGTCTGCAATTTGTGCAAAAGCCGGTCATCGGATGAGTGACCAATAATTATCATTTTGAGCTCCTACGTGCTTCGGAAAACACGTAAAGCCGTTGGGCCCGGCTGTATAGGCAGTCGTCAACCACCACATATTTACACTGGACCCGCGTGGTGGTTTATGGCTCTTTCTCCCTATCCATCCATAAACGAAGCTCGTGCCCCACCAGTGGGGACATAAAATGAGCTGGTGATGATGATGGTGATGAAATACAATTATGATTTTAAGTGGTGATATTTTGATCATTTTTTGTAACACAATTGCGTTGTTAGTAGTCATGAAACACAGTCCTTAAGGCTAATTATTATCTTTCCTTCCAGAATCACCATTAGAAGAGGTGACCGATGCCTTATACGACAAAGGCGTACACTTCCTAGTCACACACGACGTTAAGCTGACTCTTCCGGAGTTCTTCTTTCACGGTGCGACCCTGAAGATATCACCTCGTGCGCTGACGAAGACCGGCGCGTTAGTGCATGTAGACTTGGAGCCAAGAGTGGATGATTTAGGGCAAGGGAGGCTGTTCTTCCATAAAATAAGTGAGTATTCTTGAGTTTGTCCTCTTGTAGAGACGTTGTTGACCTGATAGAGTCTTGAAGGTGGAGATGGGCGGGACATATTGTGAGAATGGAATACCGCTGATGGCTCAGAAGGACATTAGAGTGGAGACCGTGGCAAGACACACAAAGCTGGGGCCACCCACTGTTTAGATGGGTGGCCCATATAAATCATCTAGCCGTCGACAACTATATGAGAGCGGCTGGTGACAGAAAAAAATGGAGACGTTTGGAGGAGATAGGCCTCCTCCAAACGTCTCCATTTTTTTCGAAGGCGAACAGTGTGAAAACTGAGGACGACGATGATTTGAGTTTGTATTGTAAGCTATTATCTAACACACAGATAATCTTCAGTAGTCTCTTAATGTTAAGCTGACTCTTCCGGAATTTTTCTTCAACGGTTCGGCGTTTTTTCAATGAAATAAGTGAGTGTGTACTTTTATAACAAAGAAAATCAAAAAAACTATCCATAAAGATTTATAGACGGTGTAAAAAAGCAACTTGCGAGTGGGCAATGTGAGGACAGACGACTAGTGCGACACAAATCCTGATTTACTAGCTATATCTCCGCATCTAGACTCTGGTCTCTCTTAACATCAGGTAAAGCTTCCAAAAAACCAGTTTATGCTACATTAGCCTACCAGTCACTTACCATCAGGTGAGATAGCGCTCAAATACTTGCTTGTACAGATTTTTTTTAAAAGCACTACTAATTAGGCTTTTTTCGACCTATACAAATTTATCAGTACAAAGACTCTGCTAATCTACCCAATGCTTTGCGTTCCAGAAAAATACGTCAGGAAGAAACTGCTGACTGCAGCTATAGCGATAATCCTCGTCATCAAGCTGATAGCTCTGAAGGTGGTCTTCGTGCTACCCCTCATCATGGGAGTGACCACAGCCAAGAAGATGTTCCTGAAGTTCTTACTGTTCTTGTTCCCGGCGCTGAGTCACATATTTAAGCTGTGCTCTTGGTACCACCAGAGTTACCACACGACGAAGTACCATCACCACCACCATTTGATTTCGCACCATCATAAGGTAATGCTTGGTTAGGTTTATTTGTTTATTTAATCTTTAGCTATAGTACTATACTAATATTATAAAGCTGAAGAGTTTGTTTGTTTGTTTGGTTGAACGCGCTAATCTCAGGAACTACTGGTTCGAATTGAACAATTATTTTTGTGTTGAATAGTCCATTTATTGAGGAAGGCTATAGTCTATATTACATCACGCTATGACTCATAGAAGTGGAGCAGCAATGAAAAATGTTGCAAAAACGGGAAATAACGTGGGTGAAACTACGGGGCACAGCTAGTTGCACAATAATAAAAAAGTACAAAAGGCGGACTTAATGCCAAATGGTATTCTCTACCAGTCGACCTAAGGCTAAGCAGAAAAAATTGTAAGCGATGCGACAAAAAACGTAGATGAAACATATACCTACTACATTGATATAACATATACAAATTAAGTTTACTAAATTAAATGATAATAATTTATACATACTATTAAACAAAAATAATAAAAATAGACTACATAAACAAACTTAAACATAACAGAAGAAAAGATGATGGAAAACTCTTACGTGGTTGTTGATACCTGTAGAAACAGTTTATACACCAACATGTGAAGGGTTTATTGGTTATTTATTAGAGAATATAAGGGTTATACCAATTCACCTCCCCGCAGCACCAAATATCAAGTAATGTATATGAAACAAAGCCTTTATTAAACGGAACCGGATACGAACATAGTGCGCGATAACCACTGTGACAAACCTTTCGTCTCCTTCTTCTTTGGTACAATACTATTATGCACCTATGTCTCTTTTACAACCTAGTATTATTTTTGTATAAAAAATATAAAACTGAAAAAATCTAAAATCATAGACATAGTTTTTTAATAAGGTCAACCAATATTATCACTTGTTAATAATTTTAGTATTACATTAAAAATACGTCCCATTTTCAAAAGGGTTGAATACCACTGATTTAGACATTGTGTAGGTACACATTGATTCTAAGGTTAGTCATCTTTGTATGAATGATATGCACTAATTCTTTGTATTAATGATATTATTATGAGGAGCTCGATGGCGCAGTGGCTGAGCGCCCGGTCTGCGAGTGCTGAGGTAAAACGACTTTCGCAAAGGCCGTTCATCGGATGGGTGACCAAAAATGTATCAACTCGAGCTCCTCCGTGCTTCGGAAGGCACGTAAAGCCGTTGGTCCCGACTGCATTAGCAGTCATTAACAACCACCAATCCGCACTAGGCCCGCGTTGTGGTTTATGGCCCGTTCTCCCTATCCATCCATAGGGAAGGCTCGTGCCCCAGCAGTGGGGACATCAAATTGGCTGATGATGATGATGAATGATATTATAAATACGATAAAAGTGTCTAACATTTTCCCAAATCTGTTTTCAGCCTCCTCACTCGTATGGTCACGGTCACCCATCCTCCACAGTGGTAGTCCGACCACACGCCGATGGACCCCCCAACTCATTTGAACACTACCCTCAGGATTGGGAGCTGTCTGGACCGGGGCTTGGCAATGAGTAAGTTAATAAATATTTTTTAAAGCGGGCCATTTTGTGTCTCACTGCTGGGCAAATGCCTTCCCTCTACGTTTGTATCCTAGGCTACCTCGTACAACCCCGGAAAAAAGTGACCAAGTTGTCTCCTTATCTTATTTTTAGCTTAACACGTATACGATGTAGTGATGCAAAAGAGATGGAGATGCCGTCAGTCGTCGTCGTCGTTTTTTTTTTTTTTTCAGTCGTTAGACTAAAAGACGAAAACTCTTATACGAATTGTTCTTAATAGGACAAGCGCCTGAGTGAAAAATGAGTCTATTATCCTTCTTATAAGCCTTAAAAGTCTAAGTTTCTTCCATCACTACTCCGGTGTCCATCACAT
The DNA here is from genome assembly GCA_963082485.1 of Eudonia mercurella. Taxonomy (NCBI): domain Eukaryota; kingdom Metazoa; phylum Arthropoda; class Insecta; order Lepidoptera; family Crambidae; genus Eudonia; species Eudonia mercurella. The sequence goes on from OY720045.1 coordinate 5,356,191, forward strand.
GGAACCCAGTCAGTGGCGATCTTCGCCCACCTCTCTGGTTGACATGCCCATGCGGTTAACGTGTCCCAACCGCATGGTTAACGTGTCCAGCCCCAGTTCTACTAAAGTCCAACAGTCAAAAAGATATGTATCAGAAAACTGCGTGCTTTTATTTAAACCGCAATTTTTGTTAGATTTTCTCCTGAAGTTGACATGCTCCTACGATTACCTATAGTGTTGTAAAAAACATGAGTCCGGGAGTCAAAATTTTTAAAATCGACACAATTTTGCAAAGTTTGAATCTAAACTCGACTCGATATTTACATGTAATTAAGTTGGATGATTCGACTTGATTCAACTTTTACTCGACAAAGACTCGAGCAAGAAAAGTGGGCTTAATTTTTTTTAAAGATATCATTTACATTTCATTGTTATATTTAATTTTCATATTTTTATAAAAGTTTCGCAATCGCAAAAGGTATGTAAAGTAGTCGGGGGACCAACGCTAGCCGGTAGGCTAGCGGCTGAATTAGAAGACGTTAACAACCACCAATCTGGTAGGCTACTCTTGACGCAAACTCAATCTCAATACAATTCCAATGCGATTAATATGTATCGATATTGGGATAAGTTTCGCAATTTCGGAACGCCCCATCTCGATAATAATTTGTTCACTCAATTTCCACGCAATTTAATTGCAATGTAGCGCTATTTATCGCTTTTAATAGTGTCATTTGAATTTTTTAGATTTGGAATTGGAATTGTATTGAGATTGAGTTTGCGTCAAGAGTAGCCTACCTGCACTGAGCCCGCGTGGTAGCTTATGGCGATGCTCCCTGCCATGATTCCATCTAAATAGAATGCTCGTGCCCCAGCAGTGGGGATAAAATAAGCTGGTGATTGATTGTGATTGTTTGTCCCAGGTACGTTGCATCAGGGATATCCGGAATACACCGAAATGCCATCGCAAGTTTCAAACCTGACGTCAATGATGCGAATGATATCAACGCTTGGGGCCTCGCTATGCCACCAGGTACACTGTATTTTTTTATTTGATTGTCTGAAGCGGTTTCCATATTGGCGAAAGTCGAAATCAGGAAATTGGTACACAAAAGTTTATTTTTTTTCATGCACACAGTCATTTTTAATATTACTGTGTGTGTGCACACTTATTACTATTGTTATTAGCTACGCCAAATAGGCGGTTCTGTTCGGTTCTCTGTTATTTGCTGTATGTTTAGAACTTAAATACTGTATAATATATTTTTAAGAGCTGTAGAATTTGAAAAGATTATAAAAATCAATAAAATAAAATAAAATAAATAAATATGAAGACGCGTGTGGTACTTCATTTGATAAAGGCTTATTATCGATAAAAGCAACCATGCAATCAGAGTAGGCATGAGTTCGATATATCAAAACGTAACTAAAAACGGATATAAGCCCCATATCATATCATATCGATATGGAAAACATTATAACCGATATAAGAAAAACTACCGAATATCGAATCGAAAACTAAAACTGCATATGAGAACGTGATATGATAAAACGCAAAACTTTATACCGTTACGTAACCAATATAATAACCATATCCAAAGATAACTAAAACCACTGTATAACTCCAAAATATTTTGATATTCACATCTTTCCTTTCTGACTAAGCATAATCTGTATGGTGTAAATGTGACGAAGCGAATATGAATATAATAGATTTGACTTTGCATTTTATTGTTAAAGAATAAGACGTAATTTGGTGAAAAGCGATTATCAACCAAGATAGTTTCGTGTGCGTTTTGTTGAGAAAATGAAATAGGAGTCTAACCGCCCTAAACATAAAGAATAGATTTGCGTAAGTATTTGTTGTTGTGTTGTTGATCGTTTTCAGTTTTCTTATTGGTAGCAAACCATCTCACTGATATCGATATCTGAAAACGGTTTTCGATATCGATATGAAAACTGAATATCGGTTACGTAACCGTTATCATAGAAAACCGAAAACGCCCATGTCTAAATCAGAGCGATTTGTGTTCGCAATACCAAATTTTATTTTTTATTTTTATGTGCTAATTACTGCTAAGCTGAATTAAATATTTATAAAATATACTTAGTGAAAAAATTGAATGCCTACCCAACCCAGCCAGGAATCGAACTTGGGCGATCTGGGCGGCTGCACTGACCATTATGCTACCGGGAAGGCTGACTTAAGCACTGAACTTTTTCACTGCTTTGATTTTGACTGCTTTTTAGCGGCAGTAGTGTCATCTATCCACAGTTATTACAACCGATTGGCTATGCAGATTCATATTTACAGATGAAATACCACAAATTTGATAAATATACCAATTTTTTTTAATGCTTATTGCTGCACTTGAGCTGAATTTAATATTTATGAAATATAGTTGTAATTCGTAATACCAATTCATTAACCGCAACAGAGCAGTCGCGTTGCCATTGGACAATTAAAAACGGGCTGCTTTTTTCCAACTATCAATATAATATACAATATTATATTGATAGTTGGAAGACATCTTTTATTTATAGGCATTTAGTTTTTAATTTGATATTTTTATTTCTTTGGTTTTTTTTTTAAGTTTAGTTAAGTTATGTTACTTTTTTTTGTTTTAAGTATTGTTCTGTAAGTAGGTATATAAATTACTAGCGACCCGCCCCCGGCTTCGCACGGTTGCAATGCTGATATTATCAGTGTTGCTCTACTATATGCATGTAATATACATATAAACCTTCCTCTTGAATCACTCTATCTATTAAAAAAAACCGCATCAAAATCCGTTGCGTAGTTTTAAAGATCTAAGCACACAAAGGGACATAGGGACAGAGAAAGCGACTTTGTTTTATACTATGTAGTGATGAGATATTATTGTATTATAATAAACTAGGTATATTTTAAAACTTATTATTTCTGTTCCAGGCCACTCACAGAATGTTGGAGAATATGCCAGCTCAAATAACGTTCCGCAAGTGGTCCAATCGCCCAACACTGGGCAAAGAATAAACTTGGCTAATTCTGGAAGGTTGGTTACAAACATTTTCTGAAAATTATTTATTTCAATACATATTTTATTAAGGCCTTACAAACTTAGAGGATTAAATTAATGCTCTAAGCTTACAAATAAACAAAGAATACCTAATGTCCGAACAGTTATTTCGTGTTTTGTTTCTGTCGTGTAAACGTCATTTCAAATTAGAGTAAAAGAGACAAAACACGGAATAACTGAGACTGTGAATTAAGAATGGTACTTTTATACCTTTTTTTTTCTCTTTATTTTAATAAATTTAAGTTGAATGTTGTGCTCGGTTGTCACTGAAATGCAAATTTAGAAATATCATTGTACCTATGTAAAAAATTGTATGTTTTGATTTGTATTTTGTTACCGTGCCAAAAATAAATAAATAAACTATTCGGACCTTATTCTTTGTTTATTTGTAAGTTAGTTAGTTAGAAACATAGATGTGATCAGAAATAAATCTCAAATACGCTCAAGCACGCTGCATGTACACCGCCTCTGTAGTCTAGTGGTTGAGACCACCGGTCTCAAACCCAGAGGTCCCGAGTTCCATTCCCAGCGGCGGATACATGTTTACGTACTCGGTGTGGTTGGTGAAAGAAGTTGTTTCAAGTCCACCTGGCTAGCTACCACCATAATCGTCATTGTTGCTCCGTGGCCCCAAAGTCGCTTACCGTTTTTCAAGCGTTCATCAGGAATCTAGTACATAATTGATCGGAGCAATGAATACATATAAATTTAATAAAATAATATTTATTTTACGAATTTCGAGTAAAGTGTGCTACTGTACTACTACTGTTACTACCGTAATAAATCAGCCGTAACTGAGTAAGTACGAAAATGGTATTTCACTTTTATATAATAAAGATTTAACTTTTTACAGACCCACCGGACCAGTCAATCCTTATCGAAGTAAAAAGAATCAGCTATCAAAAGATCCACTGCAAATGGAGAAAGAAGCTTTGGTAAGTAAATTCTATATCATCGTCATCATCATCATCATCATCATCATCAGCTCATTTTATGTCCCCACTGCTGGGTCACGAGCCTTCCCTATGGATGGATGGCAGAACGGGCCTTCCCTATGGATGGATAGAGAGAACGGGCCATAGACCACCACGCGGGCCCAGTGCGGGTTGGTGGTTGTTAACGACTGCTAATGCAGCCGGGACCAACGGCTTTACGTGTCTTCCGAAGCACGGAGGAACTCGAGATGATACATTTGCGAAAGCTACTAAACCTCAGCACTCGCAAACCAGGCGCGTTAACCACTTCGAAGTCTATATGTTACAGTCAAAACTCATAACCGGTCAAAAGTACTTTTCTGACCGATGCCCTTAGTTTGTTCGTCGTCGTTTAGGCGCGCAAAAATAGGGCTTCTGGCGCTTTGCCGGCGGCCGCTGCCGCAGCACGCGAGCTTCGCTCGCTCGGCTGGCGCGTTATGGTCGCAATAATAACTTAACCTAACCTAATCTGTATTTATCTTGACACCATCACACTAAGAAATGCAGTCAAAAATTGCGGTAGCAGTAATGAAGAATGAATGAATTTGTAGGTAGCGGAATAATAAATCTAGCTCCGCGTTGGGCCGTACGGCGCATCCTTTATTCGAATGATTCGCGCTCGTCGCGTTTCTGGCGCGAACATATATACTGTCCGACTTTTAGGCATAGGCCTCTATCAATAAAATCTAGCCATCACCACAACTGATGGAAATTTGCCCATTCATCATGCTTGCCAAATTAGTGATCACAAACTCGATTAGAGGAGTTCGATGACGCAGTGGTTAACGCCATTGTTCTGCGATTGTTGAAGTTTAAGCAACTTTCGCTGAGGCCGGTTATCGGATAGCTCATCAAAACTGTATCGTTTTGAGCTCCTCCGTGTTTCGGAAGGCACATAAAGCAACGGATTTAGGTGCCGTGGCTGTACATGCAGCCGATAACAACAGCAGCAGCAGCAAGTCGATAACAACCACCGATCCGTACTAAGCCTGCGTTGTGGTTTATAACCCGTTCTCTCTGTGGATTTTCATCCATAGGGTCGTGCTTAGCAAAGGGGACATCAAATGAGCTGGTAATGGATCACAAACCGAGCATCTGCATCGGACATTTGAAAGCTATTAAAGAACTTTAAACCAATTCAAGAGTTTCAGTAATGGCGATCGCGACGCGTTTTTGAATGATGTTGAATGAACGGTACGATGTAAAATGACAAGCGTATATATCTTTGGAAGGTATCGTGACAGATGTTGAAATTAGACAATAAGTCACTGGTCCCTTCTTACTTGGGGTTGGCGCAGTGTTCATCTTCCGAACTCCTCTATCAACCGTCACCTACACAGTCACTCCCTTTTCATTCATATGATCCGACACAATCCATTCATATTTTTTTGGTCTCTCTCTCCCTCCTTCTATCAACACTTATACACCACTCTTTTAGTTACATGCGTTTCACCCCTCCTCATCACATGCTTAATTGCACATACTAAGACAAACGATTTCCTCTTCACTTTTTTGTCACTGGAGCCAACTTCAAACTTCTTCTAACATAGGTACTCATTTCTTACTTTATCCATTCTTGTTACTCCAAGAAATTACCACATACATCCATCTACATCCATGAAATTGTGTTTAAAGCATATTTATTTCTTATTAAAAACCATACAGTCACTTTCATAGGAAATTAACAAATTGACAATTTAATGTAGGTAAGTACTAACTGTCCAGTAGTTATCAGATTATTATTATATTGGGATTGGGAATCGTCTTTCAAGTAAATTCGAACCAAACGGTATACTTACATACATATTTATGTTAACACCCGTTTCATACGAAAACACTAAGAATAAGTAATCTGTGGTCATATTAATGGTATTGCGATATTTTTAATGTATCAATTTGGTTAATGATGTGTATGTGAGGGGCGTGTGGCCAGTGAGCGACTGACTGGCGGCCGCGCGGCGCAGGAGCCGCTGGCCGACCGGCCGACCTTGAAAGACTACCCACAAAATGATGTACATGCAGTTCTAAGACAGACTAATTTATGTAATTAATTTTATTATGCAATATTTTATAGATACGTATTAGAGTTTGGAATAGGTATAATTGTTTGATTGATTGACATTAACATTTAATATGGTGTCTTTAACCCTATCAACGTTTTACAGATCCGAGCAGCAGCGTTAGCAGCTAGAGCACCACCATCAGCGGTACGAGACGAGATATTGAGGGTGTCAGCCGCGAAGCTGACGGAAACCAACCGTGTGAAGACTGAGACGGACCTCGTAAAGCAGCAACAGCAGATTTTGGCTGCGCAAGATCCCGTAAGCATAATTTTTTCTACAACTACTTTCCCGTTGCTCTTCTTTTTTTTTTTTTGTTAACCCAGGGGAAAAATCTGCACACAGATTCCAATGGATCTGGGGCTGGCCTTCTCCTCTCTCAAGGAGGAAGACCGACCCAGTAAACGACCCCTGGGGGTTGCCTTTGGTCTTTTGGACCGCGAAGGCTATCTGAACGCGCGCCTCCCTAAGATGGTGGGGTGGCGCGGTACATTTTACCTTCCTTTTTAAGGCCGAATCCAAAAGCGTAGTTCACTTGCTATTCTCGAACTACTGAGAAACTGGTTGTTATATGTCCAAGCGGCAGAATAGACTTAGATAAGATGGTGGTTGGTGATCTAGGCATAATTAAAACCAGTTCTACTACTTCCAACTAAACTGAGCACAACAAAAATATCAACCCTCGCTGGGAATCGATTGCTGTTTCCGAGACCGGTGTGGTCTACCCAGTAGACCGGTGTGGTCTACCCAGTAGACCGGTGTGGTCTACCCAGTAGACCGCAGAGGCAGTTAGAAGAAGATGTTTTTTTATGAATTTCATCTGACCTTACCAGGAAACCATAGCTGCAGAGAGGTTCTACGGCGCTCTCCTGGACAAAGTGGACAAGATACTGGCGTCCATAGGTGCCACGGAGCCGGGCTGCAAAGACCGGGCGGTCTGTGCTCTATACATGGACCCGTTCAGACACGCGCCGTATAGCAATCTAGTCTCTAATGAGCTGAGCAAGTAAGTTAAATTTTGCTTACAGGGACAAATTGTATGATTTATATGTGGGTGCTGTATAAAGCGCAGGCTTCACTGGGTGCGAAGCTAAACGAAGATAAGACGAACCCAAGTATGAAATGCGCAAATGGCTATCTTTATCTTACTGCACAACCAAAGCAAAACTATTATAATGATTATACTAAGACGGCTTTTAGCGACTGGAAGCGAAAATATATTATGAAAACGTAAATATTTATATATTTGTGATCTTTAAAAAAAATAGCGATATTTTTTTTAAAGACGTTTATAATTAGGCTAATTAATGGTGAATTAATGATCATACTACTACAAATACGATTTTTAAAACTACTCGTAAATAAAAAAACTAAAAGCAGCTGCAATGGAGACTATACAAAATAATATTTTTAAAATATGCAAAATTCTCCCTGTTAGTTTAAAACACAAATACTTGCTCGCTATTAATAACCATAGTAGTCAAGAGTGTCACTTACTAGTAATGCATAGGTATGGTACTAGAGCGCAGCGGTGCCAGATTAGGCGAATTATCGCTATTTAGGCTACCTTGAGGGGTCAAATGGCGACCAAAAAATCCAATCGGCTACCAGTAGCCATTTAGGCTACCTAGAAAAAAAGAGCGGGCTATTTAGGCTACTACAGGATGACCCCAAAATTAAATAATTTCTTGTTGATAATCGTATGCTTATAAAGGAACGTATTATGCACGTCTACCGTTCTTTCCATGCATGCTGCTTGCTTTCATATTGCATTTACTATTTGTAAGAGTGAGACAGAGATAGACAAACGCGCATGACAACGAGAAAAAAATCTTTCTACTATTCTGCTTAAATGATATAGTATTTCTGAGTAGTCTGTGTATGTATACCACAGAACCTTTTTTATTGTTCTGTGATGTATACTACTACCCGCTACCCGGACAAATTAAGTGGCATTTCGCTGTGATGCAATTGCCTAGAGCACCGCAATGAGACGTAACGAATCCAGGTGTCAATTTAATTCATCCGAGTAGTAACAATAAAAATGAATGAACTGGCGGGCGGCGGCGCGCGGATTTATATAGTGCTTGTTTCATATATGTAAAAAAAATCGTTTCCCACACTCACACCAATTATCTAGTCCCAAGAAAAGCTTCCTTAAGAATTTCAATAAATGGTTAACTAGACAACGGATAAAATAAAAAAAAAGATAAAAAGTTTGTTATTGTTTATTGTGTGAAGGTTTTGTGTTGTTTGATCTGATCAAAGGTTCTAATGGGTAAACACGGTAAAAATGCGAAACACTATCGCAATGAATAGGAGAGAATCCCTTTACTTGTCAAAATAAAAAATATTAGGCGATTTAGGCTACTCGGTAGGCAAAATTAGGCGAATTGAATTAGCTCATATCTGGCAACCCTGCTAGAGCGATATCTGTGGGCAAGTACTTTGTTCCTAGGGTTACTAATTATTACGGTGACAGAACCCTCAGTAAGAGAATCCCTTATATACTGAACAGTGTGCCTCAAGATGTGAGACTTGAAACAAATGTTAACAAATTTGGTAGCCTGCTTAAGAAACATTTTTTGGAAAGTTTATTATAGTTGCTTATATATAGTTAGACTTAGCTTATAAGTGCTAAAATTGTCGGCGGCGTGATTCTAGTCCCCGAGACTGCTCTGTACCCACAGTCAAACTATCAATATAGTTTTGTGGGGCTATGTTTGTAAATGTATTTTAATTTCTTGAAGTTAAATAAAAAATTTCATTCATTCATTCATTCAAAATTCGCTGCGTTTGTGTAAACAGAAGTTATTAAACCCTTTCCTGGTGGTCATATTATTGTCGACCAAATACCTAAATAAATGGTAATAAATAATAAAAAAAATATATGGTTATAAATTTAACGCCTCAGTGGCCGATGGCAAAGCGTTAATTTTCTTTTCTTTTTAATTATAATAAATACTTAAAAATAATAACATGTACAGAAAAATAATAGAAAATAAGGAAGAATGATTTCTGTTTTTGATTTTTAATTAAGTTAAAGTGATGATGATGATGATTGACCCGACCAATTTCGATCATGATCCTATTCCTGTGGTCATGGCGACCACTTTGACACCTAATCGATACGGCTTGATATTGAAAACTCTAATATAATTGAAAATATATATACAGTGAGTTTGGCAATACCAGTCTAATCCCGAATAAAGCAGAAAGGATATCGTGCATAGAACGTCAGAGTATAGTATGACCATGCCTAGAAAGCACTAGATGGCCGAGACATACCTACTGTACGTACAATTGCAAAGTGACAGCCCTAAGTCCAGTTGATACAATGTTTGTGGCTGTCATGCTAATGTTTAAAAAAAGAAGACATCAAGTTTTTTTTTTTAGTTTTTTTTATATTTACGGGTAAGCACAGTGCCTTGATCTCACCTGATGTTAAGTGATGATAAGGCTATTTGGTGGAAGCGCACTTCACCCGGGATCCTTAACTTAGTGAGGCGCTAGCTATCTTATCTCTAGCTGCCGGAACACAACAATGCCAATGCTAGAAACATTGATGTTATGGCGACATATTTAGATAAGATGGTGGTAGCTAGCCAGGCGGACAACAAGTCCTACCACCAACCAAACCGAGTACACAAAAATGTACCCCCCGCTGGGAATCGAACCCGGGACCTCTGATTGTTATAGGTACGTTACGTAACTACGTGACGTAACGTATTCACCGCAACTATAAAACATATTAGGTACAAATTACTCTAAATCATTTTCCTTTTTTTTACAGAGACTCCAGTGAATTAATACCACCTGCTGTAAGTAAGATGGCGCTGCTCTATTACAACTACGTGCAAGCGGCGAGAGACGGCCAGGAGCATAAAGACTGCATTGCACTCTATCCCTATTGTAATAAAGACTATAATAAATAGAAGGAGCTAGGCCTAGCACGATCAACTATTAAATTAATGTCGTAGCATAAGGCACTTGTCCCACTTTTTTTGGGGAGAGTTTGCTTTTTGCTTTAAGCGGCATTTTCAGCATCACCGGACTTTTTTAGGGGCGGCGAGAAATTATAGGGTTTTCTCAAGCCGTGTGAAACGAAACACCGTCAGAGGTTTTATGGAACGAATGGCATCACGTATTAGGCTTCGAATCGGATCGGGACTTGTCCCATCGCCAACGATGAACGAGAAGCCAAAAACAACAAGTAGAGCAAGTAACTAGAGTTAGCGAACAGCGAGAGGCGAGCGTGTAGTTCCGATAGTATAACGACGGGCGACCACCCGCTCAGGGCCGGCGCGGCGCAGACATACATGCCTGCGGAAGTTCCAACTGCCAAGCGAGCATCCCTCAGCGAGTTTTATCTTTGATAGCTCTTGTCCCTACGACAAACTGTGAAAAGAGATTTCTCGCCGACCGGCGGCATTGGCGCAGTGTAAACAGCCACCGATCAACTGTTAATATAAACTAAAGCATCTTTTATTTTTGAACGTTTTTTGAGTTAGAAAACAGTCGATAGGTCGCTTTCTCGTCGGCGGTGGGACAACTGCCTGGAAAAGAGGAATGTTGTATGAAAATTGGTACAGCGCTACAACATCCATAAATTGAACTAATAATGTACAGACATGATGTCATAGTATTTACGATTTAACGTATAACGTTTACGTTACGATTTCGATATAAATTCGTGCTCGCTACTAAGCCCTATGTTTGCAATGGTTTGTAATAAAGTTGAATAGTGTCACGCACTAAATAACTATTTGGTTGCCAGATTGAATTGATTCTTTTTTTGACAAAACTTAGGTTAAGAGCCCCTTTACACTAGTGTTTCTCTAGCGTAGGCGTTTGAGAAACGTATGCGCAGCCTAAACGCCGCCGGAAACGCACCGGATACGTCGCGTAAACGCCTGGTAGGCTACTCTTGACGCAAACTCAATCTCAATACAATTCCAATCCCAAATCTAAAAAAATCAAATGGCACTCTTAAAGGCGATAATAGCGCTACATTGGAATTAAATTGCGTGGAAATTGAGTGAACAAATTAATATCGAGATGGGGCGTTCCGAAATTGCGAAACTTATCCCAACATCGATACATAATAATCGCATTGGAATTGTATTGAGATTGAGTTTGCGTCAAGAGTAGCCTACCTGTACGTTGCGCCTAACTTCACACCGCAGATAGGGATAATCGTGACCTTTTTTAGAAGGATTTTTCTGTTGGCCTCAGACGGCGTTTATAGCGTCACCAGACTTGTTTGAGGGCGGCGAGATTCTTAAAGGGTTCCTTAAGTATGTTAGAAACACAGATGTCAGAAGGTTTTTAGGTTTTTTAGGAAGGAGGAAATGGCCTTTATTCCCTTCTAAACTCTCCAAGGGGTTCGGATCCAATCGGGAGCGGAACAACCTTAGGGCGCCTCTGAAGGCAAGGACCTCAGCTCAAGAGACCAGGTCGTGGGAGTGAATCAGCGCCCAGGTACATATCAGCGCCTGGTGTAGAGCGCGCGTGGACCGGGTACTCGTATAGAGCGCGCGTGGACCGGGTTGTCTTACTTTTAATCTGTCATTCTACGAGGACGGTGTCTTGGGCTTATTTATTTATTAATTTTTAAGCAAGCCAGGCGGACAAACAAGTTCTACCATCAACCAAACCGAATACACAAACATCTATCCCCCGCTGGGAATCGAATCCGGAACCTCTGGGTCTAAACCGGTGGTCTTAACCACTAGACCATAGAGGTGGTTAAATTACATCATTTAATTTACTGCACATGTAGATACAAACATTAGACATTGACTAGACTAGACTTAAGGCGAAGGGTGAGGCACACTAGCGCCACCAATTGATAATTTAACAATTACTAACGGACCGGATCTTTTTTTAAACATTGCGTACCGTCCGATAACAGGAAAGCATCCATAGTATTTATTTAATAATTGTGCACTACTTTTTGTTGCGTGGTTTATTCACAAAACGGGCTATCGCATTTGTTCACAAACAATGGCCACTTTTGGTGTTAGCGAATTAATACAAAAAACAAACCTAAAAGTAGTGCACAATTATTAAATAATAGATGTTTGTCTAGTGTCGGAAGGTCTGCAATGTTTGAAAAAAAATCCAGTTCAGCAGTTATCAAATTAAATCCATTAGCGGCACTAGTGTGCCTTACTCTTTTACTCTTCGCCTTAAGGATAAAATCTTAGCAATAGGTAGGTACATGGACGCTGTTTATAGGGTGTTGCAAGTTTGTTACTATAACATAAATAGGCGATTAGGTTTTTTTTTAAACATAAAAAATCAATTATATCAATGTACAATCGTGATAAAACGGGAAAGTTTACCACACATAGCATCTATACTAATATTATTATAGAGCTGAAGAGTTTTGTTTGAACGCGCTCTTCAGAACTACCAGTCGGATTAAAAAAAAAAATTTTACATTTGATAGCCAGATTTTTGTGGAAGTGACTATTTAACATTATATAACATTTAACCTATGATGCTAAGCGAATACGAAGTTAACGCATTCGGGCGACGATGCGATGCGGTGACCCAATTAAATAAAATACAATAAAATTGCATGCATTAATAATCATGTGGCGTAAAGGCATTTGAGGATAGGGCGCGGTAGTCGTGACCTCATCCATATACTGCGCTCAGACCAAATAAAAAGTTTTTATTTGGTCTGAGATACTGCGTGACACGACGTAAAAAGAAGTCTTTTTTTTTTTGAGAGAGTTTGCTGATTGCCTCAGACGGCATTTTCAGCTTCACCGGGCTTTTTTGGGGGCGGCGAGGAACGTAAAGGGTCCCTCAAGCCGTGTGAAACGAATCACCTTTGGAGGTTTTCTAGAGGGAACGGCATCGCGCACTAGTGCGCGTCCCCGTGCCCTACTAGATTCTCCGAAGGGTTCGGATCGGATCGGGGTTCGGATCGGATCGGGAAAAAAAAAAGAAGTCACTAGTGTGACGGGGCTCTTACAACCTTCATCACAAGCGTTTTGTAGAGATAAAACAACTCAAACAATTTACCTAGGTTTCTTATTTTTTTTTTCGGTTTACGAAGGGTGCTAGTGGCGCCATCTATGCTTTGCCTATTGAAACATTGGATTTGTCTGATATCATGCCACATTTTAGTACTGTAATTCATAATGGGTGCTGACTGACTTTTTGTATCGAACAAAATGGTTTCTTAAAAGTGGTCTCTGTAAAATGTCTTTTAATATGAAAGTGATATATATAAACTTTCTATGAACTAAATATGAGTTATTTTATAATATAACCGTAAAGCAACTGCTTGTAACAGGGGCAAATACAGTAATAAAATATAAATACTAATAAAATGTTGCAGTAACGGGGTCTAAAATAAATAAATTAATCATGCAATTTATTAAGTATTTTTAGTTAAACACTGATAAACTTTTTATAAGTAATGGAAGTCGAAACTTTAAAATGTATCTACCTATGTAGCAAATACAAACAGGAACTACAAAAAAAGGCAAACATGTCAACGAACTTAGGTGTGAATAGAGAAAATTGTAAATGCATTTAATTATTTATTATAATATTATAAAAATTATGTATAAAGTGTTTAGAGCAACGAAATGCCTTATAAAGGATTTTGCATTTATATTGTCATAGAATTGAAATACAGTGAATCAATTGTTGTAGAGCTATGTCCAAAACCTAGCGTTAGCAATTTATTATTGTTATCTGTTATTTATGATACATAATTAAGAAACTATTTATAGTGCCTTAGAATAAAGAGGCTAACTTTGATTGTATTCATGTATATACAGTCGTTTTTATTCAAAAGTTAATACTTGGGTTATTGCACTGATGTCTAGAAATCTTAAGTTTATTATCTAAAGAAAAAAAAACAATTGTTTACAAAATTTTTTTTTAAATTTTAATCGCTTCATTTTTGGCCTGCGCTTTCAGTTTTGGCCTTATTGTCCTTTACCATTGGGTCAGATATAAGCCCAGTTATGATTAAAAAAATCAGTCTGATGTTATGACTTAAAATATAAAAGCATACTGTCACAAGACGCTTCGGACTAACGAGCCTGTTTCTAATCCTACTTAGAAAATTATTTTCTTACTTATTAGTTCGGAAGAAAATAACAATGTAATGAAAAGCCTAATATGTCTTATAAAAACGACTGTAACAATATCCCCTCGATGATAATATATGAATCACTCGAATCAAGTCACTATTTCGTAGTTATAAGTAATTAATAATTTATTTATTAGTAGATTTAGCAATTCAGTCATTAGGACAATAGATCTTATTATTAAACAAAAATAATAACGCTCAAAATACTAAAATATTTTGTAACTTTTTTCTTGTATGTTACATAATACATCATTAATTGTTTACTTTTGCAATAAAAATGTTATTTTTTATTGTTGTATTATTTACTACGAGTATTACACAGGTGTAATGAAACATCTTTTACAGATCTACTCGCGTTTATTTTATACATTAGTTTTAAATTATGTTGATGCTGACGTTTCGAACCCTTTGCAGGGTCTATGGTCACAGGGAGACTGAGGTGTTAGTCATCTCATAATTAGTTGGTAGGTTGTATTATACAGTATGTTTGTTATTTCCTGTATAATCCCGAATATGGCAGATAGGGATCTTCTATATATTGATACGTGAAGCAAAATCTTTGAATCCCTCTTTCAGCAAATTGCGCGCATGGACTCCTCCATGTGAGATTTGTCATAGTTACAGTTTATATGGAGAAGATATCACATACGGTCAAATATAGTATGTGTCGCCGCTTGCCACTAGCGCCATCTAGGACGTGGTCTGGAAAGCTGCTTGCTACTACTAGCGCCATCTTGTACGTGAGCGGGGAAGCAACAAGTAAGAAGCCTGTTATCTTGTAAAAAGCCACTACTGCTATTGAACCGAACGCGGCGTAGCGTGAACTAATATAGACGTGGGCAAAGTCGCATCAGCGAGACCCTTTTGCTTTCGTTCCCAAGATCTACCCAATAAACCTATCTTACCAAACATGCTTCGACACGACACATACTTCAGTATTTTTGATAGTGAAAAAATTTAAATGCGCGGTGGGAGAAAATTGAAAAGTATATAAATTTGAAAAAAGGTTTTACTTTGTAACTTGAGTGATTGACAATAGCTCCTAAGTTCCTTTGTTACTAACCATTATGAGTCTTTGTTACTTGAATGAAAAAATATATATATATTTTTTTTATAAAAGTAATATTCTTCGGCTTTTTGCTTTATTAGTCTTTTAGTAAGGATTTGTAATTGATTTTTGCAGCTAAATTTGCTTCGATTGAGAGTATTGCTAATAAAGCAGACAGTCGGTCCTGCTTCATACTGTTTCTTAAGTAGTTTTTAATAATTTTTAACTTGGAAAAACTTCTTTCTTCTTCTTCCTAGGAGTATCTTCCATAAAAGTGAGGCCCAGGTCTTTTGCCTGAAGTTTGATTTTGTTCTTTATGTTGAAATCCTTAGTCCTTTTAAGTAGATCTGATCTTAGAATAGTAGAACCAAATTCCACGATAAAACCAGCGATCTTGTGTAGCATTAGGACCAGCACTGAACGAAACAGGAGAAACATACAGCATCGATAAAGCGTCAGGAACTACATGATGAATACCCTTACGATGGAAAATATTTTGAGAGTCAAAACTATATTGAGAGATGATAGTGGCCCAACGAGCTAAACAACCCGTAGGATTATTCAAAGTCAATAACCACTTAAGAACTATATGATCAGTAATAATAGTAAATTTCATCCCATCCAAATAACCCCGAAAATTTTTAATAGATTCCAAAACAGAAAGAAGTTCTCTCTCAGTAGTACTGTAATTACGTTCCGCTTTAGAAAATAATTTGGAATAATAAGCAATAGGATGCTCAACACTATCAAACTGCTGTGAAAGAACAGCACCTAAACCAACAAAAGATGAAAGGTTTGCTAAAATCAGGACAAGCCATGACAGGTGTGTCAGTAAGAGCAAGCTTCAGCTCTTGGAAAGCCAACTCAGCTGAATCGCTTCACGTGACAGAATCACGACCTTTCTTCTTACCGATTAATGCAGTCAAATGAGCAATTATTGTCGAAATTTTTTTTAACAAATCGACGATAATATGAACACAAGCCGATAAAGCCACGAAGAGCTTTTGCGGAGGTAGGAGTTGGAAAATCACGAATGGCTTCTAGCTTAGCTGGGTCAGTCTTTAAACCATCTTTGTTTAGTATATAACCAAGATACCTCAACTCCGGTTTACAAAATTCGCATTTTTTAAGGTTAACAGAAAGACCAGCTTCACGGAGACGATCCTTGACTTTATTAAAAAGACGAAGGTGACTATCAAAATCCCGCGAAACAAGAACAAGGTCATCGACATAACCGAAAACGCAATCATCGCTATCATTAGTAAATTTGAAATTAACAATCATATCAGTGAGACGTTGCATCTCAGACGCAGCGTTAGTAAGACCAAAGGGCATTCTAACAAATTCAAAAAGACCACGTTGAGGAACAATAAAAGCTGTCTTTTCACAACTCTCTTTGTTGAGATTTTGCCAAAAAGCGCTACGAAAATCCAAAGAAGTAATATATTTTGCACCACGTAAATTATCTAAAATATCCTGAATGCGAGGTAACGGATGAGAATTTCTGGGGTCCGTTATCCGTTGAAATTGGTGGGGTTAAAATGGACGAGGTTACGTCGGCCCCAATTCGAGACATGACTTAACATGTTCTCGGTGTCAGTCACAAGTTTATTCCGGCTCTCGATGACGCTTTCCAGAGAAATATTAGCTCGTCCGGTGTAGAGCGTGTCCCCAGTACTGTCGTCCGCATAGCAATGAATGCTGTTGTTATGCAACATGTCATTGATGTGCAGAAGAAACAGAGTAGGGGACAGCACACACCCCTGCGGGACTCCAGCATTCACGGGCTTCATGTCAGAGCACGAACCGTCGACTACGACCTTGATGCTACGCCCAGAAAGAAAGCTGGCGACCCACGAACACAATTTCTCAGGAAGCCCGTATGATGGAAGTTTAGCGAGAAGAGCCCTGTGCCATACCCTGTCGAAGGCTTTCGCTATGTCCAAGCTAACTGCCAGTGCCTCCCCTTTCCTCTCGATTGCCTCCGCCCATCGGTGAGTGAGGTACACTAAAAGATCACCAGCCGAACGACCGCGGCGAAAACCATACTGGCGATCGCTTAGTAGCTGGTTCTCTTCTAGGTACCTCAAGAGCTGGCAGTTTGTAATGGACTCCATTACTTTGGAGAGCAAAGAGGTGATGGCTATAGGCCTGTAGTTGGACGGATCCGAGCGATCGCCTTTTTTGGGAATCGGGTGGACAAGGGCTGTCTTCCAAGAACTCGGGACAACGCCAGTAGTGTAGGAGAGCCGGAAGAGGCGCGTTAGAACCGGCGCCAACTCAGGAGCACACGTCCGAAGCACAATGGGAGGGACTGCATCAGGCCCACTCGACTTATGGATGTCAAGGGAAAAAAGAGCCTTACGAACTGACCTTTGCAGGAACCGAACGTTTGGCATAGAACTAGCGCAATGCGGTATGGTTGGTGGCGACTTTTCCCCATCGTCCAAGGTCGAATTTGACGCAAAAAGAGTGCCCAAGAGATCGGCTTTCTCCTTTGCTGTATGAGCCAGACAGTCATCGGTCTTGTGCAATGGTGGTAGGGACGGCTGACAAAAATTCCCTAAGATAGCTTTGGCGAGAGACCAGAACGCACGCGTACCGGAAGGAAGACGCACTAGCCTCTCGCCAATTCTACCTATGAATGATGACTTCGCCTTGGCAATATCCTTCTTAAAGGACCTGGCGGCAAAGTTGTACCTCTTTCTGAGCACGCTGGTGTTTGGATCCTTTGATGACACCGCATTAGCCCAGGCTTGGTAATGCTGTCGCTTTCGGCGAGACGCCATTTTGCAGCAGCGACCAAACCAGGGTTGGGACCTGCCGCCAATGGGAACCACAGAGTTTGGAATGAAAAGTTCCATTCCCTGCAGTATCACATCAACGACAGAGTCGGCGGCGACATCAGGATCATCCAGCAAGAAGCAAACTCGCCACCATGGGTAGGACGCAAAGAAACTTCGCATCCCATCCCAGTCCGCTGACTTATAATGCCAGACCCGACGGCTAGCCGCTGGTTGCGTTTTTAAAGTTTCTGTGAGAGGCACAGTGCTGCGAATCAGACAGTGGTCTGATGAGCCTAGTGGTGCATCGACAGAAACTTGATAGCCATCTGGGTGCGAGGTCAGCAGAAGGTCCAATAAAGAAGATGCATGGCCCTCCACATCTGGAACCCGCGTGGGCTCGGTTACCAACTGGGTCAGACTGTAGGCCAAAGCGAAGTCATGAACGGCTCTACCCGCGTGGTCAGTTGTGCGTGATCCAAGCCATTCGACGTGGTGGGCATTGAAGTCTCCCAATACCACAATCTCGGCAGAAGGGATCCGTTGAAGAAGGGAGTCTGTCGCCGTTTGGACGCTCTCGATGAGTTGGTCAGTTCTTTCGTTACCGCTGTGGGACCTATACAGGCATGCGTAGACGCGAGGATGGTGTCCGCAGTCGACGTGTAGCCATAAGATGGAGAGGTCCCTATCTTCAAGATTGCCGAGGCGACGGACGCACATATCCTCCCTGACGTAGGCGCAAACACCGGCTCGAGGCACAAATGCATGTTCCAAATTATATCCCGGGTAGCGCAAGTAGGAGATGTCAGGAGGGGAGGATATCTGCGTCTCGGTGAGGAAGAGCAAGGCCGGCTTCTCCGTCTCAAGGTGGTAATGGACGGCGCTCAAATTAGAGTGGATTCCCCTGATATTGCAGAAGTCCACGCGAAGCGTAGGAGGGGGTGCCAAAGGTCTTGCCTTTCTACTGCCTGCAGCATGCCTTGACACGAGCGGACTTTTGCCCTCCCCAGAATACGTAGGGCAGCCTGAGCGAGGACGCTCAGGGGGGGATTCTCCGACACTGGATGTGTCGGTACCCCCCTGGGGTAAATCTAAATTTAAGTTCGCTGCCATATCAAGTGCGAGGGGGGGGGGGATAGGGGCCTCCGGAACCCTCACTCGCCGGACGAAACACAATGGCACCAGGTGCTATTATTTCACGCCGAATATTCGTGAGAGGGTGGTATTACGCCGGGCGAGCCGGCCCAATGCGTGCTGCAATGCAGCGTGGCTCTACCACTCAGTTAGTGTCACTCATTTAGCACCACCCAGGGATCACGTGTAGGGTCTCAAGGGTAAACCTACGGACGCGAGTGACTTTAACCCCCAAATGACGATGGGAGAAGCCCATGGGGAACGAGATGGACGAATAACACCCGATTCGAGCATTTTGTTGACCTCTTCATTTAAGAGTTTAAGTATAACGGAGGAAAGAGGATAGTATCGTTGACGAATTGGTGGACCAACTGTTTTTAATTTATGCGATAACCAAGTTGTCTTACCGAGACCAATCCTGTATGAAGAAATCTCTTCCAACTCTTTAACAGCGGCTTGAAGACAGAATTCTTGATCAGGAGAGAGGGAGCAACGAGGTTGGACCTGTTGAACAGTACTGACAGAAACCTGGGGAAATTGAACTTTTAGGAAGTAATAAATTAGATTTGACATTCTTGTTAAAGGCTTTGCTAAACACGGAAGTCAAACCAAACTTATTCCAAAAATCGATGCCAAGAATTATAGGAGAAGAAGTACGTTCAGTTACTAAAAAATCATGGGAAAAAGAAACGAGAGTTAAAAGTAACAGGTAAAAAAACGATACCTTTAATAAGTATAGAGGAACCATCAGCTGAAAAGATAGGTGGGAGAATACCCGCATTAACTTCAAAATTAACGATGCGAGAAAATCAGAAGATAACAAAGAAACCTGAGCACCAGAGTCAAGCAAGACCTCACAGGTTTTGCCAGCGATACAAATTTCAACAAATAAACGATTATCAGGTGAGTCGGTAAGAAAAACCGGAGAAATAGACTTCGAACTAGAAGACCGACCAAAATCTCTCCGATCTTTTAGTTTTTTTGAGAACAACTAGGACAGACACGGGTAACAACCAGGGTGCTTGCACTTAAAGCAAATCACTCCAGGAATATTCGGGCAAGAACGGTAATCGTGTCTGGGCTTATAGCATTTTGGACATAGGGTCATTGTAGAAGCGACGGCAGTTGAGGTGGTAGGTAGCTCTAATGGCGTTTTGATCAAAACATTCGAAATTGGACGCTATCTCAAACAAAGTATCTAGGTCGTTATCCTATTTGTGGATAAACAAAGGTAATATAGGGTGTAGATTAAATTTAACTATAGAAAGTAATGCAGCATCTGAAATAGGAACTGACAACTTACTATTAAGATACCTAACCTCAATGAGAAATTCTCTAATGGATTGGTTGGACTTCTGCTTTAAATTACGCAAATCGCGTTCGGTAGAGGCATCGAAATTAGCGGGACCGAAAGTAGCGAGAAATAATGATTTAATTTAAGGAAGAGATAATTTGTCTAAACAGACAAAACGAAAATATTTTAGTGCGTGATCCGAAAGTATCTCGTGGAACCTCCTAACTACGTACGTTTCCGAGACGTCATAAGCCAGGATGCACTCATCCAACCTTACGAAGAAGTCGCGAACGCAAGAACGGCCATTAAATTTCAAGTTCCATTTGGTGATGCATATGTTTAACGAGTCGCCGATATAATGGTGGTGTTGCTCGTAATGAGAACACGCAGGACAAGTCGTTGGAATAGGATCACGAGTAGGGAAAGTGCGCGCAAGATTACGAGGTGTCGTAACCAAGGCTTGCGATGCATCATACCGAAACAACGCAGGGAAAGTTTGTGGAATGGGAGACAGATCAACATTGGGATCAACGGCCCCTAAAAGATCTTGCTCATCCGCCATAACGAACGGTTGGTCAAGATAATAAAAGACTTAATGAAACGAAAAGCCAAAATGAGAGACAAAAGACAATACCTTTTGTTCGAATTTCTTAATGTTTGGTCGTGATGTGACGTGATGTGACTTGACGCTACAGTATGCTATAAACTCTTTTTATGATTGAAGTTTAGATAGTTTTGATTTTTTAATATATTTTATGAGTATTCTAATTGAGTGGTTATATTGTTGCATGATTATTAAATATTGAATCTATAAACTATAAATATTTCACGAATATTGTATGTGGACTTCAAACTTTCTTAATTCATATGAAGTGTTCTAATTATAAATCCACCACTGTATATTTTACCGTATGTGAGATCTTCTCCATATAAACTTTAACTATACCAAATTTCACACACCTCTACGCTTGGATATGCTTTAAAAGGGATCCAAATATTTTGCTTCACGTATTAATATATAGATAATAATAATAATTACTTGGTTTATACCAGTAATTACATAGAAAACCAGCTTAAAGCTGAGAAAAAAGACACTTTCGAATACATAATAATATTTTTTATTTATTTCTAAAGTGCTTACAAAAGAACAACAAATCAGTGACAATGTTTCAGTTAGAAATTACTTTGACAATAAATACGTCTGTGTATGAACAAGATAATATAATTATCTGTATTCCAGACAAACAGCGCTCTTCTAGTTATTAACAGTTATGCCACTTGTCTGGCTCGTTGCACAATTGATTTGGTAAGTTCATTCTGTAATACAAATTGGCTGGATCCTTGCACTGCAACGGCCAGTATTTGGTATCTTTGAACCTGAAGTCTAGCTATTCGTGGGGGATCAGCCCCATGTTACTTTTGTAAAGGAAGTTGATCACCTCGTGGGTGTCTAGCACCGTGAAGTAGTGGATCATGTCGTAAAACCTTAGTTTCATTGATACGGCGTTGATTGTATATGTGCATTATAAAAGCTAAAACTTAATAAATGATTTGACATTGTCTTTGATAACTCTGAAACTAATTAATGAAATGTATCATTAATCAATCAGTTATTGTGCGTCGGTGGTCTAATTTTACAACTTTTCCATAGCCCAAAATTCAAAGTTAGAGAAACGACACACTGTTGAGAACTTTTAACACGTTGACTGCCGCAAAACCAGACACGATAGAAAATTTATTGTTTGTCGGTCACCGGTGACCACCACGGCGATTAAAGACTTAAAGTTAACCCTTTTCGAAATCGCAGCATTGCGTCCTGGCTCATTGCACTAGTAATTTGGTAGATCCGAGTAGTAATACGTCATTTCATCACCGAACTCCCAATTCCAATACAATTTTCCTGGTTCCTTGCACTGCAACGACCAGTATTTGGTGGGTTCGAACCTAAAGTCCAACCATTCATGGGGGATCAGACCCATATAAGAGTTGTAAAGGAAGTTGATCACCTGGTGGGTGTCTAGCACCTGGAAGTAGTGGACCATGTCGTAAGACCTCAATCTCATAGATACAGTGTTGATGCCTATAAGGCCGTCGTATCGCCAATCATTTCCTTCAAAGGTGCGGTGCATGTTGGCGCCACTGTCCAGACCGAGTTTGGCCCAGTTACCACTGACGCAGTGGTACCAGCCCCATTCCGTCTAGAATTTAAAAAAATATGTATAGTTTAAATGAAAACATTATAGAGCACATCAAACAACAAATCAAACAATCAAAGTCTGAAGAAGCTCTAGCTAATCAAGTTACCTACCACGACGTTCATCATTATGTCTATTTATGTAGTCACTTCACCTACCTACCTACCTACCTACCTCCTACCTACTTCGTACGAGGAACGGCTGAGTTTTTTTAAATTGCTTTGTTTGAGTGATCGAAGGGAGCTGCTGAGGCACTTGCTTGTATTTAAAATATTGAATGGAAATATTTATTACCCGCTCTTATTAAGCAAGATTAGTCTTAATTTGCCATTTACGGTACCATGCCTTACTAGATATGTTCCTTTCTCAGTAAAGGGTAGCAGGAGTAATTTGGGTCACCATGGGCGGGAGGGATCCAATCTAGGGAAACTGAATCCGAGATTGAAGAACTCCTATTCTCAGCATTTGTCCAGTGCTGAGTCTGGTGATCGGTCTTGGGGGAGAGCGCAAGTCGTGTAGATCCCCAAGGCAGGGCTAGAGAGTTATCCTTCAAGTGGTTGCCGCCTGTTATTGGTCTGATTCCCTAAGAAACAGACGTAACCAAAACCTCTAGCTGAAAACTCTATCCCTATCTAAACCCTACCCTCCCTATCCAACATACCCTCCCCCCCATCTTCATATCTCCTACATCTCTCCCCCCTCCCATCCCAACCCACCACCCAACTTCCTGACCCAGCGACCCGGCAGCCCCGGAAAAACTATTATGACAATGAGCGCGGATAAAAAGAAATTACCCCAGGAGGGTACCGGTCACACCGGAGAATCCCTCCCTGGGCCATCTAGTGGCCCAGGCTGGCCCTCGTATTTTGGGAGGGGCATTTCAGCGCATATTG
This sequence comes from Eudonia mercurella, assembly GCA_963082485.1. NCBI lineage: Eukaryota > Metazoa > Arthropoda > Insecta > Lepidoptera > Crambidae > Eudonia > Eudonia mercurella. Next base: position 5,379,732 of record OY720045.1, read on the forward strand.
CAAGCACCAGCAAGAAAACAGGCGGACAGCAGCGTCCAGGGAGGTCTCTCTCGGAGACCCTCGGGGACGACCTGAACCACATGAACATCGGAGAGAACGATGAAAAGAACAGCGATGGCGAGTGGATCCCTCGATCTCGATGGAGGAAGTTCAAAGCTTGAAAGCGCAAAGAGCAACTTCAAGCCACGAACCAGACCCAACCCAAAGGCACCTCAATCAACATGGCGAGGATACCAGAGGGAAGGGCAGGCCCGAGGGCACAGAAGTTAAAGAGACAGGGTACTGATCCGGAGGAACAGACGCAGCAACGCCCACCGAAACGCCAAGACCTGGGCACCCGTAACGAGTGCACATGGAAGCTGGCTACAAACCAGAACCCAGACTATGCAGTCGTCATAGAACGGGTAGATGGGGTAGCGGTGGACGAGGCTGTGGCTGCCGAGATCAGGAAAAGGCTCACCACAGAGATAGGGAACGCCATCAAGAGCGGCGTACGGGGCCGCAACCTGGCATTCGACGCCTCGGGTCTGGTTGCTGAAGGATATTTCCTTGTAACAGCAACCACCGAGGAGGCGATGACATGGTTGCTGAACTGTGGCCTAGGCGACCGGGAGGGCATTCCCTTAAAAGTCAAAAAATTAGACAAATACCGTATGGCAGTTTGGCTTCCGGGCAGCACAGCAGACCTGACAGTGGACCCCCTAGAATTCATCAAGGTCCAAAATGAGTACAGGGAGGAGCTGAGAATGCCTGAGCGGACTCTAATCCGAAGGGAGGTACTACCACTAGGAGTGAGACTCATAGTGGGAGTCCCCAAGGAAGTAGCCGCGGAAGGAGGGGTGGCGCTTCACTACCAAGCTACCAGAGCATACGCCCGCACCATCGGGAAAAGCCCAGCCCAGACCGAAGAGAAGTGCGCATGCTATGTGTGCCCCAAACACGACACAAAGACACGGGGTAAGGAGCATACCGGAAACCGGTCCACCAACCAGCCTGAGGCCTATAAGGGTGCACAGGCGGAAGGGAGTAAGACGGTCCAAGGAAGCTCAAACCCTAGCAGCACACAACAGGCACGAAATACAAGGGAGCAGCCCATAGGCGGGGGAGGCGACAAACAGCCAGGTACCCCGAAGGTGGGCGCCGCTGAGACTCGGAGGCCCTGCCTTTTGGACTCTCCCGCACAGTACTGCACACCACACCCTCTCCCTACGACGACGCTGAAGGACCGTACACCACCACCAAGCGTAGCACAACTACAGCCGCACTGGTGTGGGGGGTCGAAGCCTGAAGCGGAGTCCAAATAGGGAGGGAACATAGACACAAACACACACACACACACACACACTAACAAATGAACACACACAGCAACACACCACAAAAACACACACAAAAAATAAAGATAGTTCAAGTGAATCTTCATCACTGTATAGAACCCATGACAGAGCTTCACAGATACGTGATGGAAGAGACAATAGACATCGCTCTGCTGCAAGAGCCATACGTCTTGAATGGACGTGTGACAGGGCTCGGCTCTATGGGTAGAGACATCATATACCACGAAGATGGTGAGTCAATCCCAAGAGCATGCATATACGCCAGCAGCAGAGCAAGAACATTAGGACTAATAAAAGCAGATTGTTACAGTGACCTAGCCAGCGTTGTAGTAACAATACAGACAGGCGCAGAAACAGAAGAAAGGGTGCTCCTAGTCTCCGCATACCGGCCTAGCGAGGGGAACTTTGAGCCGCCATCCCGAGAAATGGAAGAAACTGTAAGAAAATATCAAGGTAAGAATACTCCTATTATTATAGGGTGTGACGCCAACGCACACTATGTGGTATGGGGTAGCACAAACTGTAATAAAAAAGGTGACTTACTTCTAGATAAGTGAAACAGGCTTGGAAATACTGAATGTAGGCAACACACCCACATTCGTCACCAAGGTAAGACGAGAAGTGTTGGACATCACTATTGCAACAGATAGAATAGGCCAACACATAAGGGACTGGAAAGTAGATGAAAGAGACTCTATGTCAGACCACAGACGAATCACTTTCAGTCTGGAGGCCAAGACAGAAAAAATTCTGATTAGAAATGCGAGGAAAACCAACTGGGACACACACCAACACTATATGGAGAAGTGGAGCCCAGGACGAGACACCCCGCTAAAAGACGCCTTAGAAGTAGAAAAGGAAGCCAATAGACTGGACGAAGCTCTAAGGGGAGCATATCACAAGGCATGTCCCCTTTGAGAGATAAGAACAGATAGAGGACAACCCTGGTGGACGATGGCACTAGGGAAACAAAGAAAAAAGACACGGCGAGCTCTCCATAAGGCTCTGAAAAAGAACGACGATGAGAGCTGGCAAATATATAGAGAAGAAAGAAACACATATAAGAAAGAATGCAGGAGAGAGAACAGGAATAACTGGAAGGCGTTCTGCGCAGGAGTCGAAAAATATCCCGAAGCGGCGCGACTAGTTAAAACGTTCTCCAAAGCCAACACGCGTAAGCTAGAAAGTATCAAGAACGGGGAAGAACTAATTACCGACCCGGAAAAGATAATGGAAGTTATGTTGAAAACACACTTTCCAGAAAGCGAGGAATACAAAGAGGATGACACATCAATCCTTCCAGGTCCCACAGTGGATCGGGAGCCAAAGACAATCATCACTGAGGAACATTTACTGTGGAGCGTCCGATCCTTCCAGCCCTATAAAGCAGCGGGACCGGATGAGATCTTCCCAAAAATGCTACAGACAGCTATCAAGTATATAAGCAAAGATCTGCTGACACTGTACAACGGCAGCATCAAAACCAAGTACATACCGAAGAAATAGAGAGAAGTGAGGGCAGTATTCATCCCAAAACCAGGCAGGGCATCCTACCAGGAAGCCAAAGCCTTCAGACGCATCAGCCTCTCTTCATTCGTATTAAAGACACTGGAGAAAATCCTAGACAGACTAATTAGAGAGCAAATAAAGAAAAGCGGACTTCCACTTCACCAAAACCAACACGCATACATGGAGGGCAAGTCCACCGAAACGGCCCTCCATAGCTTGGTAACGAGAGTGCAGAGATCACTAAGCAATACAGAGTACGCAATGGGCTACTTCTTCGACGTGGAGAGTGCATTCGATAGGGCGACCCCCAATTCAATAGAGGCCACCCTAAGCCGTGAAGGAATAGACAGCGACGTATCAGACTTAGTGAAAAACATGCTAAGACACCGGCAGATACGAACAGAGTTAGCAGGAATAACACACGCGGTGGTGGTGAAAAAAAGATTCCCCCAGGGAGGATGTCTGTCGCCACTACTGTGGTGCCTGCTAATAGACGAACTAGTAAACAAGATAAACAGGATGCACATATACACACAGGTGTATTCCGATGATGGCGTGCTCCTAGTGACAAGCAAAGTTCTCAGTGTCATGTGTGAAATCATGAACAAAGGCCTAAAAGTAGCCCTAGAGTGGTGCAGGAGCAAAGGTCTGAACCTAAACCCTGATAAGACCAAGCTAGTTCTATTCACAAAGAAAAGAAAGAGAGGACATGCTGAACCAGTGAAACTGGACAACCAAGAGCTGGAAACAGTCAAGGAAGTCAAGTATCTAGGTGTGACACTGGACAGCAAGCTCACCTTTAATACCCATATAAGTAACACATGCTTAAAGGCCAAGATGGCTATGATGCAGTGTAAAAGTATAATAGGCAGAACCTGGGGCATGAAACCAGCGATGGCACTATGGATATACAAGGCAATAATCTTGCCAAGGATCCTGCACGGAGCCATCGTATGGTGGCACAGAGCCGCAGTAGGGAAAAACAAAGCAGAACTAGACAAAGTCCAAAGGCTAGCGGCCCTAGTGACCACGGGCGCGATGAGAACATCGCCCAAAGCCGCGCTCGAGATCCTACTGGGGCTAAATCCCCTGGACTTAGAAATAAAGAGAAGAGCCACCGAACAATGGTTCAAGCTAAAAAGCTCTGGCATATGGACCGGGAACTTCATGGACGAGGGTCATGCCAGTATAAGCAAAAACTACGAAGACAAGCTGTCAATGGTCTTCTCCAACAACGATCTAATACGGAAGGAAAGAATCTTTGACAAAAAATACAGAATACACATAGGAACGAGAGAAAACTGGAGCGTAGAAACTGAAGGCACTACTTGCTATACAGACGGATCCAGAAAGGAGTCAACAAAGCTCTCTGGATCCGGTGTGCATATTAAATGTGCAGACGGGACGGAGGTGAACAAGTCTATGCCGTTAGGTAGATTCGCCAGTGTTTTCCAGGCGGAAATATACGCAATAATCGCAAGCGCTGAGATGGCCGAACACCTCAATATTACAGGAAAGATTGTCATCTACAGCGACAGCCAAGCGGCGCTGAAGGCACTAGGCAGAGAAGAGACGACATCAGCAATCGTCAAAGAATGCAAGGAATCACTGGAAACGCTGGCAGAAAGAGCGGACCTGACGATAGCGTGGGTCCCAGGACACGAGGGAAACACGGGAAACGAACAGGCCGACGAATTAGCTAGAAAGGGAGCAGAGGAAAGCTTGGTGGGACCGGAACCCCGGTTGCCAATAGCGCACAACATCACCAAGGGAGTAATCAGCTGTAGTATTACAGCAGAAACCAACCGAAGATGGAGATCCTCGACGGGCATGAGACAGTCGAAGGTCTTCATCAAGGGAATGGACAAGAAAAAGACTAGCAAACTGATGAGACTCTCCAGAGAGAACATGAGGCTAGTCATAGAGATCATAACAGGACACTGCCGACTGAACAGACATCTGACAGTGATAGGAGTGAAAACCGACCCCATATGCCCGGAGTGCACGGAAAGCGAAGAGACCAGCCTCCACCTACTCGCTGAGTGCCCTATATACTCACGGATAAGACGGGAGCTATGGGGGCCGGATACATTAGACATAGAGGACCTGACGGATCTGAAGGTGGGGAAGATAGCAAGATTCACCAAAAAGACAAAAAGATTCGACGGGGCGCCGTGAAGGCTGGATAAACCTTTAACTCCCTCAAAGGGGAGAACGGGGTAAAGGACGAAATGGCCCGCAGAAAACGCGGGCGGATCGTCCGTTCGGCCGGCGACGTCCCCACCAGAAATAATAATAATTTGGGTCACCATGCCGCAATGAATAAACTTCCTAGACAATTTGTCCTTTGTAAGAACAAGTGATGGTGATGTGATAAGGATAAGTTAAAATATGCCATGATTAATTATTTTATAAAATTGTATATGAATAATTCAACAAAAAATTTCATTCCTTTTATAATAAACACAATTAAATTACAACTAACCTTTGGACATGGTTGAACGTGTTTTCTAGTTCTTACACCATACTTCATCCATGGCAATGGGACTCGTTTGTATGCTTTTATGAACTGAAACCCGACTAGGATGACCAGATCATGAGGTCGTGGTTGTGAGGAGCCCCATTTAAACCTGAAACCAGATAAAGGAAACTATACAGAACCATAATGAAGGGTACAAACATTTTTTTTAAATTGAAAACGAAGCAGCTTTTATTAATTAAGTTAAGAGTTGAGTGAGTTCGCATATCTAAATGGGGCTCCAATAATCTTGTTAATTTCAATGCCAAGAAAACACAGGTGTGTGCGTTCACGGCAAAAAAGTAACCATTCCTACCCTCCCTACTCTTCAGGGTACATCTCTAAGCCTGTAGAGACCGGTACGGTCTTGCGCGGAGTATTACTCGCACATCTAGGACGGTTCCGCAAAGTACCTTCTTTGGAGAGATTGCAGCGTCGCGCTGTACGCATTATCGGCAACGCAAAAGTCGCAAATTCTCTTGAATCTCTGCAATTGCGTAGAGATATTGCGTCACTCAGCGTGTTTTACCGCTTATACCATGGCGAGTGCTCTGAAGAACTATTTGACCTCATCCCACCTTCTCCCTTCCTCCATAGGAGTACACGTGCTGCTCTCCGGAGTCACCGCTCCACTGTCTCAAATATTCCATCGCGCATTAAGAAATTTGGTGACTCGTTTCTTAGTCGCACCTCCAAAACATGGAATAGTTTGCCAGCACATGTTTTCTCTCCTTCCTATGATATGGGGTCCTTCAAACGAGGCGTGAAGAGGCACCTTGTGGGCCGGCAGAGTGAGGGTAACTGATGCTGCATTGTTTTCACGCTGCATCAGTTAGGGGTCACAAATTGATTTTAGTCTTTAGCAACCATTTGGTACCAACCACCTGCTATCTGACATCCCGGTCTTAAAGTGTTGAACACAGATGCCAATACCCTATTTTGAGTATACGGATACCACAACTATGCTTCGGAAGGCACGTAAAGCCGTTGGTCCCGGCTGCAGCAGGCAGTTAACCGTTAACAACTGCCTGCGCCGCACTGAGCCCGCAAGTTCTCCATCCATAGAGAAGGCTTATGCCCCAGCAGTGGGGACATATGCGAGCTGGTGATGACTTCTATAACTACGGGGAAACGCTAGGCCTTAATCTCACTGATAATGATGAGTAACGGTAGGGGTAAGGGTGGGGTTATCCCCCGAAGGCTATTTTCCCGCAAGGCCCGATAATTTTTATTATTTATCGAAATCGGGACAAACTATGTCGAAATCGGAACCCTCAGGTACAAACCAAGATGACTCCACGCTTTTCCCGGAATCCTCATATTTTCTATTCGTCTCGGGTAAACACTTGTATTTTTTTTCACCTGATGTTAAGTAATGATAAGGTTGAAGGTGGAAGCTCACTTCCCCCGGAATTCTCAACCACTGAGGCACTGGCTATCTTACCTCTAGCTGCCAGAACACAACAATGCTATAAACATTGATGTTATGGCGACATATTTAGATCAGATCCCACCATCTGATCTAAATCCGCTAGCCAGGCGGACAAACAAGCCCTGCCAGATACCAAACTGAATACAGACACCCCTGCTGGAAATTGAACTCATGGGCGGTTTAAATTATATTAATGAACATACGAAAAATCTATCAACATATTTAATAGGAGATGGGGTGACATTACCAGGAAGACGTCCCTCTTTCGCACTTGGCAGTGGTACCCCAAGTCCATCCTCCGTATAATCTGTGGGTCATAGTCCAAAGTGACAGATCGTATATCGCTGGGAGGGGGTGGGACCTATTCACACGGTCCGGTCTTAAGTACTGTAATTGAATAAGATCTTCTTTAAAAGCCATTCTGGACTTTTCTTTTCTTTTATTAGTTGATGGCTTTGTGCGGTTAGCACATTAAGCCAGTGTCAAAGTTATTTTTCTTACAAGTATACATAATAATATAAAAAAACAATATTTCTTTCCTGTATAATGATTATTAATGATAAAATAAATGAAAAGTGAGAAACGATAATACCGGGTGACGATAATACCCTCTTGAGTATCTCAGAAAAAAAAGAAGAAAAAAGAAAAGAAAAGAAAAGTCTCAGAAAAGGTGCTGCAACACCAGTTATGTAGCGAACCGCAAAGAGTTTACATGTACACACGCTTGCACAGCAGACTAGGTACCACAATCTGTCTTTCCTCAATGGACTTTGAACTTTATGTCTTAGCTGTATGGTAGGTTGATGTGCAGGCGTCTGTACAACGCGTACAAGCACAAGATACGGGAGTGACTGATTCATTGTTCCATGTAATGTTCAGCCGCGGCATGTCGTTGACGCCACGTTTAGTAGGCGACCGCGACCGCAGGCAGCAGGCTGTCTCCGACTCGTACCTTTATAAATAACTATTCCTAAATTGTTGCAAAATTATGGGATTTTCTGCAATCTTGAGCATCTTGTCATTATATTTATCGTGAAGAGCGTCAGAGCTTTCAAAATGACAGTTTTGCATAAACTTTGTACTAATTTTTATCGAATTAGTTCGTGATATGCTGTTCGAGATAAAATGACTGTGAAAACTGACTAATGACGTAAACCTAACTTTGAACTACTAATATTGTGTACACATTAAACTTAGGGTGTTCCGAGTAAGATTTTACAATGAAGTGAAAAATTAAACATTTTGGAATATTCATGATTTTCATCATATTCATGATATGCAGCGATATTATTGTGTGACTATGGCAAAGCCGTTGGTTCCGGTCGCATTAGCAGTTTTTAACTATCACCACTGGGCCCGCGTGGTTTATAGCCCATACTTCCAGTGGTGCCCCAACTGTGGGGACATAAAATGAGTTAGTGATGTGAAACAAATACAAACCCTTGGATGGTAGTGGATTCGGGCAGGTGTACCGTACATAGAACTGTTATAGACGTTCCTGTTGCTATCGTACCATACACCCAATAAATCTTCAAAATGTCTGCAATTAAAAAAAGTATTAAATTCACGTCATGTTTTCTAAAGTAAATGCGAACGTTTTACATTGATTTTTTTAATAGCACTGTGTGCAGATGAGTGCCCAATGAGGGTTTTATTTACCATGGCATCACGCTAACGATAACAAGAATTTGTGTGGATGCAACGCCTCCTGATTAATATGGAGAGTAAAGATTGATATAAAAGTCGCGTTCACGTTTTATTTATTGCTGTTAAGAGGAAACACTAAGGTCGACTGATTATATGAAAAGTAGACAAAATCAACGTTTCGTAGTCCCCTGATTCCTCCTTCAAAGCTAAACCGATTTAATTAATTTTTTCATTAAAAATTAAAGAAAAGCTTTGGCTGTGTCTCTATGTTTTGCATTTTTTTATATAATTTCGTCAAATTTGTTTGCCGGATTACCTATTGAAACGCATAACTTTTTAGGCATAAACTGAAAATGCATAATGTTCATCGTCATAATCGTCACTTGCCATAAGTCTTTATAGCATATCTTCATAACGCATAACATCATATGGCCAAAATCTGTAAGGCATAATCATGGAAAGGCATAATTGTAATAATCATAATTAACAAAAGGCATAATTTAAATTTGCCATAACATTTAAAAGGCATAATATTCAAAAGCATAAACTGACAAAATCCATGTATTCTTAAGGAATACTTGTTTACCATAATTTCAAAAAGCGTACATTTGGTATTCATAACTGATTAAATCCCTAATATCATAAGACACATTTTTATAATTGATTATTCATAATAAAAAACAATAAATATGATTTATTACAAATAAAAGCAGCTAATGTAAAACTCGCTTAACCCTATTAAACTCACATTAAGGCGATAAGATAGGAAAAATTATGTGTGCGCACATAATTGTTTTTAATTATTTCCGTTTTTAATATTAAATATTAATTAATTAATGATCTCCTTTTCAGGCATTTCAAACTTTCGGAAATCGTGGAAACGATTCAATCCCTAAATCAGGACTTATCTGCTGTCCAAGCATGGGCTGAATCCTTCGGTCTTATTGTTAATCCTGCAAAATCACAAGCCATGATTGTGGGCAGCGGTAGATTCAGAGGCAGGCTGGATTGGAGTTCTATGCCTGCGCTTCTTTACGACAGCGTTCCCATCAAGTACGCCGACAAAGTAAAGAACCTTGGTTTGACGTTGGGCTGTAACATATCCTGGTCAGCTTACAAATTAGTAAACGCCTGCATTTTAGTTTTCACTCCCTCAAGCGGCTTCAATACTTTCTCCCCTTTCAAACCAAAATTATGCTCGCGCAATCCTATTCATGCATCTAAGCATGCAAGCAAGCAAGCAGCAGGTTAGCAAGCTAGCAGCATGCAAGCAAGCATGAACCATGCAAGCAAGCATGCAACATGCAGCAGGCATAGTTTCTGTCACGGCTCCGGCGCTGCGGGGCTCCGGCGGTCCCACGCGAGCTTATCGTCGCAGATGGTTTTCGCTCTCCATTAAAACCACTTGCTCCTCAGCTCGCGGGCCGCCTCGCCTCTCCGCGCCTACGCGCTTTTAAATTACACTCTAGGGGTAGGACAGACAAGACTACGTGGAGTCGGATTTGTAGCGATTCGTTTCTGTCACTGACTGACGTAGCACAACATTTCTAAAAACACAACGTATTAACTTTTAAGACTATATTTTAAATCAAATTAAGGTTTAAATGATATTTATATTAAAAATTAATATAAATTTAACTTAGTAAAATTATAGCAAGTGAATAATATACGTAATGTTTTTATAAGAAGTGTTTAGACCAAGTAAAAATTATATCCAATATACGTTATATCCTTTGAAATTAGTTCATTTGTAATTGTATGAAATGAAATACACCCCTTAAAACAACTTAAGATTATGTCAAAACAAAATTATGAATGTTAACAGTTATGCATAGGAAAATTATGCGTTTTAAAGTATGCTTAATAAAATTATGTCAAACAAAAATATAGATTTTAACGATTATGATTTTTTACATTATGCCTTTCAAAAATTCTGCGTTATTATGTTTATGCATAATAAAATATTATGCCAAATAATATTGTGCAGTTTTCACAGTCTTTTAAAGAGAAATTTTACTGGCAGGTTTTTGTGAATTTGAATAGATGTATGTACAGTGTATGAGGGTGGAAAACGTTCGTTCCTGCTGCCTCCAAGAAGGCTTATTTAACACCACCTACCTCTATTCGACCAGGTGGAAGATGCTCGGCTCCAGGCGTACACGGCACGCCACAGAGAGTCCAGGTGGATTGTCAGGGTTAGCACGGCTAAACTTGGTTCAATAGGTCTCGGAAGAAGCACACTACACGGCAGTGAGTCCACACACACACATTACGGATGTTAGAAAGTCTAACGATGAGGTTTTGACACGGTCAAAATTGAGAGGAGAGAACGTCCGTCCAACTCAACGCGTAATGGCTACCTGTCGCAGTACGAGCGGCCAGCCGTCGAGTTGAGTTCAGTGGTGATTTATCAATCTACCCTCAATTCAACAGCAGATATCGAACAAATATTATGCTTTTTGATTTTTTTTTTTTCTCTTGGGTACTTTACCAGTCGACTGCGATGCGGAGGAATTTTTTGACGCCGTATTTTAGTTTTGTATTAGTTTTAGTTACTTTAGGTTATTATAATCTCAGATTTTAATCTTGTTTGTTAAATTCAATATCGACGTATCTGTTAGCTGATACCATACCATAGAAAAATTTATGCCATATGATGTATGGCAATCGAAATTATGACAATAAACAGTATGCGTTTTAAAGTGTCACCTTGCCGGATGTCTGAACACAGCAAAAATCTGGCCAATTTTTAAGGTTTTTAAAAGTTCATATCTTTCTTAATAAATAATTTATGAAAAAAATCAAAACATAGGGACACAGCCAAAGCCTTCCTTTAATTTTTAATGAAAAAGTAATTAAATCGGTTCAGTTTTGGAGGAGGAAACAGGGGACTACGAAACGTTGATTTTTTCAACTTTTCATATAATCAGTCGACCTTAGTGTTTCCTCTTAATTGTTGGTATTGTATTGTTTATAAGTAACGTTTAATAATATATTTATTATATTTCTTGTACTCACTTATAAAAATCACTACTTTCTGATTCTATTTTTTTCCATTCCTTTTAACTTAAACAAAAGTCTGAGCTGTCAACTCTAAGCTGTCTGTTAAAATAAAACCCAGCCCGGCCCTGTGCTGTGCGCTTACACATTTTGAAGAAATGAGTCACACATACGGGGCGCAATGAACTAAGTTGGCGCAGTTAAGCGGCGCAGTGCAGTGTTACACATGTCTAGCTATTGGACGCTTATGGTCTTTACAGCATATGCAGACGTTTTGTGGGCGGCAAGAAACATAGAGGTTTCCTCATCGTCATGCCGGGTGATCGAAACACCGTCAGAGAGCTTCTAGAGGGGATAGCATCTCGCAAGCTCCCCATCCCCTACTAGATTATTCAAAACATTCGGATCGGATGGAGAGCAGAACAACACGAGCCTCTTAAGGCTAGGACCTAGCAGGTACGGTGTCTTAGGAATAAATAGTGTATAATTAGTGGCATTTCAGTGACGGGACGGTTCTTCAACGTGATTGAATTGCAATTAAAACCGCTCTAAGCACCCGCAGGGTTATTACCGATCTTTAAGTGACAGTCGCAATCGCCACAATTTTACAATTTATCGCTACCAAAACACATATTCGTATTACGGAACGTAGAACGCTACGATAGCGCCCTAAGCAAGTGATTGTAGAACTAAAGTGCACGATGACGCGGCGCGCTCTAAAACAAACCGACCGATTGTAGCAACCGCGACTAGTTGCAGTCGCGTTGCCATTGTGCAACTAACTGCTAACAACTAATTTCTTTTTTTCGGTAAAAAGCCTGCCGGGTGCCTATAGCTAGTACTGGTGGCTTGCCATAAGCTCTTTATGTAGTATTGTAGCAGCTGGAGTTGTTTGACTCCAGCTTTTTTTTAAGTCAACACTGCTGGGGGTACGAGACTTCCCTTGGACGGACACAGCACAGGGTTCTCTCGGTCACTAGTGTTAGTTGTTGCGGTTGTGAAAACGAGTCGCGCGCCCCCTGCCCGATCTTCTATTTGCCACTACACATTTACAGAATACACAATACATACACACTACATTAGGCCCAAGACACCGTACTCGTAGAATAAGGGTACGTCGATCTGATTCACACGCGCTATATTCCAGGTACAGACATGTAAGTGGGCGCTTCACCACCACGACCCAACCTGAGCCTAGGTTCAAGCCTCTAGAAGCGCTCTCGGGTTGTTCTGCTCCCCGATCCGATCTGAACCTCACGGAGAAGCTACGGCACGGAGAAACGCACTAATGCGTGATGCCGTTCCCTCTAGAAAACGTCTGATTATGCACACGGCTTGAGGAACCCTCCCCCCCCCCCCCCCCTCCCAAGAAAGTGTCGCGCGCGTATAGCAGCGAATATACACGGGTTTCTTTTTCACAATTTCAAATACTGCTTTAAGAGCGTTGCACTTGGAATGGCGATATTTCCTCTAGTTGCTCATACTTACCTGAATGATCTTCTTTTCCTCAGAACTAGCTCTGTGGAGGTAGCTGTGGTTAGCACATGTCGAGATGTCAGAACAGCACACGTCCCCAGCAATTTAAACTTCTTGAACACTGTTGTGCATGTACAACCTAGCATATACGCATTTTCCTGAAAATGAAAAGTAGGAATAACTAATAGGCCACTCAGAAAGTTTCGCGAACAACAAAGGAGTGGTCGTCCTACGATGGCTGTCACGGAAGAAAGTATGCTGTCAGTAAAGAATTTAATTCCAGAAAACAGGTGATTGTGTATCGTACTGCTTTTTGCCGATGAGACTTTTTTAAGGTGACATTTATTACACAAACTAGCTGTGCCCTGCGGTTTCACCCGCGTATTAGCGACTGTTCCACTCCTATTAGTCATAGCGTGATGTTATATAGCCTATAGCCTTCCTCAATAAATGTACTATTCAACACAAAAAGAATTTTTCAATTCGAACCAGTAGTTCCTGAGATTAGCGCGTTCAAACAAACAAACAAACAAACAAACAAACAAACAAACAAACAAACTCTTCAGCTTTATAATATTAGTATAGATTAATAAGTAGCTTCGCTTACTGCTATTATAATTTGTAAAACAAAACTAGTAAAGTGATCATAAATACAACTTTGAACTGCAGTAATATAGGATACTGCACTTTATTCACTAGTCGTTTTGACATTTGGAAGACGAGGTACCTAATACTAATCTGAAGAGCAGTTTCATGTGTTACTGCTTTCAGTGTCACAATGAATTACTGACAATAAACGCAGTAACTCCCAATTACTAGTCAAGAGCGCAGCAAGTCCGTCCTTACTGCATTCAAAGTTTGTATAGTTTGCTTTATTCACCAAAACCATGCTAAGAAAATATGTTTTTCTTTTAATTAAAATTCCTGTGTTAGTAGAAAACTAGCTAGCTAGTTGTAAAAAACTATGCATATCAAGCTATACAATAACAGTAAAACATTTTTTTATAAATTTTAAAATAACGCTAAATAGTATTTACAAAATTAAAAAAATATGTAACCGCCATTTACTCAAAAGTTGACTACTAACCTTTCTTACTGCGTTTTAAATTAGCACGGCAGCATAGTGCCTTGTCAAGGCACAGATGGTTAATTGGGCCTACCTTCTACTGCCTTCGAATATGAACGTAGGTACTCCGTCCTAAGGCGTTCTCGCCTAGGAAGGATTTGGAGTGGTTTATACCCGACTGCTCCTTTATTCTTTGACTTGACTAAAGATGTAAGAAAATAAAAAACACAATAAATAATTACGTATTTGTCCCATAACCTGACTTGCTTGTAAAACGGAGAGAGTCGGTAAGGCCTTTCCTCTTCAAATATACTGTAATGGTGATATCTCAAGTATGGTGACTCATCAATTCTGTAGTCCGAAGTGTAATAAGGATGTGGTATCTCAACGCCGCTGCCGTTTATTTTAGCGGGCATATCTGATGTAAGCCTCATCCCAGGGTCGTGTACATCTGTTTCCATTGGTGGGAGGTACCAGTATACGTCATAATATCCAATCTGCGGTCGGTAAGCCTTAGCTATGGCTATTAGTAGCAACCTGTATCACACATTCACAAACATATATTATTAATAACACAGAATTGTTGAAAGGCATAATGTAAAAATCATAAACGTTAAAATCTATATTTTTGTTTGACCTTAGAATAATAACGCCTAGAAGCCGAGTACGCGCACGGCGATTGAGGCAAGTTTAACCAAGCCATATGTGGCTTGGTTGGCCGAACGGCTCGCTAGTATCCAAGGTCACGTCGTGTCGTAAGCAGCTCCGCAATTTTTGTTTATAATGACGATTTGTGCACTCAAAGGATGCTTTCACAAGTCAGAATCTAGCAAAAAGGATGCTAAGATTATATTTCACCTGTAAGAACAGCTAATCAATGTCTATTTTTTCGTAAAACACGATATTAATGTTCGTAAATTTGTAATATGTCATTCCATGTATGTTTTGCTAGATGTAGGAAAACTTTTACCCCATTTTGTGTTCCGAGTTTTTTTTATTTAGAGTTGTTTTTATCCAAGTCTAGAGTCCAAGAAAGACAATTTATCACGATTGCTGTTATCAAAGCGCCAGTCATTTAGAAAATAGTTACAGCTACAAGGATTTTAAACTGACATGCTGAAAAAATGTTATAACAGTAATTTTTTCTGATAAGAATGATTTTTGTGCAATAAAGTAAATGAATAAATATTGGCATTCTTATTTATCACCAAACATTGTTACATTTACACAACATTACATGTACATGTTTTCGTGTTATATGTAAGTAATATCTTTTTTTTTATCTTTTTGTTTTCTTTCTTTCTTTCTTTCTAAATAAGTAGCTAATAATATGAAAATTGTGGTAGTCGTAGCTTCACCGCCATCTAACTAAAGGCTCGAAATAATATTCAATGCATAATGAGATAAAATTATGCTTCCAAATAGTTAAAGAGAGAAGTGGCGGTCCATTGTCTCTGCCTACCCCTCCTGAGGGATTGAGGCGTGACTATTTATGTATGTATGTACCTTACAATTTTTACTTTTTTAAATAATAATCACAAACTTAAATGAAAACATCTTAATGTATATAACAGTTAATATTATTAATGTATGCCGTTAATATAATAAAATAATATGTAATAATTATAGAAGACAATTTTCTTTTTGTGACTATTGACTTTGTGGCTATTTTCACATAAAAAAATTTAAGTAATTAAAAAAATCATATGTAACAACAATACAATTTTTAAACTATGAAACAAGATAAGAGTTTAGTAACTTACCCATTTACCCCGAGTTTGGGGAAATTACCATTTTACTTGCAACATTTATCCGTACGGTTGTGTGTGTAATGACAAGCTGCTTACGCACACGACGGAGTATTTTGTGCCTCAATATTTTGACGAACTTTGTTTGACACTATCGTTCTAGGCGTTATTATTCTAAGTGTTTGACATAATTTTATTAAGTATAACTACTTTAAAACGCATAATTTTACCTACTATGCATAATTGTTAACATTCATAATTTTGTTTTGACACATTCTTAAGTTGTTTTAAGGGGTGAAACTTCATTTAACACCATTACAAATGAACTAATTTCAAAGGATTAACGTTCATTGGAAATACTTTTTACTTGGTCTAAATAAGAAGGTCTAATAAGAAGTAATACACCTATTACCTAATGAGTGAGAAAAAAACGCCAATTTCATAGGTAAGGACCCAATATTAGTATAAATATATTTCTAAGCTACTGCATAACAATTTTGACCGGTAGCGTCGTTTAAATTCATCCGAACTGTAATAGTCAAAAGGATCTTGGAAATCTGGTATCACTTTTCTGGTACTTATTCTGCGTTGCTCATTGATATAATTATCAAATTCTTCTTCACTACTGTAATCCATTGTTAAAGAATCGAAAATTGCCTCAAACAAAGCAAAAGCAAACCTCGAGTAACAAACATTTGACGTAAGCTGGACACTATGCGTTGCTTAAAAGAGTACTGCGTACTGCCCGATAACAGGAAAGCTCCATAGTAGGTATTTATTTAATAATTGTGCACTACTTTTTGTTGCGTGGTTAATTCACAAAACGGGCTATCGCATTTATTCACAAACAATGGCCACTTTTGGTGTTAGCGAATGAATACAAAAACAAACCTAAAAGTAGTGCACAATTATCAAATAATAGATGTTTGCCTAGTGTCGGAAGGTCCGCAATGTTTGAAAAAAATCCAGTTTAGCAGTTATCAAATTAAATCCATTAGCGGCGCTTCTGTGCCTTACGCCTTAAGGAACGCATAGTGCCGATCAACACCTTAAGTATTGTTTATGAATACGTTTTTGAGATCCTGTGCGTCCGCGTACACTATGAGACCTCATAGCAATGTTTATGAATACGGGTGTAGACTCGTTTTTGAAGCCTCACGACTAAACTGACGACGTTTTAAGTTAAATTTAAGTTAATTTTTAACTGAAGAAAAATTAAGACTGGAGTTTCTTGCATCACTAATGACGGGCGACCCGCCTCACGCTGCTCTATGGATTTACACGAAACAAGCACGACGACGCGAAGCGCGGGCGTCTGCCCGTGCGCCCGCGTGGACCTCAGAGTTTTATTCTACTATGTCAGAGTTGGTGCCGCCCAAAGTCCGGCATGCAGGCCACTCAGCTACGGATGTCGTCCAACTTACTTACGTCGTATTCACTAGGTGCCGTTACCTTAGTTCTTGTTAAGACTACCTAGTAACAGTGCATCTATTTTTTTAATGTCTCTCGCCAACGTATTTAGGCTGTCGCGGATTTCTATTAGTGATGGAGTTTATAGAGTAGCTACTACTCCTTGTACTTATTATTAATTTATTTTAATTTAAGGGGAAACACTATTGTGTCATACGTAATTTATTTACGATTTATAGTTTTACAGCTTTATACAGGATGTTTGGTAATATATAAGATATTCCCGAAACATAGCCATGCAACAAAGTATAAAGAACCTTGTGATAACATACAAAATCATATTTACGTAGATTTAGCCATATGACGCCCACTGCTGGGCATAGGCCTCCCCCAAGGATCGCCACACCGATCGGTCCTGCGCTGCCCGCATCCAGCGGCCTCCCGCGACCTTGACCAGATCGTTGGTCCACCTTGTAGGAAGCCTGCCCACGGAACGTCATCCGGTGCGTGGTCGCCAATCGAGAACTTTTCCGCCCCAACAGCCATCGGTTCTCCGCGCTATGTGTCCCGCCCACTGCCACTTCAGCTAAGCAATCCTCCGAGCGATGTCATTTGTTTTAGTTCTCCTGCGGATTTCATCATTTCTGATTCTATCGCGCAGGGAAATACCGAGCATCGCTCTCTCCATTGCTCGCTGGGTGACCTTGAGCCTTTTTATGAGACCCATAGTAAAAGACCACGTCTCACTCCCGTATGTAATCACTGGCAACACACACGGGTCAAAGACTTTTGTCTTGAGACATTGAGGAATTTTGGATGCGAATACATCACGTAGCTTCCCGAATGCAGCCCATCTGAGCTGGATTCGTCGAGAGATCTCTTTCTCGAAGTTGGACTTACCTAACTGGACCGCCTGTCCCAGGTAAACGTAATGGTCAACAACATCGACTGTAACGTTCCCAACATTAACTGGAGCGGGTGCAACATGGGCATTGGACATGATTTTCGTCTTGTCCATGTTCATCTTAAGACCCACTCTTTGAGAAGCATTACTGAGATCTTCGAGCATTGTGTTCAGGTCTTCCAATCTACAACTCGCCATTAATGTTGATGCCGTAGCCTTTCCAGTCTAGAAGCTTGAAAATATCTTCCAACGCAGCTGTGAACAGTTTCGGAGAAATAACGTCTCACACCACGCTGTAGTTGGATAGAATTAGAGCTTTGGTTCTGTAATCGGACCGACATAGTGGCGTTTTGGTATAATTACCTCAGCACTTCGATCTACCTGTAGTCTACTTGACACCTCTGGAGAGACTGCAGCACTGCCCAGGTCTCGATCGAATCGAAGGCTTTCTCATAGTCCACGAACGCCAAGCAAAGTGGCAAGTTATACTCTTCGGTCTTCTGTATAACTTGACGCAGCGTATGGATGTGGTCTATGGTACTGTAGCCTTTTCCTACCTGCGCGTGAGACGATTCGTAATGACTCTCGAAAACAGCTTGTAGATATGGCTCAGAAGCGAGATGGGTCTATAGTTCTTCAGGAGAGTCTTATCACCCTTCTTGAAAAACAACATCACATCGCCTCTGCCCCATGCCTTTGGCATTCTGCCCTCGAGGATAACATAATTGAATAGCTTTTGGAGGACCTTAAGTATCGGTTTAACACCCGCTCTCAGAAGCTCTGTTGTGATTCCGTCATCACCCGCCGCCTTGTTGTTCTTAAGCTGCTTGAGAGCCATTCTAATCTCATATAGGCTGACGTCCGGGATATCTTCGGTATAGTGTCGGGTCAGCTTGGCTCTAGGATCTTATGCCTTGCTTTCAACAGGTGTTTTTGTGGAGTAAAGCTGGCCATAAAAACTCTCGATCTCTCTCAGGATTTCAGGTAAAAAAACTTAAATTTATTTTATTACAATTTTCAAAGTTTTGACTTCTGTTTATGTTTGACTATAAGGTTGACGGCCAAGAACAACGTATCAGCTTGACCTAGGGTTAACACTTTACAGTTTTACTTGGTAACACAGAACCTAAATATCTCGGCCATGTGGTGCTTTTCAGTTATGTTTCTAGGGTTCTATGAACGGTACCCTATATGCCATATTCGGGATTATACAGGTATTACCAAACACCCTGTATATAGTTCACACGAAAAATCAAAACAAAACAACAATAAAGTACGTTTTTCTAAATGCGAATGAGAATACATAAATAAATCTAATAATTAATGGACATAAATATAAATTAATATTGGGTTGCATTCGAAAATGCGATGATTACCGAGAGACATTAAGAAAATGGAAGCACTGCACTTGTCAATACGCAAAATAATCCGCAAAAGTTTCATACTAATATTCGCCAAAACAGGATATTGATGAGATCTAACTGTTGTTTACAAAAATGTGTCAACCAATTAGTTAATATTAAAACACTTACCATAATACTAGATCGTGAAATGTGACCTTCATGCTGAATCTTTGACAGTGAAAATAGAAATTTACAGATGTGGCCTTTTAAACGCCACCTCCAATTTTGGGATTGCCAAACCGATAAAACAAAATACCCAAAAAGTCAGTCAATCGTATTACAACGATACGAGAATGCAAGCTTTTTTGAAAAAATAAATAGAAATACTTCTTTAAGTTAAATTTTAATGGTGTAAATTGAAACAGGTTCGTAATTATTAAAAAAAATATATTAAGTAAAAAAATAATATGAAATAAACAAAATGAAAATAAATTATAAAGGAGAGCATTTTTTCAAGATTTTTCGTATTTTGTTTATTAAAAAAAGTGCAGTGTCAAAAAACTTTCTTTTTTTTAAGTGTTTAGAATCACATAGTATCTATTAAAAAAGCTTTTTATGATAAACAAAAAATCGTGCATTTAAGGGTTAATATGTCTCTAAGGTAGTCTTTTAATATGAGTGCCTAGTGCGACTTTTATTTGCCTTTCGATCACGTTAACAAAAACGAGAATTTGAATTGCAAAATTTAAACTCTTCTCGTTTTCCACCATAAGGTGCTTAAATGCCATAAAAAAACATTTTCGTAAACATTTATTTTATATTCTTCCTCATTCCTGTTAAAGTTCGTTTCCACCTTTGTCCTTCCGCTTACCATGAGGTGAGATGAAGGCAACAACTTAAGTCATTCTTTTTAATACGGAGTAGCCACAGGGTTAAACCCACCGGTCTTAAATACAAAGCCTCGGATTCAATTCTTAGCTAGCGGGTACATGATTGTACATGGTTTGGTTAGTGGTAGAGCTTGTTTAAGTCCAGCTGGCTAGCTATCACCATGTTAGCAGTGTTATGTTCCGACTTAGATGAGATAGCTAGTGCCTCAGTAGTTGAGGATTCCGGCTAAAGTGCGCTTCCACCTTCGGCCTTATCATCACTTAACATCAGGTGAGGTGTTTATCTAGTGCTTACCCGTATGGAATATAAAGAGAAGCGCTACCTCGCAAAAAGTTGAGTTAAGAAAGAGAAAATGAAAGAAAATACATTTATTAGCACACACTTAGTACATCATCATCATCATCTTAGCCAAAAGACTACTTGTCCACTGCTGGACAAAGGCCTTCCCCAAGGATATCCACATTGACCGGTTTTATGCAGCCCGCATCCAGCGGATTCCCGCAACCTTTACCAGATCGTCGGTCCACCTTGGTGGAGGCCTGCCCACACTGCGCTTTCCGGTACTTGGTCGCTTATTACAATAAAAATTAATTACATGTTAAAAATATAGTAGGCCGCAATGTCATTAAAGGACTGTCGCGCGCACGCGCGGACACGCAAGTCGACTGCTAAACTATTATTTAAAAGTGATATAATAAACATTTTACCCAAAAAAAATGTTGTACCTTACCTAAACATATGGCAACACTATGCATCGGCATTGTTTATTTATCTTTTCATAGGTTGTTTAGGTCGGTTAATTGTTTGGAAAAACAGATAATTCTCTTGAAGTTGCTGAATATTTGGAATTTGTGACATTTTTTTATTGATGTGTAACATCTTTCTGCTCGTCTTCTACATATACAATCTGTGGGAGTGATATCGTGATATTTGTAACAGTGTAACTGTGTAACATGTGGGAGTCGTGGGAGCGATTTCGTAAAAAGTAACAGTAACAATGTGACTCCTGTCACACTGTAACGTCGGAAGCGCGCAAGCGCGCGCCATTATGAACAAAACATATTATTATTATATGTGACTTATTGTTTCATCATTTTGATATGTCATATATCTTCTAATGAGTATTTACTGCTTTTTTTGGGGGTTAACAATGCTCGTATCCGTAGGTGTGTACCCTCGTTACCCCACATGTGAGGGTGGTGCTAATTGAGCATTTGGTGGTAGTACCCAGCTCTCCCAGTTATCGACCACCCTGCGGCAGTGTACTCCCGCTAAGTAATCTGTGCTCCTCGCAGGCAGCGTTCTGGGAACAGCGCTGCACTACCGGAGCCAGAGGAGCGGCTAATTTTGAAATCAGTGATCCAGAAATTACTGCCGTGGAATCATTGAGCGGGAGACGAGACTCGACACACCGGCTAGGGAGACCCGTAGAAACGGTGGTGCCGCTGGCCGCCCGCGGCATAGTACAGGGGCCCGCCCGGGGCTAACCACCTCGGGAGGCTGCCTCACCAGGTCGCGCATAATCTCGGAGTGGATCGTCGTGCCGGTTGGTGACCGGAAAAGGTGGGACCCGGCGACCACTTTTTCGCTGTTTGAGGTGGAGTTCACTAACATCCGTGGGCTCCATTCTAACCTCAACGCTGTCCACCAACACCGAGACGGCGCGGCCTGCATTGCTTTTTCTGACGGAGACTCAAATTCGCCGCCCTGCTGACACTTCCTATTTGTCCTATATAAGGTACCGCGGTTATCAGCTTGAGGAGCAATTCCTCGCAAAAGCCGGAGTGTGTCTGTACGTGAGGGCTGACATTTGTTGTCGTCGTCTGCACTGCTTGGAAGACCTCTCCTTTCCCATCCTTTGGGGGCGCATTGAATTCGGCTCCCGTTGCCGTGTCTATGCGTGCTTATATCGGTCCCACACAGGAGATACTAACTCAAGCAGCCTTTTTGACCACCTCGGCCGAGTGACTGATGTCGCGCAGGAGCGATTACCAAACAACGAGGGGGAGGGAGGAGAGAAGTTTTGGGGGACTTCAACGCCCACCATGAAACATGGTTGGGCTCCTCCAAAACTGATCACGCTGGTAAAGTCGCTCATGACTTTGCTCTGACGCAAGACCTGACACAACTGGTAGGCCAGCCCACCAGAATACCAGATATCGTAGGTCACGCGCCCTCTCTGTTGAACTTAATGTTGACGAGTCGCCCTGCAGGGTATAGGGTGTCCGTGCTTGCTCCTCTAGGCTCGTCAGAACACTGTTTTGTCATTGCCACAGCACTGCATTGCGTTGATCCACTGAAAACTGTGGAGACCAAGCGTCGTCTGTGGCACTACTCGTCGGTAGATTGGGACGGATTGCGTGATTTCTTTGCATCCGTCTCATGGGGCCAGAGTTGCTTTCTTGGAAAGGACCCACCGGAGTGCGCTTTAATCGCTATTGCTAATTAGATCTAGTTGGGTATGGAATATTATATTCCGTTCACAGATTATGCCAGCGTTGGTAAACAACGACCTTGGTTCAATCGCGAATGCGCCAAAGCAGCAGGCGGCGTATCGAGCTTGGACGAGACTTGATAAACTGCAAAGGCGAGCGGTACGCATTATTGGAAATGTTGAGGTTACCGCCTCTCTTGAGGACCTCCAGCTGCATAGAGACATTGCTTCTCTTAGTGTCTTCTACCGGAATTACTACAGAGAGTGTTCTGAAGAACTTTTTCATCTTATCCCGCCCTCTCCTTTCCTCTCCCGGACTATACGTGCTGGTCTTAGTAACCACCATCATATTGTACAGACAATCAATACTCGTACCAAAAAATTTGGCAAGTCGTACCTCTGTAAGACCATTCGGCTTTGGAATTCTTTGCTGGCGCATGTGTTTCCCAGCTCCTATAGTCCCGAGTCTTTTAAGCGGGGAGTGAAACGGCATTTATACAAGCCGTCATGTGCGCTTGTTACCGTGCTTGTTCCACGGTGATGAGCGCTCTCATTATTTTGGACTGCATCGGCTGCTTACCATCAGGCAGGATGTGGTCACTATGACGAGCCAATATTTAAAAAAAATCTCTTTATGAAGAAAGATACAGAAATTTCTGTAATAGTCTTGAAAAAAATAAAAATCAATTACGAAAAATCATCATGAGAAGCAGCTGGAACTAATAATAAAAAGATATGGAAACATATTTAAATCATCACTTATATGTCAAAACAAAAACATGACTCATTAAGTTTACTTCAAGCGCACCCAACTCATCAAATAACTGCTAATAACGCAAATAATTATTTTATTAACACTGGTAAAGATCTGGCGGATAAAAAACAAACACTTTTACAGACCCCGGTGTACACCCCTGCTGATTGTAGCACTACATCACTGCTTAAATCATTTGTTATGTTAGATACTGATGAAGTCGAAGTTGAAAAAATCATTATGAGTTTAAAAGATAATTGTGCTGTTGGGTAGGACAATATATCTAATAAAATAATTAAGCAGTTCAGACATATTTTGATACCTCCCTTAACATATATATTTTAATTAAGTCTGTCTATCGGCATTTAAAATGTTTAAAAAATCCATTGTTCAAATCGATAACATATCTCGATTAAGTTAGTTAAGCGACTATGTTGAAGAAAAAGAAGGCAGGCACCGGAACTCAGTCCTGATGATAAAATCTTTGAGGAATTGAGGGAAATCCTCAAATATTGTAGGCAGACCTATAGCGATTTTGGTATTTTCAGCCACTCCGGCTATAAATCCTTCCGAACTAATATTGTAAATGCGAAAGCTTGTTAGTTTGTTTGTCCGTCTTCAACTGTTGCCTGGAAGATATCGCTTTAAGCGATAAGGCCGCCTTTGTGCACAACAAATGTAAGACTTTTCGTGTATTTGATGTTTCCGTGTGCAATAAAGAGTCTATCTATCTATCTACACTGATGGAATTTCATTACACCGAGTGAGGTAGTTTCTTTTTTTCTTCACTTGTCTCATCTAAACGACGCTGTCTCATACGAGCAGTAGGTCTTCCCATATTCGCTTTTGATAAATAGATCGAAAAAAAACAAATCACTAAAAAGCGAGAAATAAACAAAATTTTAACAAAAAATAAAACCGCCTCCAAAAAATTTGACTGAAAAAATTGCACTAAAAAGTAAAAAATAATTGCGTAGTTTAGTTTGCTCAATTTACTTGCAATTAATCTTTATTATACTCAATCTTATATTCATTCTTAGGAAAATATATAGGTACAATTATTGTTATTTTTGGAGTCGGTACCAGGTAACATTAACATTTAACGACATACTATAATATAATCATAATAGTACATTCAATCTTATGCATGAAATTTGGACTACAAACGTGGACTGGCACCGACTCCAAAAATTTCGTTTGCTGGCACCGGCTTTCTAATATATATTTTCCTAAGAAAGAATATAAGATTGAGTATAATATAGGTTAATTGCAAGTAAATTGAGCAAACCAAACTACGCAATTATTTTTTACCTTTTAGTGCAATATTTTCAGTCTAATTTTTTGGAGTCTGTTTTATTTTTTGTTAAAAATTTTCCTAGGTCCTCTTCTCTACAACCGATTAAATAAAATCGGTGACATATTTCCCCTCAGTTTTACCAACTGTAAGAACAAAGTAAAAAATATTTTGCAACCCATGTCCTATGAAGATACAGAGAAGTTACTTGTAGTATCAAAATAATGTGTCTAATTTATAATTATTTTTTATGGCTAGAATTAGGTACTATTATAGTTATGTTTCTCTTGTAATTCCTTCTAAATTGTTAAAACTTTAATTATACATATACTATGTGGATTTAATTGTTAGTGATGAATTGTGTTTTTATTTAAATAAATTTTTCTTTTTTTCCTATTTCTTTCAATATACTAGCACTATTGGTCGCCTGAATCACAGGATTTTCCTAGTTCAGGCAAAAATTCAATATGTTTTATCTATAAGAATTTATCTGTTCTGTTTATATGTGTGATTTTATATGAAAAATAAATTATTACTTATTGATTATTTATATTTATTTCTTACTGGTAAGCACTTAGCCTTTGTCGGACTTGATATTAAGTGAAGCGCATTACTCCTGTAATCTTCAACTACTGAGGCACTGGCTATCATCTTCCAGCTACCAGAACACAACAACACTAACATTGATGATACGGCTATATAATTTAGTTAAGATGGCGGTAGCTTACCAGGCGAACAAACAAGCCCTACCACCAACCAAACCGAGTACACAAACAAGTACCCCCCGCTGGAGGGGATCCTTTGAACCCGGTACTTCTGGGTCTAAGACCGATGGGTTTAACTACTAGACCAGGGTTTCTTAAAGTGGGGTCCACGGATCTTAGGGGTCCGTAGCATGTGTATCAGGGCTCCGTAGTAGCTCAGCAAACTCTTAACACGTTAAATTGTGCAGTAAACTCAGCATTTCTTGGCTAAGCCTCGCACGTGACGTGACTAACTCGCAGTAAAGATGACGCATCACGCTAAGCGTATGCTCCCTTCCTTACTCCTCCCTCTCTTCAGAACTCTCTGTTATCCATTTCAATGGACCTCAGCATTCTTGGCATGGACATCGGCCAGGAACTTAATCCAAAATGCTACATCGAGAGTGTTATTTTAACTGCCTCCCGTAAGTTGGGTATTCTCAATAAGGTGAGGGGGTTTTTCACTCCCGAGCAGCGCTGTTTGCTGTACAAGACTCAGGTGCGATCGAGTATGGAGAATTGTTCCCATCTATGGGACGGCTCCGCTAAATACCTCCTCGATGTACTTGATAGACTGCAATGGCGAGCGGTACGCATTATTGGAGATGCTGAGGTTACAGCCTTTCTAGAAGACCTCCAGCTGCGAAGAGACATTGCTTCTCTCAGTGTCTTCTACCGAAATTACTACGGTGAGTGTTCTGAATAACTTTTTGATCTAATCCCGCCTTCTCCTTTCCTCTCCCGGACTAAACGTGCTGGTCTTAGGAACCACCATCATACTGTACAGACAATCAGTACTCGTACCAAAAAATTTGGCAAGTCGTTCCTCTGTAAGACCATTCGGCTTTGGAATTCTTTGCCGGCGCATGTGTTTCCCAGCTCTTATAGTCCCGGGTCTTTTAAGCGGAGCGTGAAACGTCTTTTATGCAAGCCGTCATGAATGGGTGCTCTTGTTGCCATGCTTGTTCCGCGGTGAGGAGCGCTCTTATTGTTTTGGACTGCATCGGCTGCTTACCATCAGGCATAATGTGGTCACTATGACGTGTCAATATAAAAAAAAAATGCTGCGACGCTGGGTAAGTGACACAGCACGGACACATGAGTTGTCAATGTCAATGTCAGAGTCTGATAATGTGAGTTGTTGCTACTTTACAGTTAGGCAAAGCCTTAGATTAATAACGCCTAGATGGATAGTCTTCATACAAACGCATCGCCTAAAGTGAGGCAAAAATCAGATTAATGTAGGCGTGAGCATTACGTGCTTACGGTCGCCGACACGCATACAAACAAAACTGAAAAAAGTTTATTGAGTACCAGAAATACAAAAAAAAAATTAAATATAATATTATTATTATTATCTCCTTTATTTATTTTCTTTCTTAAAACTAGATTTTTACAATATTTTAATATAAAAACAATAAAACATTATAAAAACCTAATCCTAGAGTACCACCAGCAGCGGGGCAGGGCCCAAGCTACCGGTGGTCAGGGCTGCAGAGTGAGGAACCTTCTGACAATACGTGCCGTGTCTAGGAGTACTGCCTTTTGCATCTGACCCTTAACCCAACCTTTCAGCGAGAGCCTCTCTAGGTGTTGATCGAGGCTCTTCGCTATCAGACCGTTTGCCGAAACGACTATCGGTACAATAATGGTTGAATCCACATCCCACATGGCGGTAACCTCGTGAGCCAAGTCAAGGTACTTACTGAGCTTGTCCTTCTCGGCTTTCACAAGATTCTCATCATGAGGTATGGTGATATCTACCAGTATTGCCCGGCGCTGGGATCGGTCGACCATCACGATATCAGGCTTATTGGCGACAATAGTCCTGTCCGTAATGATAGAGCGATCCCAGAAAAGCGTTGCATGACCATTTTCGAGTACTGGCGCAGGTGCGTACTTATAGTATGGCACCTCCACGATTTAATTTTATAACTAACATAGACCAATGAAAAATGGGAAATTAATTTCTTCTTATTAGTAACACTTTCATAAAATCGCGGCTTATAATTTTATTTTTAAAAGTAGTGAATATTTAGGACAATACGAGTCAATTTGTAATACTTACGTGTGAAATGTTATGTTAGAAGCTTTTTGTCCTTATGCGATGCATTATGACACCCATTAATTACACAAACCGTCATAATGTGATTAATTGTCGGAGATGTTTGCACTAGCGCTTGACTTTGACAACTGGCGTAACGTTGGGACGGACTGAGCCAAAATGGCTTGGTTTGAATTGCCTCACTTTTCTTGCGTCTACTCGGTTTCAAGGCGTTATTATTCTAAGGGCAAAGCATAGAAAAACTAAAGTGATTATGCGAAAAAACGTTCTACTAATGGATAATTTGTACTATCGAGAGAGTTCTATCAATTATTCAGTCATTGTTACAAAATTATAATAAAATGGTAATAAACATGGCGTCGAAACGCACGCGTCGCGCAGAAAACTGTCAGACATCAATGTCAGAGTCTGATAATGTGAGTTGTTCTGAATCTGATAATGTCAACATTGACAACTCATGTGTCCGTGCTGTGTCACTTACCTGCGTCGCAGCATGCGTTCGCGGCCTATGTCTGCCCCAACTGCCCTGCCTCGCTAAATCTGCACTGTGCTGTGCTGCGTCACCTGCGTCTCAGCATGCGCTTAGCCTTACGAGGCGCAGGGCAGGGCAGACACATGTCACGTCTGCGCCGCAGCGTACGCGGCTCTCAACACATCCGTGCATTACGCTGCTCTGCGCTGCGCGGAGCTGTGTCGCCTGCGTCTCAGCATACGCTTAGCCTCATCGT
This sequence comes from Eudonia mercurella, assembly GCA_963082485.1. NCBI lineage: Eukaryota > Metazoa > Arthropoda > Insecta > Lepidoptera > Crambidae > Eudonia > Eudonia mercurella. Next base: position 5,408,028 of record OY720045.1, read on the forward strand.
CGTCACGCACGTCACAAGCATCATCCTTTTCATCGGCTTAGTAGTAAGTGAAACTACCAATAAAATACTTTTCTTTACCTAAAATAATCATTGACAAGGGTCCGTTGTTAAGTCAAGTCAAGTTGTTTAAATTGTGAAAGTGGTCCGTGACTACAAAAAGTTTAAGAAACTCTGTACTAGACCACAGAGGCGGTTAAATAAATATAAAAATTTAAATATATCATATATATTTAAAACGTATATCTTTGGCTCCTCTCTATCGCAACTTATTATATGCAGAAGCAGAGTCCTGCCCCCCAACCGCCTAACACTCTCGCTTTCGATCGCTTTGAAAGCGAGGCCCTCGCCTCGCTTTCTATTATAATATTGAAATATAATATCGAATAATATCGAAAGCTATTAGCTTTCATATTGCTTTCGAAATGACAAGATGACGCCTCCTCCTCGCCTCGCCTTCAAAGCGATCGAAAGCGAGAGAGTTAGGCGGTCGACCCCCAGATGCGAAGACAGCTTATAGTGGAGCAGGAGTGTGCTTCACCAGCCGCAATCCCCCATCCTGCCGATCCGCAAGTAGACATAGACATAGACATTCATTTATTTACTACATAAGCACACATAAATACATTTATACAAGGCGATTAAATTAACAATTACAACAAACATAAATACAAACAGAATTAAATCAACAAAGACAACATTAATAATTTAATATAAAAATCTAATAAAAACAAACAGTAGGCATTCCATCAGTTTGGTGCCCACAGAAGTATGTGTGCTACAGCAGCAAATGGGCCTCGACTACGAAGCACGAAATGCCTACTGTGTTAGCAGTAGACGCTGTTATTCTGCCAAAACCGTGCATTTAGCCTCAGGACCCCGTGAGAACAATAACTTTTGCTTATTGGTGTGTTGCGTGTGTTTGTGTGAAATAAAACATTAAATAGGCGATATGATAAAATAATAATTAGTAGCAAGTAGTAGTTAATAGCAAGTAAGGTAAACGCTGGTTTAGTCGTCAGTGTCCCGAAACTCGTCAACTAAACATTTTAAGCATTTTGTGTGTTTCTATTAATAGAAAATTAAATATTGCTTATGGCGATACATTCTTGATATTATAATGTACGATTGTAAAAGTAACACTTGCCTAAAAGTGTTATGGTGTCGGAAGAACTTAGCAAGAAATGTGTGCTCCCCGAAAAAAATTGCGATTGCCCGCATTTTGCTACTAAACTGAGTAAACACCACCTCGTATTACTTCACTTGTCAGGCCGCTTCGGACAACAACACGATAAGTGTATTTGTTTATTGGGATAGTTAAATAGATTGTCTAACGTTATAACCTATCATTTGTAATAAGTTTCATATGTATATAGCTTTTTTTGCATGTGACGTTTATTGGTACTCTCTAATTAGTACATGACCCAAAACTCGTCAAAATCGTATGCTTTCTGACGGATATCGGGACACGCAGCAACAGTTGCACCTAAACTCGTCGTTGTGTTCTTATTACCATGAGTTAAGTTTTATTTTCCTTTGAATCAAAAGAGAATCGTATACTTACTTGGCGACGGTTATCGGGGCGCGTGTGACTGCTGTACCTAAGCCCGTCATTGAACTTTATTGCCTTCAGTTACGTTTCATTTTTCTTTGACTCGATTAATTATAGAATTAAAATTAAACTACCTACAATTTACGAGTCATTTAATGATTAAATAAGTTGGTTGTGAAATGTTTCTGGTTTATATTGATAACTTATAAGTTATCATACCGAATACCTACGACCTAGTATTAATAAGAGCTGAGATAGGTGCAGTAGCCTAGTCAATTTATTATTTTACCCAATAAAATCTCAATCTATCTAGATTTATTAATCTTCATCATAAAAGTAGCATAGAGTCTGACTTAATAAATGCATGTTACTGCTTATATTGAATATAAATATTTCTGTATTATATTTGGAGGAGGTACTTTTGAGCAGATATCTAAAAATAGATTACATAAATATATGGGTTAAATTGCGATCTTTTGCTTTTTGAAGCCGCTTTCAAGTTCAATTTACCGATTTGCACTCTTTTATAGTTTTACTTTTGCAAAAATATATTTCAAATATAACATGATCGAAACGTGCCTTCCTTAACACCCATTTGCAGTACTTGGCGGCAGAGTTAAAGGTTTTCTTCTTTGCGTGGATACTGCCGTCCCTGCGTTTGCAACCGCGAGCCTGGGCCCAGGCTTGGTACGCTGCTTCTTACCGCGCTTCAGCGTGAGCAAGAGCAGTCATTATTGAACCATGGACGGGCCCTAATGCCTATGGGGACGTCAGAGAATGGGATAAAATATTCCATTCCCTGGCGTATCACGTCTGCGATTGCGCCGGCACAGACAGAAGGTTCGCTCGAAGAGAAGCACAGTTGCCGCCAAGGATAAGACGCGAAGAAGTGCCGCATCTCGTCCCAATCTGCCGACCCATTTTTCCATACTCGCCGATCCGCGATCTCCGAAGGGTAGTGTCCGGAGGAGAGCATATAGATACGGATTTCACCAGACAGTGGTCAGAAGATCCCAGTGAAGCCGAGATCGATACTGAGTGTCTGCCTAGGTCAGATGTCAGCAGAAGGTTTAGGCAATTGGGTGTGTGGCCATCAACATCAGGTATGCGGGTTGCTTGGTTCACCAGCTGGGAGAGATTTTGCGATAACGCAAACATGCGTGCCTCTCTTCCAGCATGGTCCGTTTTCTGGAAAGGGAAATAGCCAATCGCTATAGTGGGCGTTGAAGTCTCCCAGAAAATCAAGCTCCGCAGTTGGATACCTTCGTTGGGCCAGATCAGCTGCCTCAGTGGGGTGGTCAAACAACCGAGTCGCCTCCTGATCTCCGCTTTGCGACCGATAGACATCGACATAGAGAGTTTTCTTTATGCCGGTGTCTACCAGCAACCATAGTGTGGATGACCCTAAAACCTCGTAAGGTAAATGCAGCTATTAACGACCCCCCTAAAATCTGCATATATTACCGAGGTTTAATTTATTTTCTTGAATTTATTTATTTATTTATTTATTTATTTATCTATTGGGAAACAAACAGCGTTACAGTCATACAAATAATAGTGACACTTAGTTCTTACATAAGCCTAATTAGTTTCCACTTTTATATAAAACTATTGTTGAGAAAGGCAACGTTGCATGCTAGAATACAAGTTAATAAAAAGTAAATTAAATAGTAGGTGTAGCCAGACATATTATTAGATTACAAAAAAAAAATATAACTTAAAATATTGAATTTTTCAATATTAGGTAAGTAACTTATATAAGTTGTACACTGTTATGTTTCATTTTTTAAAATCGATTTAAATTGACGTAGCTTAAGATTAAAAATATCGATGTGACCGTACTTCAAATTATAAGTTTTTGTTGTTCTTGGTATTAATCGATTGCTTGCATAATTCGTCCGACACATAGATACAGAAAATGTATTACAATTTCGCATGTTCGCCCTAGGGCATCTAAGTAAAATTTTACTTAGCAGCTTACTTAACTATAAACAAAGTGTACTTTTGTAAATGAATGAAAAATTTCATGAAAAAATTAAAACACAGTAATAAAGATTTTGTCCCTCAATCATATCGTCTATACCAAAAATTTGTTCCAATCTGGCAACCCCACGAGAAACGGTCAGTCTGTGCGCCGCTCGCGCAGCAAGTGCTCGTGCCATAGGAAGCGTTCTCGCCGAACGTAAATACACTCATTTTTTTCTTAAGAGTTTTTTAAAACATTTTATGATATTTATGCCAACGCCTATTTAATAAGTCGTTGCTAGTATTCTTTCGAATACAAATGAAGCACGTTTCTTGTATTTCGATATGTTTCCTTTTGATAAAATCAATAAATATAATAACACCGTGATAGCTTCCAGGATATGGCAGTTACTGCTTTTTACCGCGGTACCCTCGGTAAAAGCAATCAGTGAAAGCTGAGTTTATTTTATTTTTATTCTAGAATACGGTATTATTTGTCATTAAAAACAGTGCCATGATACTTTCAAATATCAAAGATAGTTTTGAGACATTTCCGTGGTACAATTTATCAGCTAGAAATCTTAATTTTTGGCAAGAAACATCAAGCATAAAATATAATTTCTTCAAAGTTCCTAAACAAAAAAGAGTCTTGCTTGGCATAAATAATACTTTTTATTTTATTTATTGCCCTATTAAGTAATAGCAGATTGTAGAATAGCCATTTTTATTTCCACTTTTGGATTTTATATAACACAACTATCGTTAATTTGTGAGTCGGTATAAGATGAAAGCAAAGCCTATTACCGACACTATTTACCGACCGAAAAATTAACAACCCTCGTTATTAGCACGTATGAGAACCTATTACCGAGTGATATGGGTCGGTAAAACATGCTCATAGTTAATGCATTTCCGATGTAAGTATTTATATTTTTTATTTCAATATATTTACTTCTACACTCTGTAATACCATTTCAGTACAATGTTTTATCAACGAGTGAATAAAATTTTTCGTCACTCGGAAACAGCTTCCTATAGAAAACTATTACCGAGTATAGACGAGTGACTACCTTCGGTAAATACCTCGGTATTAACTGATCGGTATGTGAGGACCCTCGTTATTACCCGCAGTTGTCTTTCTGATTTTAAAAATTATTTTTCAGTTATGCAGATAAGTATAAAAAGCAAAATTTTGTAATAATAAATAAAAAAAAATTAACTTCAGAGAAAAAATATATTTATGGGCTTAGCACATTTACTAATGCGTCTTTCCTGACTGTCAATTTAAAATGTCGTTATCACCTGCAATTACCTTAGCTGGTGAGACGTCGACAGCACACGTCATCGTGGACATACGCACAGACCCCGGCTAGCTTCTTGAACTTATGCTCAAGCGAGTAGCCGGGATACTTAAGGTAGGCTACGTCCGACGGTTTCACTATCTTCTTCTCAGTAAGAAAGAGTAAGTGTGGCTTTTCGGTCTCGAGATGGTAGTGGACCGGTTGGAGGTTTGAGTGCAGACCTCGGATGTTAGTGAGGTGCACTTTGATTGGGAGGAAGTGCAGCCGTTGTACAAACGGCTGCACCTCAAATCAAAGTGCACCTTACTTTTTAAAACTTTCTGCTTCATATTAAGGTGAGGTGGTTTTGCTGGGGTTTTGAAAGCCAGCGAGGCGCAGTTTGGTTGCCAAAGTTTGGTTGCCACGGATCCCATTACCCTCCACGATGAGCTTTCCAACACAGATTTGATCAGAGTCCGAGACCGGTCCTTTTGAAGCTACTGCTAGCCATCAAGCTCCCAAAGTCACTGGCATTTCTACTACGCTACGACGGAACACTGCAAGCTGCTTGACGTCAGACTTAAATAGGAAGGTGATGGCAAGCCAGGCGGACCCTTTCGAGCCCTACCACCGCTATTGGGGATTTTCAGCCGCCTCTACTTGACAGGGGAGACGTTGCCCGGGGCGGACTGCTAGGAGGTAAATCCCCAACCACCCCAAATCTAAGACTAAAGTGATGGTGTTCGAAAGAGATGAAGAAATAACTGACTGTACGGTAATGATTGGTTACTCCGTGATCATGGCGTGTGCAACTGCGCCGAAATATCAGGGACTCGACAACAAATCAAAACATGGTAAAAACCCCGCTTTTTGTAATATTTACAGTAAAATGTAAATTGCTAAGTTGAGAAGCGTTTTTCAATTAAGCACATTACATTATTTTGTATTATTTAGTTGTTTTTAAAAAAACGTGTCTAAAAAATGAACTTTAAGTTCAAAGACAAAGAGTTCAAATTGGTGATGAAAATTGACGAGTTTTAGGTCATTTTGACGATTATTGGGACAAAGCCGTCGACTAGTGGTACATATGGCACATTTTTTAATTGATTAAACATCTAATTTTTTGCTGTGTTTCACCGATATAAATGCAATATTTTCTAAAAAGATGAATAAATTGTTTACCTCGCCATGCAATCAATTTTTTTCTAAGTCCACTGGTTTTTACGTGGGAGGGCTGCAAAGTCAACTTATTTCAGAACCTGACGAGTAATGGGCCGTTTACCTTAGCTTCAATTCAATTCAATTCAATTCAATCATTTATTGCTCTCCATAACTATACATGAGTTGTTACAATATTAGTTAGATAGAACGTTATGGGCCCGGATTGGGCACGACAATGTTTTGAGAGGAAATTAATATCTAATCTTATTCTACTGCTTATATAAATATGTATTAATTTTATTATTTTCTTATTAGCTTATTCCCACCTCGTTTAAAAGACCGGAATATAGATCATCCTTCATTCACCAACAGCTTATTTTTTAATGTCCCCTCTGTTGGAGTAGCTATTTTTATGAATGGAACACCACGCACAGGGAGAACGCGGGCCATGAACAACCACGCGGGCCCAGTGCGTATTGGTGGTTGTTAACGACTAATGCGGCCGGGACCAACCTATTAAATTTTTGGCCGCCCATCCAATGACTGGTCTTTTTGAAAATTTTTGTGAAAAAGACCTGGCGCGTTAATTTTATTTAAATTTTTATTTGTGATTCAACTTACAGCCGAAAGAGGACTTTTTTCACGAGCGGAATCTGCTTCCAGACCGTCTCACCGGGCTGTTGCAGGCCCGGGAGGTGTGTGGGGTTGGTCACCTGATGGACTGTGACCGACCCACCCGGCATCCATCTGCCGCTTTTGCGGAACCCCAAGCATTGGATGGAGTCATTCGCAGTCTGCGCGGTTGCCCTCTAGGGCCTAACAATTTGGCCCGTCGTCAGCCACAGAAGGCGCCATGCGCCATACCTTCCGGATGCGAAAAGGGCGCCTTCTCTCCTGGAGGCTAAGACGCGGGGAGGGGAGTGGGGGTCACCCTCTTCCCCACCACCGCATTGGGCTACGATGGGTGCACCAGCCCATGCAACCGCCGATAGCTGATAGAGGACTTATAATGAGTTCGACGGTTACTTACTAGTTAAGATGATATGATAGGATTTTATATTTTAGTATTCTTATCTTTGTGTAGCAGTTAAATTATATTTGATTCATTGAATAAACTATTCATCTTTAGGGTAATAACATTTCTCACTAAGGAGAATTGAACATTTTGATAATAAATTAATTACCTATGTTTTTATTTCGAGTCCTATGACGTAAAACGTGCAAGAAAAGTTAACGTCTCGTATTTATTTTTATTTATTTATTTTGGTTCTTCAACGGCAAATCTTTATTACGAAGGGACATTGTTTCAATCGTTACACTGAGCCGTACAGAGGGCTGCACATCGACCTATACAAAGCTGTCAAAATTCTTCAATACATTTTCAACCATATCGTTAAGGCATAAAGTTCAAAGTCATTCAAGTTCATTAAGGAAATTTGACAGCGTGTGTACAACGCAATCGACGGGGTATAAGGTTAGTGGTAAATATTTTGTAAAACGGCCATAACAACTTAGTCGACTCAAAACATGTGCACGCATTGCAGCAGCACGCTCAGTTTGTGTTCCTACTGCGCTTGCGCGATAGTTTTGCTACTTACATCGGTGAGTGCATTAGTAAATAAACGTTTTACTACACGCACAAAATAAAGAGACCCAGAAGGTAACTTTAATACATATCGCGCTCGAGCAACTCACACATAGAGCCCTTTCACGGACACGGATCTCGGAACAGCTCGGAACAGTAAGATGTTGTTTTTTTTACGGGTAAGCACAGTGCCTGGATCACACCTGATGTAAAGTGATGATAAGGTCATTTTTGGTGGAAGAGCACTTCACCCGGGATCCGCAACTAGTGGGGCACTGGCTATCTTATCTCTAACTGCCGGAACACAACAATGCTACAAACATTGATGTTATGGCGACGTATTTAGATAAGATGGTGGTTGTTAGCTAACCAAACCGAGTACACAAAGCTGGGGATCGAACCCGGGACCTCTGGGTATAAACCGGTGGTCTTAGTGGTGGAGGCGGTTGTCTGTGTGCGTTGCTCGAGCACGTTCGTATGAAGCTTACTTTCTGCAGTATCGTTATTTTGTGCTACCAGGTTCAATAGGCTTACTGCGAGATTCATTCTCTACTCTATAAACGGCCATTACAGCGTTTCCAGACTGTTTTGCGGTGGGAAACTTGAAACTTTGATGGAACCGAATGGCGGTGGCAAAACACCGTCAGAGGGTTCAAAAGGAAATAAAATCACGCAAACGTGTCCCCGTTAACTACTAGATTCTTCGAGGGGTTCGGATCGGAACTGGGAGCGCAAAAGTGCCTTTAAAGGGGCTCGCGGGTCGTGGGGCGGGCGAAAGAAACGAGCATTTGTTTGGCTACATTTTAATACTCCTCGTTTTGCACCAGGATGTGTTTCAATGCTATAATTCGTTTTCCTTAACGTTTTCGTATGGCAAATGTATATTTTAATTATAAACAATGCTATTAATAAAGAGGTCGATGACATAGCTACCTCGTTTGGGTTACTATCAAGCCACTCGAGTACTTTTTACAATACATGACCACCTGGTGGTTGTCAATACTAAAAAATATCTCCAGGTCTTCTGTGGTTCAAACGGCAAGTTGGGTCGTTAGTCCCACTTGTCATAAAATAGCAGACGATTAAGCCCACCTTTGTCGTCCCTTTATCATATCGAGCTCCTCCTTTCGCCTCCACTTCGGAAGGCACGTAAAGCCGTTGATCCCGGCTGCATTAGCAGTCGTTAACAACCACCAATCGGTACTAGGCCCGCGTGGTGGTTTATGGTCCGTTAGGGTTAACACCCTATCGTACATTGAAACCGAGGACTTATTAAAATGAAATCAATACGTACGCCCGCACGCACGCACGCATACACACACACAAACCCTCACACACCCTCAAACGCACACACACACGCCCACGCTTATTAGTAATGCGCCATTATCACGGAAAGCTAAAACTGCTATTATTAGGTATGGGCTTACGTTAGTAGTCAAACGTAGCTATCGGAATCGAACCGCGATTTGTCGCATTCGGTTGAATGCGCATACTACTAAATACATGGTGTATTTGACACACAGGCATATAAATACTCTTTTCAAAAAATTCAAAAATGGAAGAGGAGAGGCCGAAATCCAAACTCACATTCTATCTTTTTAAATTTTTTATCGCTTATGTATGATACAATCCGTGCAGACTTAATAAAATTACGGTCGAATTTCGACCACTGGGCGACCACTAGTATTAGGTAATACGTGAAGCAAAAACTTTGTATCCCTTTTTACGAAAATTGCGCTGACGGAGGAGTATCTATGAAATTTCGCACACTTATAGGGAAAGATTGCAGAATGTTAATACTTTTTTTTATTATACATAAAAAATAGATTAAATCAATAAAATAAACATTACACACACTACCATGTATTTGACACACACGCATATATACTCTTTTCAAAAGTTTCAAAAATAGAAGAGGAGCGGCTGAAATCTGTCAATGCCAATCCAAACTCACATTCTATCTTTTTTAATTTTTCATGACTTAGGATACATGCCGTGCAGCCTTAATAAAATTAACTAGTAAACTACTACTACTAACTTTGGCTAAAATGTCTTGTTATATCCAATTTCTTTCGTTATACCTACCTAATATTAGGTTGCAATTTCACAAAACAAGGAGAATAAATTTCTATCATGACGTAGCTTGTGCAAATGTAAGTCCTGTTCAGCGGTGTCAGAAGTCACTTTAAATTTATTAAGTCTAGTCACATACGAGGCATTCCTTGTGACATTCTTTATACTGAGCCCGGATATGTGGGACAGGGGGGAAAGTGAATTGATACAGCCACGTTCCCCTTTCCCATATGTACCGAAGTGTTCAATGGGTATCTGTAAGAAAGCCTTGAGTGACATTGCTACCGCCTGCGCCTACAGAATTATAATTTACGGTCAGGCACCACTGTCTCATCTAACCTAATGATAACCGACACTTCTTGGCCTCATTTATTACTAAAAGTGGTCGACTTGCTTAAATAATAGTTGCTGAGTTTCTTGCCGGTTCTTCTCAGTACAAGGTCTCCCGCCCTGTGTAGACTTACGAACCAATGGCATAGTGACATTAATAAATATTATTTTAGCCTAAACTGCATAAATGATTTTAAATTTTAATAACTAATTTTAACACATTATACATACTCATTTTTCTTAAAAACTTTATCTATACGAAATCTTACACTCCTTAGAAATGTGTTTTAAGGTACAATTCATGTGTACCTTAGGTGCCCAGAAATAATTGTAAAATCTTTCGAGACTCCATCTCCTTAATTATAGACTTTAACCATACCAAATCTTACACTCCTACATGCGCGCAATGTACACACGCCTACACGTCAACCAACTTCAAACTGTCAAATTTCCTCAATAAACTTTGAACTTTATGTCTTTATTATATGGTTGAAAATGATAGGTTGATGTAATGGTGTCTGTACTTAAAAAGGGGCACAAAGTTTTCGCTTCACGTAATAATATATGTCACGTATTAGTATATCTAATAAATATTATAAAATCAGCATCCTCTGACATGCCCTGCGTAAAATTTGTATTTACCAATAGTATATTTACCTATATACAGTACATTGCTGTTAACACATAACTAATAGTCCACCAGAGCGCTAATACACCTGTCTAAGAGATAGGTTAACGTCAGAAGCCTAATATGGCTACGAGAATTGAACCACAATTTCCCGCAGCCAATTCGAGCATAACACCATTGTAAGGTTGAAATTTTTTTTATTGTTTTCCAGATCGCTGCCACACTGGGTACCGCCAAAAAAAATCACATACAAAAAAGGAGTGTGGACGGCAACTTCGAAGTGTTGTTAAACTTATACAAATTTAACCCACTCAAGCGGTCGAAGATATTCAAAGCATTTTCTAATCGAATGCTAATACCAAACAGAGCTGACAGTAACCATGACTTGCATTTTGATTCAAACGAAAGTGCGAAAGAAAGGCAAACGCGCATCAAGGTGAATCTTAAGCAGATAGAGGAAACAATTCATGTTACACAACGTCGGCATAAGGATCTAGAGCGACCTTACTTTACGGTAAACGACTATCTTCCCGAAAGGTTTTCCGAGGAGCTAACACTTGATGATGTCACAAGATACAAAAAGTTTAAGGCTAAGAAGGATGATTACATGCTTGAAAACATACTTGAGCATATAGGTAGCAACGAATTGTCTAGTAGAATTAAATCCAAGGATGTTGGTAATCAAGCGTCAAGATCCACAAAAACTGTATCGGTCCATGAAGACGATAAGGTTAATCGTATTGAGACTATTGTAAATAATGCAGACTTAAATCGATCTAACCATGAATATAATTATGGTGATAGTTCTATTTCTAAAGAAAAAGAGGTTGAAATAATGAGATAGGTTAGGACAACAATAAAACAACGTTATTTTGTAATGAAAAAACTTAATTTACAGCTTTATTTACAACGTAATAAATAAATAAATAATTTAGTTCGAAGTCCGTATTATTTTAAAGCTTTGGATAAGTTCATATTTGTGCATTGTAGGCTAATTCGTGGGCATCTTCGTATGAGCGAGCCTGGTAAGGGCCGTGGGCGTCCCACGCGGGGGCATGATGGTCCACATGGTGCTCAACGTGGTGTTGGGGGTAGTGGATGACTTCATAATTCACAACCTTTGGCTTCGTGAACTTGAAGATAACCATGGCACCTGTGAACAAACGTTATGAATGAAAAAATACACATGTGGTAGAATACTGTCTTATTAGTCCAGTGGTTAAGACCACGATTGGTTTAGCCCCCGAGGTCCCGAGTTCGACTCCCAGCGTGGGTACATGTTTGTATACTCGGTTTGGTTGGTGGTAGGGCTTGATTTTCCGCCTGGCTAGCTACCACCATCTTATCTAAATAAGTCGCCATAACATCAATGTTTGTAGCATTGTTGTGTTCCGGCAGCTAGAAGTAAGATAGCCAGTGCTTCAGTAGTTGGGGTTTCCGGGTGATGTGCGCGAAGACAGAGTGCTTACCCGTAAGATATATATATATATATATATATATATATATAATCTTCTCAGTTTATTTATCGCTCGTCTTTGAAATGGTTTATGACTTTTAATTATTGGAACTATTTTTTTTAACTTTAAGTTATTTTTTTATTTTTTATTTGGATAATAATCTGATTACTTGTTGTAAAACCTTACCGGATAACACAAGGGAGATGAGACCGAGAGTAAGAGCCTTCCATGTCTTCAGGGCGATTAGGGCCAGAGCCAGTGGAACCAGCACTGAAGCCTTGAACTTTAAGCCAAGAAGGAAGGGTAGGATCACCTTCTTGATAAAGCCGTGTTCTGAAATAGAAAAATGTTATTATACTTTTAGTATGCCGCACAAATTTATTTTTTACTAGCAAACTATTTGTTAATAACTAACTGCTCTTTATCCTCAAGGGCTTGGGCAGCTTGATCTTCTTCTTTCTTCCCTCGAATTCTTCAATTTCCTCCTCTCCGTCCAAAGGCATGTTCAGTTCAGAAGGAAGGTCATCCAACATTGCTCTTGGCACATATTCCGATGCAGCACTGTTCGAGATCTCTTGTGGAACTTTCACTTTGAGGGCATGTGTTTGGATGAAACGGTCCACTTGATCCACGATTTCCATAGCCGGATCCTTAGCAGTCCTAGGGTTCACATTGACGTCGTCTTCAAGTGTTGCTGTTTTGATAATGGAGAGATTGTCTGTAATTTTGATCTCGTCATCATTTGAGACTAGCGAGATCCACTGCAGTGCTCTTGGTTTTACACATTCCACGGAATATTGACTTAAGCATTCATTGTAAATGTTATTGACTAATCTTGATGCAGTGTACGATTGGGCACTAGCAAAAGCAGCTACCGATAACAGCACTATGAGTTTAGCCATGTTGCACTTTTTTGTTTTCACCATTACGCTTTTGTTTTGACGGCAGAGGCGACTGACTGCCGTACGATAAACGATCACAATGTATGCCAGGGAAGTTCAGGGCTTGGTTTATATACGAGCATTAATACGTGATGTGGTATCCGAATGCGGTGGGTCGCTATCTTCGGCGATATACGTGCGATCGTTGGTCCGCGGTACATTTTAATTGTCAGGCGCAGTTGTGTTGGAAAACTATCACTTTGCCTCTTGAAATACGGAGCGATTAAAAAAGCCCTTTTAAAAAAAATACCGGACAAGTGCAGGCCTATTAGTAAAAGTCTTAGTAGTTAGTACTTAGTCCCAATGAGTATTTAAATGTGAAAAATATATTGTAACATACCATTTTTATGACTACTAGAGATTGGCACAAGTTTTATATTTTGTACATGAAGTCGTGATAAGCAAAGTTCTAGAATTGTTAATTTGACATATCGAGCATGTTGTAATATTTTCATTAAATATTATTCAATCTAATTGTTAGTAGAGAAGGTAATTAGTAGGGAAGTATAGGGGCCAAGATTCAATTCGCGATAGAGACTCATAAATACACCAAACTGATTCCGATGTTTTGACGTATTATTCTAATAACATACGTTTTATGAATAGATAGACATAAAAAGATATACCTAGAATACCTTTACTAAGTAGTTTGGGTTAAACTCCGTAAAAATATTGTTTGAAACGAAGTGAAAACAAAGTTTCTATGAACCTTGCTACGCATCATTATCATCGCCCTATAATTTGTTTATTTTTGTAGAGAGTTTGGTGATGGCCTCATGCGGCTTATTCAGCGTCTTCGGACATTTTTGGGGGCGGCAAGAAACTTAAAGGGTTCCTCAAGCTGCATGATCGACAAGTCTTCAGCCCTCCTTACCCCTTACCCTTCTAGATTCTGCCAGGGGTCGGATATCGAATCAGTTCAACCTTCTTCATGTGCCATCTCCTATCGAATTTCGGCTATCATTATGGCCACTTGAGCCCGTGATGTTGCGGCTCGTAAAAGTTCTGGTTTTCAGAGTGCCTTGCTGGCCGAGTGCCAAAGCGCAAGGCCCGATGCCCGAGGTCTCGGTTCAATTCCCAGGTTAGACAAAATTTGTTTCGGATTTTTCGGAGCATAGCCTGGGTTTGTTATCACCAACCCGCATTTGGCAAGCGTGGTAATTAAGCCAATACCCATCAATTGTAGTGATCGACTTGATTTTAATGACGGAGGCCTTTGCCCAGCAGTGGGGCATATGTAGGCTATTTACTTACTTACGTACCTACTGACTACTCAGATTGCAAACACGACGAGGTTCTGTAGCCATTTCACCTTTCCTTCTCTGGCCTTGTATTTTTCCTTGCAGTATGAGCTGTAGAAGAATTTATAAGCGCCATAATATTATGATGGGTTTACGTCTTTCCTCATAAACAGTAAATTATTGAGATCGGGCTATTCAAAGCCGGTTTTTGGGTTTTTAGGAACCATATTACCACAACAACTGAGACCTACGGCCTAACATCTCTTCCGAAGTATGCCATGCGCATACGCAGCGCATAATACGACAATTCATTGACAATCTCCACATTTTCAACGTAGTGTGTGTAGGTGTTGACTGCTGCCTTTTTAGGTGTAATGTTCTGTCTGCCGTTTCTGTTATCCTTAGCACAGGTGCTACGACAGAGCTTGATAAACGAATGATAGCGGCATTAACAATACACACAGTAACTTTTGCAATCAAAATAAGTTTTTTTTGGAGATATATTGCTGATTGCCTAAGACGGCATTTTTAGCTTCACCGGGCTTTGGGGGAGGAGGGGGGGGGAGACATTTAAAGGTTTCCTCAAGCCGTGTGAAACGAATCACCTTCGGAGGTTTTGTAGGAACAGCATCACGCACTAGCGCGTGGCCCCGTGGCCTACTAGATGGTAGGTACATGTCCCCATACCCTTGTTCTACGAGTACGGTGTCTTGGGCCTAAACTGCCTCTGTGGTCTAGTGGTTAAGACCACCGGTTTAGATCCAGAGGTCCCGGGTTCGATTCCCAGAGGGGGTACATGTTTGTGTACTAGGTTTGGTTGGTGGTAGGGCTTGTTTGTCCGCCTGGCTACCTATCATCTTATATAAACATGTCGCCATAACATCAATGTTTGTAGCATTGTTGTGTTCCGGCAGCTAGAGATAGGATAGTGCCTCAGTACTTAGTTGAGGATTCCGGGTGAAGTGCGCTCCCACCTTCGGCCTTATCATCATCACTTTACATCGGGTGAGATGAAGGTCAAGTGCTTACCCGTACAATATAAAAAAAATTAAAAACTAGTACCTAAGCATGTTTAGAGTATTCTGTAAATGTGTAGTAGCATGGCAAGTTATATTGCATTGCATTTTAGTACGCCACGGATTTCCTCAAGATAACGCTTGATTGCATTTATTATCTTACTTTAATTAAATCATCATCATCATCATCATCATCATCATCATCATCATCATCATCATCACCTGCTAATGTTATGTTCTCACTGCTCACGGGTACGAGCCTAATGCCACAGGGAGAACGGGCCATAAATATCCACGCGTGCCCAGTGCGGATCCGGACGGCTTTAATTTAATAACTGCCTTCTTTATTCTAACCTCATTTAAGGTCCAGTTGTTTGACCATAGACTATGTATAATATTGGAGTTTGACAATCGGTCACTTACAATTACTTTATACCACAAGAACGAGTAAAAGTGCGAGGTCCACAAATATTTATTTCTGGTGCACAACACAAGATTACTTATAGTTAAAACATGAATAGAGTACCGTACTATATAAAGTATTTTGCTAAACTACAATCCAATAATGTGTGCACACAATATCATGACTTAAATATCTACGGTCTTACAAATAAACAAGGAACAAGGTCCGAATAGTTATTCCGTGTTTTGTCTTTTTTACTCTAATTTGTAATGACGTTTACATGACAGGAACAGGAGCTTATTCTTTGTTTATTTGTAAGGCACCTAGACTATACCTAAAGATGTGCTTTATGTTATAATTAAAAAAAAAACAAATTTAGTATAGGTAATAAATAAAAACTAAGTTGTAGAGGAAGGTTATAAGGAAACTTCTAAGCAATTCTGGAATCCTGTAAGACTGAGATGAAATATATCTACACCTTAATTATTATTAATGAGGTCATTATACAGTCATAATATTTGACTTCTGTGCTTTGTGGTTAGGCAGAAAGAAATTACAGCCGATCCTCGACCACTCAGAAATTGGGTATGATGTCCTCTCTAGCTACCGGAACACAGCAATGGAACCAAAAATAAGATCGTGGTAACTAGCCATGCGGACTTAAACCATACATAATAATAGTAACTGGGACCTCTGGATTTGAGGTCAGTGGTCTAACCACTAGACAAGAGGTGACGATGGTAGTAGGATGGAAGCGCCCGGAATTCTCGTTTATTGAGGAACAGGCTATCTTATCTCCAACAGCCGGAACACGACAACGCTACTACATTGATTTTATGGCGGCAGACTAAAATTAAAAAGATTGGTGTAGCTGGCTGGCTACGGTATGGCTAGGACGTAAACAAGCATTACCACTAACTGAACTAACAACAACTCTAGGAATTGCACCGGGGACCTCTGGGAGAAGGTACCTACTCCAATCAGATATATTATATTCCTCAAATACTCACCTATATGGTAACGAAGACTACCACTTGAAACTGACATACAATTCTGTTCTTTATTGTCACTAACACTAAGGTTCATTTGACGAGCTGCATGATTATGACACGGCCACGGTCAACTGTTTGACACAATTATCTATATCCTGTTGGTTTTCGTTTCGGTGTATGTCGTCGAGCCGTTTACGAATGGGCGCAAACTCGCAGTAGCCACCATAATTATAAAACGAAAGTGATTTGAGTAGAACTACAATTAACACATCCTCTTAATACAATTTGTCAATGTCTAATGTGAAGTCAGTTAACATATCATCATCATCAGTCTTTTGACGTCCTACTACTGCTAACTCGCTATCATAGAACTGCTGATCTAGGCAAGGCTCAAGATCACTCAAAGAGCAATGGAGAGGGCTATTCTCGGGGTTTCTCTGCGTGATCGAATCAGAAATGAGGAGATCCGCAGAAGAACAAAGGTTACCGACATAGCCCGAAAAGTTGCTAAGTTCAAGTGGCAGTGGGCAGGGCACATTGCTCGCAGGACTGATGGCCGCTAGGGGGAACAGTCCTCGAGTGGCGACCACGTACCGGAAAGCGCAGCATGGGTGGACAAACCAAACAACAAGGTGGACTGACGATCTGGTAAGGGTGCCGGAAGCCGCTGGATGCGAGCAGCACAAAACCAGTCGTTGTAGAGATCCTTGGGAGAGACCTTTATTCAGCCGTGGACGTCTTTTGGCTGAGATGATAATGATGATACAACACTCATCTAACAGTGGGAATACAACATTGCTACTAACATTGTTGTTATGACGGCAGACTTCGGTAAGATGGTGGTAGCTCGCATGGTGAACTCAGAGGAAGCTCTACCACCAACTGAACTGAGTAGTACCTACATAAATCAGAGACAACCGTTTGAATATTACAAGTCTTGACTAATTCCACACTCCATAGTTCATTTCTAAACGTCAATGTGAAACTATAGTAAGTTTTATTAATAATAATAAATAATTTTGTTATGTGATACCCACCAACAAATGTTTTTTCATCTTCTTCTTTTTCAATTAAAGCCATTTATTCCATATCTTTCTGTATATTTTAAGTGGCAAAACTGCGAGTTTCAAGTTTCTTTATGATAGCGAGCGAGCGGCGCGTGGCAGCAGTGGTGTGACAACGGCGCACGACTACGAATACACACGCACACTAATATCTGTACAGAGCAGGCTGGTGATTTAATATTAGAGCAATGTTTACTTTCGTAAAATCATAGGCGTTTGGGTTACATAGTAACAATTACCTAATCCGTGGTTTGGGTAAAAAATAATAAAAGTCTTAATATTTTCATATTCATATTTTTTTATTGAAAAATAAGACAACAGTGGCCTGTGGAATATCAATACAAACATTTTGATGTCGGATCATTGTTTCATTTGTGCTATATTTACAAAGTTTCTGAAGAAATAAGTTTTTAGACTTTTACGTATTATTTATGCAGTTTCTGTGTATTTGTTTCAAATTCCAAGAAAACCATGGCCTTGTGAAAGGATCAATCTTAGCTACACTAGTCCTTTTATGTATATGACCTATTCAGCGCCTAGCACCAGTGACTTAAAAACACGTAAGTTTTCGAAATTCCACGCGGCACCCCCATTAAATGGAATTTATTGCTGACTTAAATTATTACTGACCTACCTTATATGGCTAACGTTAAAAACAACCTAAATATACTAAAGCACGGAGGAGCTCGAGATGATACATTTTTAGTCACCCATCCGACGACCGGCCCTTGCGAAAGTTGCTTAACCTCAGCACTCGCAGACCGGGCGCGTTAGCCACTGCGCCATCGAGCTCCTACCTACTTTACGTCTTAATCTTCTACAGGTTTTTTTTTTTTCAAGAGAGATTGCTGATTGCCTCAGACGGCATTTTCAGCTTCACCGGGCTTTTTTGGGGGCGGCGAGGAACGTAAAGGGTCCCTCAAGCCGTGTGAAACGAATCACCTTCGGAGGTTTTCTAGAGGGAACGGCTTCGCGCACTAGTGCGCGTCCCCGTGCCCTACTAGATTCTCCGAAGGGTTCTGATCGGATCAGGGAGCGGAACCACCCGAGGGCGCCTCTAAAGGCTCGGACCTCGGCTCGGGTAGACCGGGCCGTGGAGGAGGAGAGAAGCGCCCAAATACATGTCTGTACCTGGTATAGAGCGCGTGTGAACCGGTTCTTCGTACCCTTGTTCTACGAGTACGGTGTCTTCGACCTAAACTAGTGTGCATGTTTAGTGTATTCTGTAAATCATCATCATCATCATCATCTCAGCCAAAAGACGTCCACTGCTGGACAAAGGCCTCCCCCAAGGATACATAAGGATACATGAGGGGATTTGCCATAATCGCCACGCTTGGCAGGCGGGTTGGCGATCGCAGAAAGTTGATTGAGAGTTAACCTCAGAGAGATGCTGCTACCCATCCTCTGGAATGGTCCCTTAGTCGGCTTTTATGACACCCACGGGAAGAGATAGGGTGGTGCAATTCTTTATCCCCGGCACCGCACAGGGAGTAAATGTGTAGTGCCATTTAGAGGATCGGGCGGGGCTTCTACAGGTATACCTGTATGTATGTATGTTAAAATAAATCACACGTATTATGAACTAAAAGAGGGACCACTAACTACATTGTTACACATTCAGCGATGGAAAGTAACACCAAGACAGTAACGAGATCAACAATAATGCGTTCGCAGACCCTTACGTAATAGCGGGGCACATTTCTTATATTTGACATTCTGGTCATATGTTTAGTGAAAGATGTCTTCGTAAAAACGGATGCGTGCAGGCACCTTTTGAATTCTAATTAGTCCGACAATAGACTTACAAATTAATGAGGAAGTTGACAGAGGGAGACACAGTCGCCATTTTAGTAACACTAGAGTCCAAATTACGTTATCAAACGCGCTGCAGTTAACTTTGTTTTGGTAGTACATTGTCGCTGTAAGTATGTATGGATAATTTGTTTATTTATGGTGTTAGAATTCTTGCAGCTTGTTAATGAAGCGTGCGGATCTCGATTGACTCGGTGTTTTTCTAACAATCAGTATTCTTGGAAGAGTTTAATATAATAAATAGTTAAATACTTCTATAATATTTTTTATGGGTATAATTTAAACGCTCACCAGAAATATTAAGTACCAAATAAATTAAATGACTGTACAAATATTATTTTTGTTTCCTAAAATGGATAAATGTTCACCAAATTTTTACACTATTATTCAAATTATTGAGGATACTAGCTGCCCTACTCCTGTAGGTCATATAATAGCTTAGAAATTTAAGACAATCGCGAATCGCAGCGTAGCGATTGTCTTGAATTTAGAGGTTATTTTTTTTATTAGACAACAGAAAGCAAAAATTACCAAATTGAAACTCGAGGCATAAAATATTGGTGTTATCTATATGGTGACAAAATAACATATTTGGTCTGAAATGCAGTTAAAAGTTATTCATATATTTTAATTGCATTTAATAAAAATATAAATTGTATAATTTTTATAATATTTTAGGAAACACAATTTGGTGAGCATTTATCCGTTTTGGTAAGCATTTCGAATTTTATTGGTAGAAGAATGGATACATTTTTGGTAGGCGTTTAAACACAAGCCTTTTTTTATTTTTTCATATTAATACTTTATATAATATTTCATATTAATATTTCATAGTAAAAAGTGTTGAATAATTTCGGCAAGCTGGTTAGAACCACGATAGCTCAATTGGAAGAGCACCTGACCCGGAATGTCAGAAGGGTGCAGGTTCAAATCCTGCTCGTGGAAACTTTTTCAACATTTGTGTTTTTGTAATTTGTTCGCAACAAAATTTGCGTTAAAAATTATTTTAACATTTATTAATACTTTGTCTGTCGGCTGATTTTTGTTTTGCCTATCATCACTATAATAATATCATCAATTGGTTGAGTTTGTAAGTATATGCTTTTCAACATTTATTTCCTTACGAGATAAATTTTACTAGAAAAATCAACAAGTCAGGAAACTCGATCGAGCTTTTACCAAGTTAACAAGCCACAGGAAGCTCCTGAGCCTCGTTGATTTTTTCTAGTAAAATGTTATCATGTAACTATGTATACCTATAGTATTGTGAATGCAAAAATTCAATATAATATAAATATTTTTTCTTTTTTATTATAGTACAGTCGGCGGCAGATCAATCTTCACAAAGTTGTCAAACTTCTACAATCAATTTTGAACTTTAATATTTGGTTATAAGGATCAATATTCATTGGAGAAATTTGACAGGTTTGGGTACGTTGATCTGCCGCCGTGTGTACTTTTTTTATAATAAAATCCGCTTCTATTGATCATAACAAGTGATGGTGAGATTTCAAAAACTTAACGTAGTTTCTTGAAACCTTGTTGTATCTGAGCTACTGAGGCACTGGTTATACTGGCGATCCCAAACTCTGGCTATGCATCGAAAAAAAAACCGAAACACATATAGCCTTACCTATTTAGGAATTGAAACCAAATCCTCTCAATTAATCGTTCGTTTTCATTCACCTGCAATGCCAATAAGAAGCATTTTAGAAGCCATCGGTCATGCATGACAGAATGAGTGAAGGATCTAATACATCTACATGGTTAAGCCTCCCCACCATCAACTCTACAGATGAAACCGTAATAACTTGTGATGATACCAATACAAGACAAATAGGTCGATGACGCAACGGTAAACGTGCGCGGTCTGCGACTGCTGAAATGAATCCACTTTCGCAAATGCTTTGACAACTGACTGACAGGGCTTGAAACCGGTTCAAAATTAACCGGTTTCATTAGGGTAAAACCTGTACTTTCGTAAAGTACCGTTCCGGAGCGGAACCAAATAGGAGCGATATTTTGAACCTAAATAAACCGGTTTATTTCTAGCGCTATCGCTGGCTGCGACTTGTTGTAGCTTGTTAGACGAAATACCCGCGCGGCGCGCACCAGTGTTGCGTCGCGAGCGCTATCTCATTTTGATAGTTGCGTGCATCCTATCAATATGGGTCGAAAACGTAAATCAAGTATTTATCATTTTAAATTTTAACCGGTTTATTAAAAAAAAAACATTTTTTTGTAAACCGGTTCAAAAACCGGTTCAATGGAACTTAACCTTTTTAATAAAGTTCCATGCATAATTTCGTTAAACCGGTTCAACAAATTAACCGGTTTCCAAGCCCAGCTGACTGATACATTTTGGATCATCCATCCGCGAAGGCACTAAAGCCTTCAATCCCGGCTGCATTAGCAGTCGTTAACAACCACCAATCCGAACTGGGCCCGCGTGGTGGTTTATCGCTCGTTAGCCCTGTGGTGTTTAAAGCTCGTGCTGTAAGCTGAGCTAATGATGATGATGATGATGCCGTCATCATCACAAGCCATACTCGTAAATACATAGTGACACTTCGCTTGCATTTTAAATACAGTAAAATCTCTTTATTCGCGGGGTATATGTTCCATAAATATGCCGCGAATACAGAAACCGTGAATACAGAATGGTAATTTATATGGGTTTATAGGGGATACGTTCCTAGGTGCCAAAATAAAAAACACAAATATATAAGAAAATCAATTTTATTGATGTTATTGAACATTTTGATTAATCATTATCCTCGGGCTTAGGCAATGGTTTGAAGAAGCCTCTTAAAATTAAGACTTCGTTCCATAGATGGATCAATGTTCACAAAGAAATCGCAAAGCTCATTTGCCATTCTTAAACCTTCACTAAGATTTTTCAGAGTAAATGTCACATTTTCAGTGCTAGTGGAAGCCTCTTTTTCAATGAATTTGAACAAATGAAATTTTAGATCCGCGAATAAAGAAATTTTTTGCCGCGAATAAAGAAATTGGGTTGCATTTTTTTAATCCGCGAATAGTGAAAACGCGAATGACGGAAGCGCGAATAGGGAGCTTTTACTGTATTTGAAAAAAACGTCTTGTGGTACCGTTACCACAAGACGTTTTTTTCAAATATTTAAAATGCAAGCGAAGTGTCACTATGTATTTACGAGTATGGCTTGTCTAATTGTTATAACACAGTCTCAACACTGCTATACCTTTTTAATATTCACTGTACTAACGCGGAGCCAGTGAAATCGCCCTGAATAGTTTCCTATGGGCGAACGCAGGCAGTTAATCAATCATGGTTTGGATTTTAGTACCTACGTCTTGTTAGAAAACTATCGGGTAAAATTCTTGTAAATGTATATATATAATCTGAATCTCGGAAACGGCTTCAACGATTTTCATGAAATTTAGTTTGCAGGGGGTTTTAGGGGCGATAAATCGATCTAGCTAGATTTCATGTTTAGAAAATATCGTTATCCCGTAAAAAAATCCGATCAAATCCGGCCATCAAGGTACTGTTCACTAAACATACAAATAAATGGTAGAATAAATTTTAAGTAAGTAGGTACTTTAAAAAGAGAAATAATAAATTGATCCACAAAAAAATTGTAGGCTAGCACCTAAAATGCTAAGTTAGCATCTAAATAGTAGTTTAGATGCTAACTTTGTATTTTTAGGTGCTAACTTAGTATTTTTGTGGGTTAGGTTAGTATGGTGATCGATTAAATACAACCCCTTTAAAAATCAGGAAAGATAGGTAAGATAGCCAGTGCCTCAGTAGTCGAGGATTCCGGGTGAAGTGCACTTCTACATTCAGCCTTATCATTACTTAACATCAGGTGAGGTGAGGGCCAAAATGCTTACCCGTAAGCATGTTCAAAAAAAGGGAAAGTAAGGTTACCGTCACTATAAGTACTACGTTTCTAATTTTGTTATCTGTCTCAATGTCAGGGAATAAGTAATATGTAATTTATAATCTATAGTAAAACTAGCTGACCGGCGGACTTCGTACCGCTTTGACAGTTTCCATGACAACAAAACAAACAAATCATTCGTCCGCTTAAGAACACCCGTATCCCATGATGGACCCCTATAGCAGCGTCACCTACCGGGTCCAATTGTAAATCTAAACCATTCTCGAATCCACTTGAACACACAGAAAATTACACCCACACACACGCACACATAATATACACGCACAGAAGATTTATTTATATTTGTATTTTGATTTGTATGAAATTTTCTGTGTGTGTTCAAGTGGATTGGAGAATGGTTTAAATTTATAAAGATTTGGATAAGCTTTAGTACCATAGCAGAATTAAGCTTGATAGCTAGCACAGCGAATAGCGCGTTTGTTTTACGATCGTGCATGCTGCTTTCGCAAGGCCGGGTGGGTGAACAATTTAATATATCTAGAGTTCCTCCATGCTTCCGAAAGGGCCCTAACCCGGTTCTTATCGTAAGATAGTAGTTGTTGTAAGGTAAAACCCATCAGAGCACATTAATAGGCTTGATATGTGGATTATGGTCCACATCTCCAATAACATACAAAAAACAGTGAATTCTACTTGATGGACGATTGACGACTAAATTGTACTTTTATAAACCCTTACGAATAAGATGGGTTCGAAATACCTATCACTAGAATAGATTATCTTGATAATAAACAGGTAGGTACCTACTTTATTTCTCGATTTTGATCAACTAATTTTGTTAAGCTAAGCCTCGTTAATTTAACACTGGCGACTCATTTATTTCTTTACTATGAACGACATGTTTAAAGTTGGATATTATTATAAAGTTCAGCATTCCCGCAGCACAAAGCCGTTTTACATGCTAATAACATGAAGCGTGAATCAGACAACATCTTTCATCATTATCATCTCAGCTAGACAAAGGCGTTGTCCAAAAGATCTCCACAACGACCGGTTTTGTGCTGATGCTCCCATGGCTACCCGCGACCTTCACCAGATCGTATATTTTGATAAACCTAATAAAACTAAAATCTATTTAATTTATCTCATGTCACGAACTGTCTCATTCAAGAGACATCTATTTAATACAGGCATCAATTCACCAAAATAAAAATAGCTTACCTACAGAAGAAAATAGCTGAACATTTGGCTGTATGATCTAGATCTTTTTGCCTTCCCAAAGTGGTATACAAAAACAAAAGTAAATCGGGCGGATGTCAGCTGTCACTCCGCCCGCTCACGCACGTCACAGTTTTTGTCAGTTTTGCGAATAGAAATCGTGTGAATATCCTAAAACTAGTTAGTTAATCTTACCCAGCGTAGTTAGACCTATAGTGTAATAACTGAACTATGCTTTATTAACGTTACCGTGTTTTCGTATTAGTAGTGTGTAGTAGTTGTTTTATTGAAAATGGCAAACAACCGTATACCATCGGGCCCAAACACTCCGGGCAGCCAACAGACGCCTACACAACAAGGCATAAAGATATTTATACAGAGGGACTATTCAGAGGGCACAGCGGTAAAATTCCAGACGAGATTCCCTCCAGAACTGGAGGATAGGGTGAGTGAAAGTTGTTGTTCGTGGCCGGAGCTGGGGCGTTTGTTTATCTGATGTCATTCGAACTTTGACTGTTGTAGAATCCACTATCGAAGTCCTTCGATGATATCAGATCTTTTTGGATAGCCCCACTGATAATTTCGTGACTGTTTCTGCTGTAAGTGTTGGCTATCACTTGGATGTGTTCTTACAAATATGTTACTGATGATTGTGAAATGGGTACAACTACAATTTGGACATAACAGCTAACAGCTATAAACTATAAATTAAAAAATGAGAGGTTATCAATTCAACACAAAGCAAAAGATTTGGGAGTTATTTTGGACACTAAACTTTTATTCAATAAACATATTATATTACCTGTATCAATAAGGCATTCCGTGCCTTGGGGTTTGTTGTGCGTTTGTCTAAGTCATTCAAATATATGAAAACTATCAAAATACTTTACTGTGCATATGTTCGTAGCCACCTGGAGTACGGTAGTTTAATTTGGAACCCTCGCTATGATTCATATATTTAATATTGAAAAAATTCATGTATTTGTATATGTTATTTGAATTATAAATTCAGAATTCCTAAAATGTCTTATGAACAACACTGTGCTAAGTTTAATTTTTTACCACTTTCTGTTAGACGGAACATTGCAGACATTGTACTCCTACTTGAGATCATCAGAAGTACATTAGATTATCCTGATTTGCTAAGCAAAATTACTTTTAAAATACCTACGCGAGCACCCTGAAACAATTCATATAAACCATTTAGCATCTCCTCCACTCACACCAACTATAGACAGAGCAGTTTTCTCGTAAGAGCTTGTGTGTGTATTAATAATACTAATGTTATTGTGTATTTCAACAGCATCAATAGCATAAAAAGGCGCTTACTATGGTTTATATCCCGTCTACCCGGGTACGGGAACTCCCGGGAAAACTACCTTTTTCTACCCGGGTAATATGAATCCCGGGTAGTAGGGAAATTATCATGCCGTCGAAAAAATAAGTCTGTGTTCTCTTTGCCACTGTGTTGTATAATTTTAAGCTATTTAAAGCAAAATTCCCGGGAACGAAAAAAATAAGCTCCTGGGTCCCCGGAATGAAAAAAGTCTGGTAATACATAAACCCTAGCGCTTACCATTGTTGACAACTTGTTGAAAATTCAAAATTAATTTTAATATGTAAAGTTTAGTTTTACTATTACACATAACATTACAAGTAAAACGATTAACAAAAATAATTATCTATTTCATATATTTTCGTACTAAGAAAATTCGTAACCCTCAAATTATCCTGGAAATGAAATGCCTGCTATGGGCTTCATTTTGCATCTATCAAGTGTTTTGCCAGTATATTAGGGTCGGATGTTAATGATGATCATAATACCTTTACATTCCTTAATTACATCTAAGCTTTTTTGTCCCATTCTGATCCATATTTCATATTGCTACTGCAACCTTTCTTTCATCATCCTCCACATGTGAATCTGACTTTATATTAATATTTAATTTCATATCTCAGACAGCGTGTTTGACTTATTGACTATGCATTTATTTACTGTCTATTTTTACTTTATTTGTAATATCTGCAAACTTTGTTACTGATAACAATTTTTCATGTGACTCAGTATAAATAAATATTTATTTGTATATAACATTTTTCCAGATTGATCGACAGACCTTTGAGTATACAATGGACAGGCTTAATGAGCATTTTGAAATGGCTGAATCGGCTGACTGTAGCACGTACTGCGAGGGCTGCCTCGCTTGCCTGACGGCTTACTTCATCTACATTTGTACAGAGACGCATTACGAAAAGGTATGAAAAATATACTTCATAGTTCTTCTACTAATTTTTAAGGTAAGTCCAAGATACCAGCAAACGGGTATTGAAGCTAAAGTTGAGTTGGGCTAGACAGTTTGCCAAACAGAGTGACTGCAGGTGTCCCAAAATGTTGACTGAGTGGTCGCTGAAAGAAGAATATGGCAAAATGGGATGTCCGGGTCTTTCGTCAATTCATATCATGAGTGGTTCATACCACGGTATGAATCG
The DNA here is from genome assembly GCA_963082485.1 of Eudonia mercurella. Lineage (NCBI taxonomy): Eukaryota > Metazoa > Arthropoda > Insecta > Lepidoptera > Crambidae > Eudonia > Eudonia mercurella. The sequence continues at coordinate 5,435,123 of OY720045.1, forward strand.
CATTAGGACGCTTTTTGAGTTGGATGTTTCAGACCATGGTATGAAACGGCCAATATCTTTTTTGTACTGCTGCGATTCATACCATGGTATGAAACACGGAAGCATTTTTTGACTTCGTCGATTAGAACGAAATAAACTTTTGGGTTCATGATGAAAAAAAAATGAAAATGAAAATGAAAAATGTTTATTCAACAAAAATAGGGTAATGCACTGAAAGTTTCGGGAATCAATACTTACAAACATATATTTGACACATATTATACCTTTTTATAATCTCTAAAGTTTCATTATCTTAACACACTGGCCACATAGAAAAAAGAAGCAATGGTTTGGTTTCAATTGTTTTTTGAGTCCTCGAGTCGCTGCTGAAAATGAAATTGTCCCATGAAAATTTAAGAGCTATGATTTATTACGAGTTTAAAAGTGGATTAACACATAAACAATGTGGAGAACGGATGATTGCTGCTTTTAGTAATGAAGCACCTTCAAAGACGACATTATACAGGTGGTATTCAGAATTTCAACGTGGCCGTGTATCCCTCACGGACGACGTGCGTGAAGGTCGACCGAAATCGGCAGTCACGCAAGAAAACGTCGATGTTGTGCGTCAGCTGATAAAGGAAGACCGACATGTGTCATATCGGGAGATTCAAGAGTGTTTGGACATTGAAATGAGTCAGATACTAATTATTTATAGGAACAATTAGGCGTGCGAAAGTTGTTTTCCCGTTGGAGCCCTCACTTATTGTCTGACGAGCAGAAAACGACTCCTGTCAATTGGTGCCACAGAACTTTGAATAAATTCAACGGAGGAAGCTCAAATGCAGTTTTTAGCATTGTATCAGGTGACGAGTGTTGGATATATGCATATAAGCCTGAAAATAAAAACCAATCTCGAGTAAGGGTCTACGAAGACGAGCTCAAGCCGACAAAAGTTATTCGTTCTCGCAGCACGGCCAAAAAGAAGGTGGCTACGTTTGTCTCCAAATCGGGACACGTGGCTAATATTCCTCTTGAAGATCGTAGAACGGTCAATGCCGATTGGTGCACCACTATTTGTTTGACGAGTATTTTAGCTGAACTCCGAAAAAAAAAAATCCTAGTCGCCGCCGCCGCATCATCCTTCACCACGACAATGCCAGCCCTCACACCGCTCGGAAAACAACTGAGTATCTGGACGGTGAAAAAGTCGAATTACTGGACCATCCTCCATACAGCCCCGACTTAAGCCCCAAATGACTTTTTCACATTCCCCAAAATTAAGGATAAGTTGCGTGGCGGTTTGAGACGCCGGAAGCGGTAGTGGAGGCTTTAAAAATTGCCATTTTGTCGACCCCTATTTCAGACTTCAATAAGTGCTTTAACGACTGGTTAGTAGTGTGTAGTAAATATAAAAGATAATACTTTGAAAAACAATAAAAATACTTTTATTCAATTTAACTGTATATTTTTTTCTATTCCCGAAACTTTCAGTTTGCCCCTCGTATAACCAAAACCGGGTTTCACGTGGCCCAGACTAGCATAGGCCTGAGGCAAATGGCATAAATGAAGAGACACCTCTGCCCTGCAGTGAATCAAGAAAAACTGATGATCATGATAATGATAAAGCTAAAGTACCTATATGTGGGACGGTCCCTGTTGTCGGTCAAAAATGATAACTGAGATACTGATACTTTTAGTGTGCTGTGTGATCTATTTAAACAGACAAACAAGTACATTGAGTAGATCCTTGCCTGCATTGGCCTTTAAGCTCTCTGTCATTTTAAAATTTAACCCTTTATTCGGATCCACTAGTTTTAATAACTTTTTAAACTCTCATGTTTACTTGCATTAAAGTAATTATTAACGGAATTCTTACCATGTTTATTATTTTGAGTATCCGATATTTCGGCACAGTTGCATGCGCACTGATCACGGATGTACTGAAGTTATTGCAGGTGGATGTTTATGAGCAGACAAGACGACGCTCTTCCTTAGTCATTTTTGCGCTGGACGCCCGTACCTCTGGTTTTTATTTATTTATTTATTTATTCTTTATTGCACAATAAAATAAAATAAAGTACAAAAGGCGGACTTAATGCCAAATGGCATTCTCTACAAGTCGACCTAAGGGCTATACAGAAAAATTGGTAAGCGGTGCGACAAAGAACGTAAATTAAACATACTACATAAATTTATAAGAACTGAAATATACATATTAAGTTTATTAAATTAAATGATAATAATATAATATACATACTATAAAAAAAATAACTTAAATATAATTAGACTACATAAACATACGTAACATAACAGAAGAAAAGATGATGGAAATCTCTTACGTGGGTGTTGATTCCTGTAGAAACAGTTTAGTTAACAGTTTTTTAAGTCACTATTCAAGTTAGTAATACATCTGTGACCATGGGACTGCAACTGTGCCGAAATATCGGATACTTAATATTTATTGTCATATTATCAATATCTTCTTTGTCAATGCACTCAAGGTGTTTCTACTATTAATAAAATGTAATAAAATAAACATGAAAATTAAAATGGTGTTGGTTTCAATGCGAGTTTAATCACGTAATCACATATAATAATCATAAAGTATTTTATAAACTTACATACCTATGAGGTAAATATAATAATGCATCAGATATTTCAGTTTAATCACATAATTTTATCGTCATTCTAAAATAAACTAAATAATTAATGTATGCATCTGATGTATTTTGTATATAGTAATAATATTAATTTATAGCTATAACTTACGAAAGCATAGCTAAAATTGAGCCACACTACTTTAAAAATTAGCGCACAGTTATTTCATAGTGCTTTAACAATATTTATGAACAGTAGAACTCCAGTGTGATTTTTTTTAAATAATCGCTATTGTTTTGTATGTAATGAGGTAAATTCAGACTGTTTTTACGTAACTTCGGTACTGTTTAATTTCATGTTTAGTTGTGTTGATATCAACAATAATTAATTCCAGAAAATTTAACTTACATATGAATCAACCACGTAACAGTTTTTTTATTTGACTTACGCATGAATTTCTGTAACCTTAAAAGTTATTAATGAACACTAAATTGACGTAAAATAAATAATAGAATGGCGTGCATAAGAGGAGGCTTCATTCAGCAGTGAGTGGTTATAGGCTGAAGAAGAAGAGAAGAAATAGTGACGTCATAGTTTGCCATTTCCATACAAACAGTTTCCCTTGTGACTAACAAGTCACCTACCCAATTTATATTGGGGGTTTATAATCAAGAATTTTAAGTGGTCCTTAACTAGCAGATCATATTGGTATTGGTTCGGTTCATGGTGGGGCTTATTTAACACTGGCTAACTTTTTCCATCGTATCTAAGATCTATCGCCATTCAAAAATCCAATTCAATATCATTAATGAAAATTACAAAATTAAAATCTGAGATTATAATAACCTAAAGTAACTAAAACTAATACAAAACTAAAATACGGCGTCAAAAAATTCCTCCGCATCGCAGTCGACTGGTAATTTTTGTAATTTTCAATAATAAATAAATTAAGTAAAATAAATTTCTTGATATAGGAGATCAAAACTGTGATTTAAATACTAATTTTTACTAGATTACTTATTGTTTTAAATAAATATAATATCATTAATTCATAAAATGTTCAAAATAATTTTTAACGTAAATTTTGTTGCGAACAAATTACAAAAACACAAATGTTGAAAAAATTTCCACGAGCGGGATTTGAACCTGCACCCTTCCGACATACCGGGTCAGGTGCTCTTCCAATTGAGCTATCGTGGTTCCAACCAGCCCGCCGAAATTATTCAACACTTTTTACTTTGAAAGCCAATTTTTTTTTATCATTAATTCAGTTTAGGCTACAAAAATTTGCTCTTATAAATGTCATTATGCCATCTCAGTTCATTAGTCTACAAGGCGGGAGACCTTGTACTGTTAAGAACCGGCAAGAAACTCAGCAGAAATAAAAATATCTAAATTTGCTTTTTGCAAAAAAATCCACGAGTGGGATTCGAACCCGCACCCCATGACATGCCGGGTCAGGTGCACTACTGACTATGCTATCGTGGCTCTGTCCGACCAGTTCTACGCCTACACAACAGACTACCGCAAATTGTCAAATTTCTTCAAAAGACTTTAAACTTTATGTCTATGACATACGGTAGAACATTCATTGAACATTTATTGCAGGCGTCTGTACTAAAACTTTAGTATTACCACAGAGTAGTAGACAGAGTGAAAGCTTCCTTACAGCGCGCAAAATTTACACTTACTTTGGTAGGGTTGTCATAATATGACGATAACATAATTGAAACAAAATATTTTATTTTATTTTTCATAAATTTATTGATTTTAGGTAGGTACCTACTCTAAATATTTTCTTTTTATTATTTTTGGGTTTTAAATTCCAAGGGGAGCCGCCGAATTTGGGGAGGGGAGTGGTGGGGGGTTGAGGGGGTGTATACCCCTACCCCTCTTTCAAAGCTCAAAACTCAGAGTCATATACTTTTTTTTTTAAATGAATTTTCAATTTTAAGAAGAATAAAAAAAAATCTACTAAGTTAATAATAATAATAAGGCTCAGTATTCCAAGGGGAGCCGACGAATATTGAGGTTTTTTTTTGCGTAAAGTACCTACTCATAATTAGGAACAAGTGCACGATTTTTTATTACTTGGAATCAATTAGAAGTCTCACAATAAATTATTGCCATTATCAGACTAGTGAGCCACTTATAATGTGGAGCCCATTGCTGGGTGTTTAACTGCCATTTCTCCAGTTGGTACAACTGTGTCCTCAAGTTCTTTTTAATTTGTTTATTAATAATTAACAGTAGGTAGTAGTATATTATAGTTAAAAAAATGCTTCATACCCGACGATGAGGCTACATTAGGTCAAAGTTTGTCACAGAACCGAATTAGTCTACCCCGATCCCACGTGGTACTAGTCTGCCCTAGAGTGTTTTTATGAGCCCGGAGGCGCGGAGGGAGAGCAGCTCTCACCCGCTGCTGTAACGATATGCAGGCATCAAGTTCAAGGCGAGCATGTAATGCTTGCGTTTCGCTACGCAAGGGTAGAGGGGCTGCTCTTCCCGCAGCGCCGGAGATGTTTAAAACCTACGGTTGTCACCTAACTGAGCAGTTTGGTTAAGCTCTTCTAAATAAAAATATCTTACAAAAAAGCCTTGTTTTATTTTCAACTGACCTTGTAGAATCTTATAAACTCATATTAAAGGGCCATAAATTGTGGTCATGAGGAGGACTACTCTTCATCCCTCTTCCCCTAAAGGTGGGGGGTACGGTAATGGTAACTTGGAAAAATAATTTATTTAATATATTTAATTTTTTTTCCTTAAAATTGAAAGTTCTTTAAAAAAAAAGTATATGACTTCGAGTTTTGATCTTTGGGGGAGATGTAGGGGTATAGCCGCCCTCCTTACTTATGTGGTATTACTTTCTGTATTCCTTGTTCTTACTAGTGTTTCCCATATACTAATCCAATGCAATTTATTCCACAGCACCTAAGGAAAGTATCCAAGTTCATAGCGACGCAGAACGAAAGGTTTTACAACCCACGAGGGATTCACATAACCGACCCTATTTTAAGAGGGTTAAGAGTCATTGAGATAACGGTGATCGATGTACCGAACTGCCAGAGTCCAACTGGGAACTCCAATGCCACAATGAGACACACTTGACCACCACACGACAGTAGGGAGTTCTTCATGTAACAATCGCGTTATTGGTTTTAAAAACCATCACAGGAATATTATTATGGTGATATTCTTTGTAAAGACTATTGTGGACTGTTGAAATTGTGAATTGTGTGGTTTGTCGCATGGGTGATGAGGTTGTAATGGGGAAGATGAAAAGAGCCTTTTAGAGATCTTTGTCTTAGATGGCAACACATTATCGGCAATAGATATTGATTAAAGAATAATATATTTGTGACATGTATCAACACTCTTTGATAGAGTTTATACTTTAAACGAAGATTTTGATTTGTGGCGTTAACTGATTTTAAATAATGACGTAAGTATACTTCCATTAATACATGGATTCCTAAAGTGCTACGACGCTAGCGCCGCTAGTGGCAAATATTGGCAGCATTTTCTCCATTGAATGTAAATGTTTTAGACAATGTTAATTTCTGTAGATAGGTCACATAATGAAAGTTATAAGAGTGGGTTATTTATGTGGGTAGGATGAGAATGAGACATTTGTGTTTGATGGAATTCTCTTGTACAGCTTTAAAGTGATATGAGTGTTTTAGGGTCAGTACGCAGTAGCAGCGGCCGGTAGTTTCACTGTCAAACCATTATGAGCTTTGTTTTCATAAGATAATGCATAGTATCGCCTGAAAGAGACGGCTTGACCGCGGTGCCGCCGAAAGCCGACAAGCGGCCCATCAAAGCGATGGTGGGCGACTGCTTTCAAGCGATACAGTGCGTTATTTAATAGAGATAAAGCTTAAAATGGTTTCTAAAGTGAAACTGCCGGCCGCTGCCACTTAAGTGTGAATTTACCCAGAAGCTAACAAAATATCTGAACATTATACAAAAATTAACTTAATATTAATGATGTCTGGGTACACTTTTGATTGCAATCTAAGAACAAATGTAGATGAACCTAAGTAATGTAATAAGGTTGCTTCAGTCAGTTGTTCAGATATTTTGATAGGTTTGAACGTTTCGATCATTTTACAGCTGCACAAACAAGTGATTCATAGCGTTGAATTTAACAATTTTAAAGAGATTGATATGGAGGGCTTGGAATGATGTTTACAGCAATGCTGTTGATAAACAATCTTTATTAATGTAAACAGAAAGTTTAAAATAGAATCGCCAATGGAAAGAATTAAAGATAAAATCCGTAATTCGGCTTCAATATCAAATGAATGCGAAATTGAAAAGTCAATAATAATTTTATATAATATTGTGTAACTTAATTTACAATTAGATTTTATAAACCAACTTATTGTAAGTTTTTATAAGTGTTTTAATATATTTAAATGTCGGTTTTTGTAGTGTTTTGATACCACAAGTTTTGTTGTATTTTTCACGTGATTTCATAAATAAAGAGAGCACCAAAACGTTGTGAATAGAAAAAAAAAATTCAGCACCAGACAACATAATTATGTTTTTGAACTATAGATAATTATGCATTAAAACTGTTTGCTATAATTTTAATCTTAAATTTTTTAACTTGATTTTCGTCATAAATGATTTTGCATTCATGTAAAACTAAAACCTAGTATGTGTAACTTGACTGATTTTTAAGTTGTACGAAAGAAATTATGCCAAAATTTTCTTCCAAGCTCAGAAGAATCGTATTGTTATGTAGTAAATAGATAGGTGTATGAGGTGTGGTAATTACCATTGTGATTCATGTAATTATAATTTATGTTTTTATTTTGTAATAAATATTACTTATGCGTAATTTTTGTCTGTGTATTTTACGGAAATTTTAGATATTTGATTGTAAGAGCTTTTTGAGACTGCTTTGGCAGCAAGTAGGCCTAATAGTGGCTACACAGACTCTTCTTAAAAATAATGAGCCCATAAAACATACTGTAAAATATAAAATTTCTGAAATTGAAAAGCAATTAAATTAAGATATTAAGAGATCACGGTATCGTTGTGGCATATGGCATTAGTGTTCGATGAATGTCTAATTAATTTTGAATTTAGACATCCTTTACTTGTATGGTTTTACAGAGATTTTTTTTACAAGGTAAAAATTAGTATTAGGTATTGACCCTAATAAATGCTTGGCACCATCGAATCAAATATCTAAAGTTTTTTTTTAACTTGTATTGTACATTTTTGTAACTTAAGTCAATAGATTATGAATAAAATAAACGCTTGACACAAAATGTTAATTTTGTACGCACTCCATTAATTACTCTTCAATTAAGCTGCCTGTGTGTTTCTTTTTAAGTTTTTTTCTTCTCTGCATTCTTACCATATTTTTTTATTATTGAGTATCCGATATTTTGGCCATGATCACGGATGTACTGAAATTACTGTTAGTTGGATATTTATGAGCAGACAAACGATTTATCCTACTTGTTAATCGTTTCTTTGCGCTCGACGCTACTAAGGGCCACGTGTGAGTTTTGACATTCGATCACGTTAACGAAAACGAGAATAGGGATGTCGACAACAATAATAATAAATTCCAGAACAATAAACGTTTAAATTAAATCACTTAGCAGTCCTTTAAAACATTGACCTAAATACCTAAGCATGGATTCCTGAAGTAGCCTGAAAAGTTGTTTACAAACACTGAATTGACTGAACAAAACGGTGACGTCATAGTACACCATGACCATGGCAATTCCCATACAAGGTCTATTATAGAAAATCGTTTTGACAGTTGCTAAAACGTTTCCCTATTGGCTAACCAGTCAACAGCCCAATTAGTTTGGCATTGAAGCAGCGCCTCCCGGCGACATACGAGAAGAGTTATAATTTTGGCATACAAATTTTCGTTTTCCAAAACGTGATTGAATGAATACGGATAATAAACAAAACTAACACGAGGCTCTCTAGTTCACATACTTAGGGTTCTTTCAAATTAGGCGTTTCGTGTCGGACCGCTGCCGTGTGCTTTCATATTAAACGCCAGGCGCACGACAACCGTACGGCTGTTTTAAGGCGAAGGGTAAGGCACACTAGCGCCACCAATTGATAATTTGACAATTCCGGTCAGTTACCGGATCTTTTTTAAACATTGCGTACCGTCCGACAACAGGAAAGCATCCATAGTATTTATTTAATAATTGTGCACTACTTTTTGTTGCATGGTTTATTCACAAAACGGGCTATCGCATTTATTCACAAACAATGGCCACTGTTGGTGTTAGCGAATGAATACAAAAACAAACCTAAAAGTAGTGCACAATTATTAAAAAATAGGTGTTTGCCTAGTGTCGGAAGGTCCGCAATGTTTGAAAAAAAATCCAGTTTAGCAGTTATCAAATTAAATCCATTAGCGGCGCTAGTGTGCCTTACCCTTCGCCTTAATATGGAACGCTTTGTAAACGCACGGCAGCGCGAGCGGTCCGACAGGATTACACGAAACGCCTAATTTGAAAGAGTTCTTAGGAAAGACAAATATATTGAATTATTTTGAGAGAGTTGCAGATAAATATCACTGATGAATTGATGATACATTGTAACGTTGCCTATTGACAGATAATATCATTGTGATAATTTTCAGACTTAGATAGATGGTCAGATTACAGATAAAAATGAGTTTGCTAGTAAATACAAAATTGTAATATAAATTATGAAACTTGATTCTAAATGTGACATCTAATTATAATTAAATGTGTATACCTACTTAAAAACTATCTGATGAGTGGCAGATAGTCTGTCCAAAACTTTTTATTAATACATATCTATGAGTATTTTGATGTTAAAAGTCATTAGTATGAAAAACCTACTTTTGGTATTTGAAAAAACTGGCCTTTTATTCATTAATTGTTTCAATAATTGTCAATTTTAACGCAGCTGATAAGTTTCAAATTATGGTGACATCTAACACATGCCTATGCTTTTAGAGATATTGTTACAAGGGTCACCTACGCAAGAGGAGAAAGAAAATAATTTATTTTTTAAGGTAATAAACTCAAAAGCAACAGAAAATTTTAAAATTATGAACACTTCGCATCTAATTAATGAATTAGCAATTTTGTAAAACGCCCTTCCAGTTGAATTACCTACTTCTTTTTTATTATGATGAAGGTCAGAACCTACCTTATACAATGCAGTCTTTTCTAAGTTAAGTAGTGTTCACACACATAGTGCGACAGGCTTATTACTAGCAATTTATCGCTACCAAAACACATTTCGTATTATGGAACGTAAAACGCTACGATAGCGCCACAAGCGAGCTATTGGCAAACTAAAAATGCATGACGGCGCTCTAAACTAAACCGACCGATTGTAGCAACCGCAATTAATAGCAGTCGCGTTGCCATTGTGCAATTAGCAACTGATTGCTTTGTTTTTTTTTCCTTTAGTTTATGGCTTCGTGCGATTAGCACATTTAGCCAGTGTCAAAGTAATTTTTCTTACAAGTAATACATAAATAAACAATATTTCTTTCCTGTATGATATTGATGATGATGAAAGATAATAGAAATGATATACCCCCAACCCCTCGAGTATATCAGTAAAGATGTGGGGCTTTACTAAGTTTTAGGGCGGACATCTTGATAGAATTTGAAAAGTGTCGATGCACTGTTTTGTTTCATTTGCCAACACTCATGCACACTCACGAACACTTAACAGTTAATAATCCATCATTATTTCACATTAATATTCGACGTAACACAAATTTTAGAAAATAAAACAACCGCAGACATGACTCTTCACTTTCCCGCCAAGAAGTCGGTTGCTTTGTTCGGTAATAAACCTGGCGGCCCTAGGGTGTAGCGAGTTGCGGTCGCTATAGGCGCCCTGTAGCAAGGGTATAAGAATAAACGCGGGCTCAAGGTCGCGATATGAGAGTAACTGTTAAACAGAATGGTCAGTCGGGCTGTCACGGCCGGCTTCACCGCACCCGCGTTTGCCTGTTTGTGCGTTCCGATTATTGTTTATTTTTATGGCAAGGGGCGCCAAAATGCTTAATGCTAATTTCGAGGGAAAAATCAAATTTCGTTGGCGTCATTTGAGATAAATGTGTAATATCGTGTTTTATTTTAAATCGCGCTATACCCTGAAGGGCTAGGGCGATGTACACATTCAACAAAACTGGATTATATACCTACACAAAAAAAAGATAATACCTATCACTTGTTACGTAATGTAATTTGAGTGTATTGTAACTAAGTATTGTATGTATAAAATGCACAGATTTATATAATTAAATAGGTAATAAAAACTAAAGATTGATATTAGATTTATTACGAGAGAGTACTAAAATCTAAATTTTAAATCTTTCTGTAGTTATGTACTAATGTTTAGTGTTAAGACGATATAGATATATTGTAAAAAATATTATTATGACTTGTATTAAATATTTGGAATTATAACGCGAATGTTTTATTTTATAACGACTGGCAACACTGTTTAGTAAAGTTGTCAAATAAACTAGCTCCTTTTAGATTTCAATTAAAAATTGTTTTAAAGCTAAATTTATAGTATATTTACCATTAGTCATTAAATTAAGTGATAAATAACGCATACTAGTGTTATCTCTGACAACAGTTGCATAGTTTTTAAATTATTGACAAAAACAACATCTCAACTGTCAGCGCCCAGCTGACTTGTGAAACAAATTAATAAAAGTTGTGAAAATAACAACTTTTGCCGTGGACTGCAGCAACATAAACCGGGGGAGTATTGTTTTCATTACTTATTACCTATACAAGTAGCCATTTAAAATACCAGAACACTTCATTCGATTTGCAAGTGTTATTATTTATTTACTTGGTTAGAACCGTTAGAACATCAAATCTGGTTTTATCTGAAAGCTACAAAGGTATACTGTATATAGTTTAAACTATTGCAAACAAGTACCTACTACATAGTGGCCTACCTACTTGTTTTTCTTTGTGATTGGTTATTTTATTTCTTGTTAAATTGTTTCTATACTTACCAATTACATGTTATATAACTCAATTAAATTACTTAATTTCTAGGAAACTAATAACTTACAATTACAATTTAAAACTCATTTTTTAAATCTCTTGTAATTGTGAGATATATCTAGTCTACCCTCCACTAGTTAAAATTAAAATCTCATTCTATAATAATCCTATTAGCTGTTATAAAAAGTTTGGTATACCTAACTTTCAACACATACAAAGTCCTAATATATCTTAAATACTTAATATATAATTATTTACATTTTCAGGGGTAAATAAAAACACCTTTAAAATGCTGACACGTAAGGCTGCTACTCAAAGTACTGAACTAAAGCTCAGACAGGCACTTGAGGAGCTAAGAGTATCCAAGGAGTTCTGCAATCAGCTGCTAAAAGAGAGGGAAGACAGTGAAATGGAAATAAAATCCATAATAGACAGAAATTCACAGTTTAAGAATGAGTTAGCCCAACTGCACATGCAACACCAGGATGTGCTACACCAGCGTGACCAACTGCAAGATGTCATCTCCAATTTTGAGCAGCAGCACAACACCTATGAAAGGGCACTAGACCGTATCACCGAGTTGGAAAGGGACCTCAGTGCGGCAAACCACCAGATTTCCCAATTTGTTGAGTTGCAGCAGCAGCACGAAGTGGATCATACTCAGTCCTTATTTGAAGAACTTATAGCATCACCTGGTGGAATTTCATTTCATCAATCTCAAAACAACAGCAAAATAAATAAAATCAGCAAAACTAAAATTAAAAAATATGTAAAAATTAATAAGTTTATAAAGAAAACTAAGAAGTTGATTAAAAAAAATAACTGTTTTTATAAAAACATTTCTCTTAGAAAGGAACGTATTAGCCTAATGGATTCCTTAGATATATACAATAGTAAGTTAATGGAAAGTAGGCAAATGTATGACCGAGACACTAAGCAACTACAAACTAATATCCAAAGGCTACATGAGTCTCTTGTTATAATGACCAAAAAATACTCAATAGCACAGAAACAGATTGAAGAACATATCAAATCAGCCACAGAGTTAGTCGATCTGTGCAAGTTCAATGCTGATCGGTACAATTCATTAATTAATAATGAAATTAACCTACACAAAGAGTCTATATCGCTTAACTCTAATATTCAGATAAACACACAAAACTTGTCTGTCTTGGTTCCCAGTCCTACATCGGCCTCTCCTCAAACAATACATAAACCTATTGTTACTAAATTAGTAAAAAAAACAGTTATGTACTCGGATAAACTGGGTCAAGGCTTAGGGTTGCCTATAAATCGAAATATTATCCATTCAATGACCAATATTTGTACTCCAGGTCAATCGATGAATGCTATAGCAAACAAAATATCACAGGATTCACTAAATAGTTCCACTAATGTTATTATATTATGTGGTGACAGCTCACAAACGAAGAAACGTGACATTATAAATAGTTTTAATACTTTGATAAAACTGCAATCAGAAACAAATTGCAGGTTAATAATTAGCGCCTTTCCCTATTGTACCAATTTGACTTGGGAACAAAATAAGCGCATTTATGAATTAAATTTATTATTGTTTAATTTGATTTGTCGTCATAGTGACACTATTTTATATTTTGACATTAATAAATTTATTAATAGCTTTAGTTTGACGTCAGATACTATGTATCTTTCTAATAAGTGTAGGACCCAAATAGCTAAATTGTTAGCTTATAATATACAGGATACAGTTATAAATGGTATAACTAAATCTTTATGTCATAACAACGTAATCATTAGTAGTTCTACTAATGCAACATTTACAACTAGTAATAAGGTAACAACCTCATGTTTAAACTGAGGGCTAAGACAAAAGCCAAGTCCTCATTAATTACTATTATACATCAAAATATTCAAGGCTTGGCTGGCAAGGACTTAGAATTAGAATTATTTGCAAAAAGTCAGGCAATTCATATATTTTGTTTAACTGAGCATTGGCTTGGAAGTCATGACACATCATTCCATGTAAATAATTTTCGAATAGCAAGCGCGTACGTGCGAAGCTCAGCTATTCACGGTGGTTCTTTAATACTAGTAAGAAGTGATATAAAATATAAAGATCGCAGCGATATTATAGACCTATCAGTGGAACGTAACATTGAGCTATCATGTGTGGAGTTTAATAGCTTTGTAATAGTGTGTGTATACCGACCCCCATCGGGCAATTTCAGTATTTTCGAATCTGTAATGGAGGATATACTAAGAAAATTAAAATTAAAAAATAAATTTGTTTTTGTATGTGGCGATTTTAATATAAATATTCTAGAAAGCACTTCATTGAGTGTTCGTCTTATTGCCTTGTTTAAATGTTTTAATCTCATTAATTTATTTCTCGAACCCACTAGAATAACTTCACATTCAGCCACTTGTCTTGATAACGTTTTTACAGACTATGACCCTGTTTCTAAGTCAGTCATTAGTCAGCTTACGTCTGACCATTGCGGTTTGAAGGTGACCTATGATTTTAATATTAAGGATAAGCCAAAAATAGTGAACTGTAAACCAGTTACAAAAGAGCGAGTGGAGTGTTTTAAAAATAATATAGCGTGTAAAATTAATGCATTGCCATTTGTACAAGATGACCCAGATGTATTATATAGTAATCTCTTTAACTTCATAAAGACTGAATACGACCAAGTGTTTACACAAAAAACAATAAAAATTACTCATAAACTTAAGTTCTGTGACTGGGCCACGACTGGTATATATAAAAGTAGAAATAAGTTGTATGAGTTATATAGTTTAAGACAATATAACCAAAACGATAATTTTACGGAATATGTAAGAAAGTATTCGAAAACGTTTAAGAGAGTGTGCATATTAGCTAAATCTAATTACATTAAAGATAAAATAAAAAAGTCTAACAATAAAATTAAAGCCACTTGGGACATTATAAACCGTGAAACAGGTAAATTAAAACCACGGAATAATACTTTCACTATAAAAGTAAACGACAACCTTGTGAATTCAGATATGCAAATTGCAAATATTTTTGATAATTATTTTGTAAATATACCTGTGCTGACAACCTCAGATTTAGATTCATCACCAGAAGCTGCACAAACATTACTCCAAAAATATGTACCAAAGTGTAATGTTTCTTTTCAATTTAAATATATCGATTCAATGGATATTATAAAAACATTTAAATCACTCAAAATTAAGAACACAAGTGATTTGTGGGGCATATCTATAAAAGTAATTAAGAATATTATATATTCTATTGCACCATATCTTGCTGAAATTTTTAATAACTGTGTGAATAAAGGTATCTTTCCCGATCTTATGAAGTTTAGTAAGGTCATACCTTTGTTCAAATCAGGAAACAAAGAAGACCCCAGTAACTATCGACCCATTTCAATACTACCAGCTCTAAGTAAAATTTATGAAAAAGTTATATTGGAACAGTTGATATCATATTTTAACATAAACAATATTTTACATAGTAAACAATATGGATTTACAAAGGGTCGTTCTACTATTGATGCAGGTGTTGCTCTAATAAAACATATATTTGATGCCTGGGAGGAGTCTCAAAACGCCCTTGGAGTTTTTTGCGACTTGTCCAAGGCTTTCGATTGCGTTGAGCATAGGACTCTGGTGATGAAGCTACATTACTACGGTCTCAAAGATACCGCACTAAATTTAATCCAGTCTTATCTCAGCTCTAGAACACAGACTGTCGATATTAATGGAACTAAATCATCTGGTTCTCATGTAAAAATGGGAGTTCCACAAGGGTCCATTCTTGGTCCTTTTCTGTTTTTGATTTATATCAATGACTTGCCATTCTTTGTAGAGAACTTCTGTGAAATCGTATTATTTGCAGATGATACTTCACTCATTTTTAATGTAACTAGGTGTAAGAATAATTACGACGATGTAAACAAAGCTCTCTCAGATGTACTCAGTTGGTTTACTGTTAACAATTTGCAGCTTAAGAGCGTGCATTCTATTTCGCGTAAGTCAAAACCTCCGCGATCTCGAAATCGTGTTGTAGTGTGCGTACGTACACATATACATCAGCTAGACAGTGGCACAAAATAAGGTGACCTAGAAGATAATCTCAATACTTAACGCGCTCAAGCAACGCATACATAAACAACCTCTCACAAACACGGATCTCGGAACGGCTCGGAACATTTTGAGCGCAGCTGTTGCGAGATTCCGTGTCCGTGATAGGTTGTCTATATGTCTGCGTTGCTCGAGCGCCTTTGTATGAAGCTTAACTTCTGTAGTCTCCTTATTTTGTGCAATAACGACGGTGACGTGCACTGTCGTAGGATGAATTTTGATACTTTCATTATTTATTTGTACAAGTTTGTGCTATTTAGTGAATTCGGCATATTCGGGTATAAATTATAATATAGTATAAATTCAGGTATTTA
Organism: Eudonia mercurella; assembly: GCA_963082485.1. Lineage (NCBI taxonomy): Eukaryota > Metazoa > Arthropoda > Insecta > Lepidoptera > Crambidae > Eudonia > Eudonia mercurella. Next base: position 5,451,147 of record OY720045.1, read on the forward strand.
TCTCCGATTGTTTAAATAAGTTGTTATATATTTTATTTCTTACTAATCATTAAGTTAAATTATTAGACAGCATTTTAGGAAATATGGTGTGGTCGACAGTTCGATTTAATTCGATATAATATTGGTGAACCAAAGAATTGTTGAGCCAAAGAACCAAAGAACTTTCGTACGTACCATCCCAAGAGCCGCGACATTATAGATTATTTCCATTATTTTTTATCTATAGCACAAACTACTTAGTTTGAGACTTGGCTCGGGCCTCGAGCTCAACTCACCAAAGATTTCTCACATCGGATGAAATGTATAAACCTACACAAAGAAGAAGAAACAAACAAAATAGTTATTTGTTATACAAGAGTGCAAAGTTGCTTTTTAACCGCGTGCTCAATTTAGGTGACCGAGCTAGCGAAGGATTCAAAAATTAGAATCCTGAGCGTTAGCGAGGGAATCAAAAGAGCACAAGGTGAAAAATCTTTGCACTCGAGTGCAACACGTAACTTTTCATCCCACCTCACCGAGGAAATGACTAAATGCAAAAAAAAACATTTGCAATCACAAGATACTTTTATTTCAGTTTAGGTATTAACTACTACATTATGATAGGTAAGTATTACAGAATACTCTTAAAATTATAACAAATAATATTTAGGTATAATTAAGAAAAATTTAAAGTAACGTTGCTACAGTTACTTAAGTTGAGTGTAATATTTTTGTTAGGTACTGTAATGTTGGTGTTAGTGACTTGTGTACTGATAAATTCGGCACCATGGAGGTTGAAGTAAATAGGTTTAATGATATTTTGAATTCACAAACTTAGTGCACACGATGTTCTAAATTCAATTTACTTTATCCTCTAGCGGATAAAAACGGCTTTTGCACTCAGATATCGAAGAGCAAAAATACTCTTTCCGAGATGGGGGGATGAAAAATATATTTTATTCAAGTAAACTTTTTGAAGGCTGTTTTGGACAGTCCAAATCTGGGGGCACGGTTAGTGCCCCCGCCAAGACGAGCCAAGCGAAGCAACGCGCAAGGGCACTATTACCTACCTTTTCTCGAAGCGTCGTTTTTTTAACCCTTATCACTTGGGTTTAGATTATTCCAGATAAACAAAATTTGTTACTAAAATATAGTTATTTATAACAGAAAAGTAATTAACAGCAAATAAATGTGTCACCTTACGCCCGTAATATTATAGGATTATAGCTAGGAAGCAGGTGGGTGTATTAAACTATTGCTGAAAACAAAATTCATTTCATCATTATCATCAACATCAACTCATTTTAATCGCCTCTGTGGTCTAGTGGTTAAGACCACCGGTTTAGACCAAAAGGTTCAACTCAGTTTGGTTGGTGGTAGGGCTTGTTTGTCCGCCTGTCTAGCTTTCTAGCTAGACAGGCTAGAGAAAGATGGTGGTCCATCTTATCTAAATATGTCAATAACATATCCACAACATCAATGTTTGTTGTGTTCCGACAGCTAAAAGTTAAAATAGCCAGTGCCTCACTAGTTGAGGACTCCGGGTGAAGTGCGCTTCACCCGGGTTCATTGGCTTTATCATCAAGTGAAATCAAAGCCTGTGCTTACTTTTAAATATATATATATATATATATATATATATATATATATATATATATATCACCACCACGCGGCCCCAGTGTAGGTTGATGGTTGTTAACGACTACTAATGCAGCTGAGACCAACAGCTTTACCTGCCTTTCGAAGCACGGAGGAGCTCGAAATGAAACATTTTTGGTCACCCATCACATGACCGACCCTTGCAAAAATTGCTTAACCACAGCACTCGCAGACCAGGCGCGTTAACCACGAGGAAGGAAGTATAGACGGCTGCCGAGATACCTAGGTACGTAGATAACTAGTAGGTAGGTACCACTTTCTAGAAATAAGGATAAATGCTGCATAGTCGAGCGCCAACCTAGATGCAGGCGTGAATAAACCGGACTGTGACTGTGGGTTACATCAGGCAAACAAAGAGGAGTGTAGGAACCCACGTTATAGAACACATAACCGACGTCAAGCATAGGCGCGAAAATAAGTCTGCAGTATGCGAACATGCCCCAACCATTACATCAGATTCGATAAACTTTAAATACTCGCTAGAGAACAACGATTCATCCCTAGGATGATACGCGAGGCTATTGAAATTAAAAAAAATATCCTAATTTCAATAGAGAAGATGGTTGGAATTTACCACCGGCCTGGGGATCCCATCATATATACTATTAAATCTCAGCCCCAACACCATACTGCCAGACCAAAGGATACTGTAAACCCTTACTGCGTGAAATGGAACGCACGTCATTAAATTTATAATGAGGGCATACAAGCTACCACCTAATTATGAGACGACCAACACCTCAGTCTCCCTGTGACCACGGACCCTGGAAAGGATTCAAAACATCAGGATAAACATTTAATCAAATTGATGTGTAAAATAATAATAATATAATAATAATAATAATAATAATAAAACATTTATTCGGCTTTTCAACACAGTACAGACATGAAAAAAAAAATATAACACAAAAGTTAAAATAAACTTAAAATTACAAAAAAAATAAAGAGTTACATTTTCTCAATATACAAGTAACAACAACAAAATAAACAAAAACAAGCAGAAATAAGTAAATACACTAAAAGCCGAATGGGCTGATCAGCTCAGCTTAATGTTGTGGCTGATGCCTCAACGCTGGTATTCTGCTGGACCCATGACAAGGGAGGAGCTAAGCATAACAAAGATGAAGGTGATATGTTGTGTAGAAATACGTCGTGTAGTATATATAGAGTGAAGACACAAGATATATGTGGTAGTGATGTGGATATAAAAATAAAAAATAAAAATAATGTATATATAAACGCAGTTAAGTGGTAATGTAAATATATGCACAATACAAAGATACTCATAAAAAATAAAAAATATAATAATGATAGCCTCAGATGTAACCAGGGGTCTATAAAAGGTAGTCTGTAATGCCGCTCAGTTGTTGCTCCAAGGTGATTTCTCTTAGAATTTTACGGAAGCTGTAAAGAGACGGTGAATGACGAATTGGTGGGGGAAGATTGTTCCAAATCTTAGCAGCGGCATATTTAAAACTACCCTGAAAAGCATTTGTCTTGTGAGCCTGCATGGCAAGGCGACCAGTGCGAGAACGGGATGACCAAATGAGCTTTTCCAACAGATAAGGTGGCTTACGGCTTTTTATAACGCCAAATAATAGAGTGGCTAGATGGATGTACCGGCGGGAAGACATGTTTAAAATATTAGCGCGGTTTATATACGGAGAGATGTGGCTTCTAGGAGGAATGTTGAAACAAAACCTTGTACAAGCATTCTGAACTCGCTGTATCAAAGCTTTGGTCCTCGATAGTAACCGTGGACCATATACGGTATCAGCATAATTAAATTTTGAAAGAACAAGTGATTCGGTTAAGCTTATGCGGAGACTAGTGCTAAGAAACTTACGTATTTTGTACAAGGTTTATAAGCGGTAAAAACAATTGCGAGCCACCTCTTTTATATGGGATTCAAAACGTAGCTCAGAGTCCATTAAAAGACCTAAATTGCGAGCTTCTGAGACACAAGAAATAACCGCACCCCTCATAGCGATCTGTGGTCTTCTAGAGCCAATTTTAGCTACCTGGTGTTTTGAGCCCAATACTAAAAACTTAGACTTGGTTGGATTAAGCATCAACGAATTACGTTCCGACCACCGGCTTATTCTTTCTAGGTCTTTATTTAACCTCTCCACGGCCAATTCAGTTTCTCCAGGCTTACACGACAAGTACAATTGCAGATCGTCTGCATACATGTGATATTTACAGTTCTTAATGCAGCGTACTATGTCTGCACTGTAGATAATGAAGAGTAAAGGTCCCAAAATAGAGCCCTGTGGTACGCCTCTATTAACGGCAGACGATTCGGAAGAAGATTGTGAACCATTGGACTTTGTAAGCTTCACATATTGAAAACGAGCACGCAGATAGCTGTCAAACCACCTCAGCGCCCGGTCATCAAGACCATAGTAGGCTAGTTTAGATAATAAGAGCGAAACGTTCACCGTGTCAAAGGCACGAGAGAAGTCAAGTAGAACCAGTAAAGTCCCCATTCCCTCGTCCTGAGCCTCCAATATATTGCTTGTGACGTCAATAAGAGCCGTAGCTGTACTGCGATTTCTCCGAAAACCCGACTGCGAGACTGGAAGAATATTATTGGATTCTAAGTAATCCGTCAACTGCTGACACACAGCCTTCTCTAGGACTTTGGACAAACAAGGCAAAATACTGATCGGCCGGAGATCCTTGAATGTTTCAGGATTTGTCTTCTTCGGAAGAGGCCGCACAATTGCAGTTTTCCAAAGCTCAGGAAATGTTGATGTAGCAATCGACGTATTTACGATTAAAGTTATCGCATCCAAAGAAGACGGCAACGTCAACAGGACCATATCTAAAGTAATCATATCAGTACCCTGGGCATTTGACTTCAGTTTGCTGATGATACGCAATACATCCTCAGGGCTGATATTTTTGAGACTGAATATTGATGGTCCAACCCTATGATGCTCGTAGTATGTTAATAACGATATCTCAACGTTATTTGTACCTGGCAAGTTCAGGAATTGAGAATTTATTTCCTCCGCACAGCTAAGATTAGAAGGAAGATCTATCTCAGGCTGAGGAGGGAGTACTTTTTGTTTTAAGTTTTTCCATAAGATACTTGAAATAAACGCTAATAGATCCGTAAAAGTAGTTTCATTTCAATGTAAAAGTAGGTTCAAAATTTTTGTACAATACTTTTAATAAATAAATAATAATCATAATCAAATCATAACCATCCAGATCATAACTTACCTTTTACAAGACGGGCGCTACCAGCTTACGTTTATTTTTATTACTTTGCTTACCGCTAAATTGCTTACTTTTGTTACTCATGTTTGAAAACATTAACGATACAAACATTGTGTACAGCTTTTATTATAAAATCAAAAATAATGTGCTTATTGAATATAGTGACATAAAAAAATCACGATAGGTTTACAGTCAATATTATTACTTGCCAAAGTATCAAAATTGTTCGATTACGCTATAATTTCAGTGTAAGAAAAAAGAAATTTGTGCGTGTGTGTGTGTAGCTGGAGACAAGCGATACGTCCTCTCGTTGGGAAAACCCGACGCGTACTAATCGGAAAAATTTTACGGGCGCTATTATATAGGTCACTTTAGAAAATTATTACTAATAACTGAATATGTAAATTGTTAAGAAAAAAATACGAAACGTTAAAATAATACCTCTTTATTCATAAAAAAATATAAATGTATTAATAAAATTGGCTAATCATTGTAAAAAAAAAGTTTAAATGTACAGATTTGGGCAGTTTTAAATTGTTCTTTTCTGTGAAAAGTAAAGCGAATTTTGTAATTTGGTCTCTATATGGAACTCGTTGATAATATATTCTTTAAGGAACAAAATATCATAAAATAAATTTTCATTCAATAACAGCTATACTCTGCGTCAAAATTGCCTCTGACCTGCCTTTTGAAAAACCCGCTTAAACAAATTGTCTTTATTTGAAAAAACCGTTGATAAATAAATTTATTTTACTCTATAATTCCCTTGTTTAAGATTTCTTCTTTCTAAAACTGACGTTTTCATCAATGATACTCCTTGTATTTCAAAGGTATCTCCTTTGAAAAAACGCCTATTCAGTGATATTTTGTTTAAAATGGAATGCACGCTCTTAACGCTAAAAAAACAAAATGTATTAAATTTAGACTACCAAATGTCAAGAATGAACCAACCGATATTAGAATAAACGGTGATCGATTAGATTTGGTAGACTCAACAGTTTTCTTAGGTATAACCCTTGATTCAAAACTTCAATGGAATCCTCATATAACGAAATTGGCCGGCAAACTCAGTTCTGCTGCTTATGCCATTAGAAAAATAAGGCAGTTAACAGACGTTGAAACTGCTAGAACAGTTTACTTTAGTTATTTTCATAGTGTCATGTCGTATGGCCTCTTACTGTGGGGAACAGCGGCTGATATTGAAACTATATTCATTTTACAAAAACGAGCAGTAAGAACAATCTATAGACTAGGTTCAAGAACTTCTTTAAGAAATCTTTTTAAAGAGATTGGTGTGTTGACAGTGGCTTCTCAATTTATTTATAATTGTATAGTTTTTGTACGTTGCAATATCAATTCATTTACCAAACACGGTGACGTACACAATTTTAATACTAGAAGTAAGACAAAACTTGTGATGCCACTGTTCAGGTTACAGAAGGTCCTTGGTTCTTTCTTGGGGCAAGGTATACACTATTATAATAAAATACCAAACACTGTACTAGATTTACCTCTAGATAAGTTTAAAAAACATGTAAAGTCTTCTTTACTTAAAAAAGGTTATTATACAGTCAGAGAATATTTAGATGATAAAACAGCCTGGCTATAACAAGAAACGCATACTTTACTACTTTTTATAATAAAAAATTATACTGATATGATAGCCTTTATAAACAGTGTCCTACAGATAACAAATAGCGTTACGTTAAACATTTCAATTAGTTTTGATTTAGAGTAGCTTGGGTGTGTCATGCTCTCTTTATTGTCTCTGCGGTGGTGGCATGTGCGTCGGGTCGTTACGTTCCCTAAAATATGGTTGAGCGAAGCGATGGCTGATTCATTATGTCATACTCGTGAACGGGTGCCGCCTGTGGAGGCTGGTCTGCTCTTGCATACTTGTCTTAATTTTATTATTATCAACTATAGTTTAACTTTGTTTTTTCTTAGACAGGTTTTGACTTTTACTAGTACTGTATGACATTGTAAAAAATTTAACTGGTAAATGGTGTTTTTGCAAACTATTTTTTTTTTTTCTCATGTGATTGTCCTTTATATTATGTGTTTTTTTTTATTTTTATTTGTGATGGAAAATGTCCTTTTATGATAGGGCATTTTCCAATATTTTTGACGATGTAAGGGAGAAAAGATCTGGACACTTGCTGAGTTTCTTGCCGGTTCTTCTCAGTACAAGATCTCCCGCCCAGAGTAGACTTACGAACCGATGGCATAATGACGTTCATAAGAGCTATTTGTAGCCTAAACTGAATAAATGATTTTGAATTTTGAATTGAATTTTGAATATACTAGCACTTTACCTGCGACTTCGTCTGCGTGGATTTGAGATTTTAAAAATAAATCTTTTTTTATTAATTGTTACCCACAAGGTATATATATCATTCTATCGTGAAAGAATTTTTAAAATTGGACCGGTAGTTCCGAGGTTAGCCCCGACAAAACTGTGGCACTACTTTCTCCGCACGAGCGAGGCCGACTGAATGCGTTGCAACGAGTCGCGAGCGCAGCGGTTTAATATCGCAGAGGGGAGAGGGGGTGCCCATATTACCCCCCCTGCCTGTACTGCCCCGGCTTCCCCTACAGCTAAGGAGTGGTATTCCCTTCCTGCGGATCTGTTTCTTGACACGTACAGCCTGGACATATTTAAGGCAAGGGTGAACTGCCCCCCAACCGCGTACCTAACACTCGCTTTCGATCGCTTTGTAGGCGAAGCCCTCGCCTCGCTTTCTAATATAATAAAATATCGAAAGCTGTAGCCTATAGCTTCCGATATTGCTTTTATATTGCTTTCGAAATGACAAGATGACGCCTCCTCCTCGCCTCGCCTTCAAAGCGATCTAAAGCGAGAGTGTTAGGCGGTCGACCCCCAGGCATTATAAAGGCAAGTATGCTACATCCTAGGCCGCATCGTCCGTCACTTACCATCAGGGGGTCGACCGCCTAACGCTCTCGCTTTCGATCGCTTTGAAGGCGAGGCGAGGAGGAGGCGTCATCTTGTCATTTCGAAAGCAATATCAAAAGCTATAGGCTATAGCTTTCGATATTATTCGATATTATAATAGAAAGCGAGGCGAGGGCCTCGCTTTCAAAGCGATCGAAAGCGAGAGTGTTAGACGGTTGGGGGGCAAGTGCGATCGCGGTCAAATACTTGCCTATACCTACAGAATTTAAAAAAGTAACAGTCTAGTAGCCATTATACACTATTCCACTGCTAAACAAAGAACTCCATCATTGAAATGAAGTCATCACTTCAATTGATGGGTATTAACTCAATCACACTTGCCAAACGTGCTACCGAAACCGACACCGAAGGTAGGTATTGGGGTATCACATTAGCTCGATCTAACAGTGGAAACAAATCGTACAAAACGCCTTGAGAGCTCTTACAAGGGTTCTGTTTCATATCTTGAGGTCTTAGTATCGTTACACGACATCGTTGAGTATCGTTATTAATGGAAGCGGTAATACAACCAACCAACCAACCAAAAACCCGACTGCTAAAACTACTATATAAAAAACAATTATATACTCGTAAAAACCGGACTAACACAAAAAATAACTGCAAAGAGAAAAAACTGAAAAGAAAAAACAAGCTACGATCCCAGAATAATTAAATAATATATGAATAAAATAATTTGATTAATGTTGAATGCAACGTGAAATATTTCCTTGTCGGATACCTATACTTTAATAATTTATAATAAATAAGTATTTATAATTTTTTTTCTAAACAACAAGACCGTATTATTATTCTAAACAAACTTAAACACAGAACTTAACTTAAAAAAAAAAAACAGAAAAAATAATTAGAAATAAAAACTAAAGACCTATAAATAAAAGATGTCCTCCAACTGTGGGCTCATGGGAACGGTCCCAAGAATGCTGGCAACATTGCCCTTTTGGATTGCCAAACTAATACGCTGGCAAAGGTAGCTGCCAGCCTTCCTGTCACCGGAGGCCTCAATAAGGCGAGCACTTAACTCTTTGACCAGCTGCTTTGCCTCCGGCCCCCATGGACCAATTGTTTCCACCGCAAACGGAACATAAAAAAATACATTGGATAAATGATAGTTGTCGTAGACGGGGACAATCATCAACCAGCAAGCGGCCGTGGCTAGCTCAATTAAATCCGCACTCTCTTTGGTTGGTAATTGTCCCCGCCTGCGTTTTTACGAGTATAATAATTGTTTTTTATATAGTTGTTTTAGCAGTCGGGTTTTTTGTTTTATTTTAATAATTTGGTTTATTTCAAACTTTTTAGTTTTGTAAAGTAAATAACCAAGCATTTCAAAACCTACATAAAATAATTATATTAAAACGCCTTACTATTTTAAATAGCAAAGTTATAGCGCCTACACCAATGATGGCGTAAAAACGAAACTCTTGACGTCTAGTACTTTTGACTGACAAGTTCTTTGAAATTTTTTTAAACATGAGAATAAAATCTGCTAATATTCCCGAAAACAAAACACCATAAAACATTGCTGTAAATGAAAGTTATTAACTACATCTACTTCTAACTTTAACTTTAAATTCCGTAGACGTAGTTCGTTTAAATAATTTTG